>CM040238.1:103510668-103557325 GCA_022545495.1 Chrysanthemum lavandulifolium | reverse complement strand
AAATCTAAAGCTCTTGAAGTGTTCAAACATGTTTTCATTCACAAACACTTGAGAGATTTTCATGAAAATGGTTTTATGACAATGGAGTTATAAGGTGATTAAGGTTAGGAATAACCGTCCTATGATTCGCTAGAGTCGGAGGGATCTACCCAAGGACATTACCAATAGTTAGAATTAGAAGTCCTTAGGTATGATTATATAAAAGGAGAAAAATGAGAATCGGAGAAAGAAGGAGTTGAAGAATTAAAAGAAATGCAAAGAAAAGGGAGAAAAGAAATAGCCCTCCGCATTATTCAACTTAGAAATGGATAAGGGTTCAATTCATATACTCTTCGGTGGTCAATTGATGACGCCGGTATTGAAGATTAAAAGTCGTCATGGACCCGATGGACGCATGCACTAAACTTCTTAGCCACTCGAGTTTCTCTCAATGTGCTTGTTTCATTCTCACAGGGAACCCTACGTAAACCATCGGCTTTCTCTTAGAGATTGTTGGTATTGAAGAAGGAGACCCTCTCCTAGTCTCCGCACAGGAAAACCAAAATGCACTATTGAGTCTAGAGCCACGAGACTCATCAAAAGATCTCATAGGTACACTTGACATTTCATCACTTGTCGCTCAACAATAAGAACAACGTTGGTACGTTATCGAGTCCTTCACAAATCTTAGCAATCTGTCGAGAACATTTATGAGAGGTTCACATACCGCGATCTTCAGTGATTGAATGGAAACTCACCTGTGGTCAACATCAAACAGTACCGACGGCAGTCGCTTGGTAACTCCCCGTGGATAACGCTTAGTGGTCTCAAGCGGTCTACATCGTGAGGTGATGCTTGGTGTACCTCGGTGACTCATCTGAATCATAGGTGTAATTCGTACATCGTGTTATCTCACTTGTGAGACTACGATTCGAGGAACGGCCTTTGTGCGAATTAGAGTCGTGTTTTCACACTATCTTTGTTAACACTCTCGAAGTTCAAACTTGTAAGTGCTAATCGCTTATTACTAACCTTTCCTATGTTTACTTCTTATGGAAGCTCTGGGTGGATCGATCGTGCAGCATTCTCCACGTGCTCATACCAACAACATCACTTATGAAAGTTCTCACGATAATCAAAGGCAACCTGAACTCGTAATGATTCTTCGGTCAACAAAGAATCTACAAAGTTTAAAGACTTAAAGAACTTCATCAACTCGTAATCCAACGTTAAAGAGCATGTGAGCATGTTGGAGAAAGACGTGGAGACTTTGGAGCCATGAAGGAGACGATGCACGATTACCACATCATACTATCACTTTCAAAGAACAAAGAACTAAAGAACAAAGTAAATGAAGGCGCCAAAGCGAGTAATACTTCAAAAGAAACAATTTCTACTGCCGGGAGATTTTTCGAATCAAGACACTTCTTCTCACAAGACGAGAAGAATGTGGGAAGGCGCCAAAGATACTATTACATCAACACCTTCAACGTTATCACTCTTTCATTCATCGCTAACACTTGGGAGATTGTTGGAATCACTCTAAACCTTATTCAAGTGTTAGTGATTCATATGTAATAGTTAGCTTAGTTATGACCTTTATGTTAGTTATTAGCTTAGGCTTATGTAGAAGGCCCATGCTTCCAGGCCAAAGCCCATAAGAAAAAGGAAGGGACCAGGAGTGTTGCCCTAGCTCCTCTCCTATAAATACTTTGTAATAACCTCACTGAGGGTTGGTTGTTCAACTTTCATATTTTACCTAAGCATAATCGTTTCTTCACATAACGTGTGTGTGTGTTTGTGTTCATCCGATCTTCTTCTCTTCTCTATTTATACATATTGATGCTTGTGTTACATATATGGTGACCTAACAGTTAAAATCACCTAAAACAACCTACACCCTTCACCCTACACAAGCTACTCCATTGGCTTCTTGCCCTTGCCCTAAAAGTTGTGCTTGGCCTTCTGTGTACTCTTCCTTTTGTTCTTAAAGGTTGATTGCATTTTTGGACAAGCAAGACCAAGAACTTGTGAAGGAGGCCTTGGTAGTCTTGCAGGTTTCTCTGGTATGGAAATTTTCTTCATGTTGGAGAGTGCTGCTCCCAAATCCTTTGTCAGAGCCCTTGGCAACTCCTTGGACAAGGAATAGGTCTCATCATCATCTGATGAGCTGGAGTAGAACTAAAGAGAAGGTGCAGGCTTGGCAACAGGTACAGGCTTGGAAACAGGCTTGGTAGTCTTCTTAGTTGGCTTCTTGGAAGAAGAGCTTGTAGCACAGGGTGGAAAGTAACCTGCACACCCTGATGCCTCTGACGATGACTCAATCTTTGTGTTAGAGGAGGAATCAAAAGAGATGTCAATAATGTTGGGAAGATTGATCATGGTGATTTATAGGGATCTTGTGCAAGTTAGAATGTGTTTTGATAAAGATTATGATGAGCCGAGCCCCTTTATATAGGCAAAGTCAATCAAAAGGTTTCATTAAAGGAGATATTTATTTTTACCTATTTTGGTAGGTTGAAAAGTAAATATAGATATTATCGAGTTGACTTTGTGAAAGATATTTGTGAATAGTGGCTTGGTTAAAAGTAACTTTGGTTAAAGCAAGTTGGTTATGAATATTCTTTGTACTATACTAACACTTGCAGGTACATAACCAATCTTTGCTGGGAGTTGTTCATAAAAGGTGTGTAACTGAGACACACAACAAATGGTTTTTGATTCACCATGTCTAATCCACATAAGAATCAACGAGTCCAGAGCAAACGGCTCTTCGTAAAGACTTAACAAACCGCTTATGGTTGATAGTTTACCAAAATTATATGGTTATCAACTCACCATATTCTATATGTTTAACAATTGGCTAGTCCATAGCAAACGGCTCATGGTAAAGACATATCAAACCGTTGATAGGTGGTAGTTTGCTAAAACTATAATAAGAGCAGATCTCATTTTTATAAGTTTTACTTACCAACGCTCTTGAAAATTTTTAGAAAAATTACCATCGCTAGTTCCACAGCTTCCAACGCCAAGGTTATTTTTACCATCGTTGAACTAGCTGCTATAACTGTTGTGTCAAGAATAAAATTTTACTAGTCATGAGAGTAACTGCCATATTAATAGGGTAAAATTTTTAGAAGATTATCTACTTTCTAATTGCAATTTATTCTCTTAAGATAAATCTTTCCTTAGATAATCTTTCTTGCGTGAAACCTCAAACCCTAATAGTATATCTTTTTCTCTCAATTGGTAGTTCTTCATTCAATTCATACTTACACAACATATTTTTCATCAAAAGATACTATGGTACAAATCACTTTTGTAGATGAGCACAACCAAGTGGCCTATTTGGAAAAGTCAAACGACAAAGAGTGGCCATGTTTTCATGAGATTGTGGATTTTCTAAACACTACTCATGTAAGGTATGCTTCTTCTTAATCCCACAATCTATATCTCTCAAATCAAGCGCTTTGGAACTTTGTTAAGTCCATCACTATTGAAGATGGAGACACATGAAACCGTGGATGCTCTTAGAGCCACGGGTGGATGGGGGTAACTATTGATGTTATCGAGTCATCCTTGAGGAGAATCCTCAAATTGATGATCTCAATGGTATCATCACATTACCCATGCCAAATTCATGAACATCTTTCATCCATGGGTATGATACCAATGACAAAAAGGCTACTTTCAAAAGAGTGGTTTATGTCCTCATTGAGATTTTAATACATACTCTATTACATTGCCTAAGTCCTAAGAAAACATCTTATGAACAATTCAATTCAACAATGGCTTACCCTTTGGTTTGTCTAGCCACATATAGGATTTTTAATAGGTCTAAATATATTTTTACAAGTATGCAAGGCAATGTAAAGAGTTCAACAAAATTTTTGATGTATCCAAGGTTTGTGCAAGCAGTGTTAAATGAATTTCCACTGCAACCCCATACAAGAGTTTATAAAATCCATTGCCTTAAGCCTAAAGTTTTTCAAAACATAGATAAGCATGGTAATAGGGTTGTTAAACCTCTTTTTCCTTAAATGCTTGCAAGAATTGCAGTGCATGTGTGAGATGCAACAATCCCGGTTGTATCCCAAAACACACCTACAATCACAGCTCCAACCATTAACTATACTCCACCAGTTAATCACACCTATGAGAGGAGGCAAAATGTACCAACTCCTCCCATTACAACACATCATGTCCCCGATCCTTTGGTTTAGGAACAAGCGGTGGTGGTTCTGTGCTTCAACCTAGTCCAACTAGGATGGAATCGAGCCAATGCCCTATGATTCACCTCTCTCAACAGTCGATAGCTTGGAAGTGTTTGAGGCAACTGGGCAACCTATGGAATTGATGGTACTATGTACCAAGTTAACTAAGCAAAGTTGAATCTCTGGAGAAAGACTTGGCACAAGTAAAGGAGCAACATGCCAAGGATGTTAGAGAATTGCAAGAAGAGATTCAGACTTTGAAGAAAGAGTTGCAGGGGTTGAAACAGAAAAGAAGAACTGCAAAGATAGTGATTTCATCTCCATCCTCATCTCATGATGATGACTCAGAAGAATTTAGTAAAGATTTTGGAAATTCTCCCATCTGTGGAGGAAAACAGATGTCGAAACCAAGGGAGGAAAATTGATTTTGAGATGAAGGTGATTTTGATTTTGATTTGATGAGCCAATAGTGAAAGCAAAGGTTCTGAGGAAGTTGATACTGAGAAGAAGTTCCTCAACAAAGAACTTGATACAAGTCAACCGTAGTAAGCATCTTCCATCGCCGCAAATATTTCCACCGATACCATTCCCACTGCAGAGCAAATGGTTCCCACTGTTGGACAAAATATTACCACTGCAGAGGAAGAACTTGAAAAGAAGGCAAAAGGTAAAGTAGTTGTGCAGAGTGAAGAGCAACCAAGAAGGAAGGTTTCAAAGAGAGTACAAGCTCAAGTTGATTATGATGCAGAAGTTGCTAGAAAGCTCAGAGAAGATGAAGTTGCAAACAAGAAAAGGCTAGATGAAATAGAGATTGCAGACTTCATGAAGGCTAAAAGGCTAGACAGAATGGAAACCACTGCTCCAATGGATGTAAACCACTTTCCACTGTTCCAACCACAATATTCAGAGAAAAGACTCCATAGTTTACATATGTACCTACAGAACAAGAGATTGAGTTCTTGATTGCTAATGATCCAGTAGTCAAGAAGAAAGCAATTGACTTAGTTGCAGATAAATCTTTAACTGAAGAACAAAGAACAATACAGTTGAAGGACTTCATTCAAATGAAGAATAGACAAGCACTTCAAGATGCAATTGGTTCAGTCAGAAAGGGTCAAAAGAAACCAAGACAACCAACCAAGGCACAAGTTATCTCAATGATGAAAGCTTATTGTTGCAGTGTTGGTGGCAGGAAAAATAATCAATTCAAAGGGATGACTAATGATCAGATTGAAGGTGTCTACTACAGAGTAAAAAGGCAAGATAATGACTTTATTCCTATGAACTCTGAAGAAAAAGAAAGAAGATATCCTCATCTGAAGAGAAAAGCCAAAGATAGTGAACCTCAGACTTTTAAGAAAACAAGATTTGTTAAAGAACAAGAAGTTCAATCTGAGAAAATCACAGAAGAACAGCTGACTAGCATGATTTTGATTGAAGAAGGAGATTTTTATCCTGACCCACTGCAAGTCAGACATCCTATTGTTGATTGGGAAGTGTATACGGCTAGCAATTTTGCTTCAACATAGAAGATTACAGGCTAGGTGGTGAAACTTCATCATTCATTCAGTTTGAAGAACTCATCAAAGCATGTGACAGAGATGATCTTGATACATTGCGGAGATTAGTTCAAGAAAGGTTTGATCGACAATCTTAAAGATATGAAGGAAATGCGCTATGGGTTGATCTAAGAAGGCTCTATGAACCGTATGCTAATGATAATTTCCTCGAAGTTTCAAGCTTCATGTGTTGGTACTACATGGACTTACTATGATTCATGTGAAGTTCATCATGTTTCTACAAAAGCTGGAGTGGATGCATTTATTTTTGCTGAGAAAGAATACCCACTCAGAGCTGGAACTCTCACTGTGATGTTGTCTACAACAATAAGAGTTCATGAAGATACTTAGAAGGTCAGAGCTTTGTTACATAGGATTCAAGGTCAATGTTCAAGAGCTATTCAGGCTTTAAGAAGAAAGTGAAGTGTTTGGAAGAATTCCCCAAATCCTTACAGATGATGCAGATTGAAGAAACTTATTGATTTGCAGAGAAATCATAAGTTTAGGGAGGATTGTCGGAATAATGCTAACAGCTACTAACGATAAGCTTATGGAAGAAACCATCGAAGAATGAACTAGCGGTGAAACACATTACCACCGCTAGTACATATTATTACCACGCTATTAGGATAATTGTTATGTATTCGTATATATATAAGTACGTAAAAGATCTTGTGTATATTCTCTATTGATAGGATTATACTTATCTTGTAAAGGACTCCTTGTGCTATAAAAGGAGGTCCCTAGGTCATTGTTCTACGACGATTAAAACCCTAGAGAGCTTCAAGGTGTAACCCTAGTGATAAGCAAGGTCACTCGTATTATTCTTAATAATATTGAAGCTTTGTGTTATACTTTTCTCACTTACATTACATCATACAATCCATCTTCTGAGTATTACTAAGTATATTCTGCGTACTTATTAATATAACTCAAAGTATCACTAACACAAGGTGTGTGTTTAGGTCCATCAAGTTGGACAAGTTGGAAGAATCTGAATTCAAAAAAACCATGAGAGAATTCGTGGCTGCTAAAAAATCAACGAATGATTTTTATCAAAAATCAATTTTTTAACCTCAAAACCAAAGTTGAGCAAGGACAGAAAAATCATCAAGCTTTTACCCAGGACCTTGAAAACAAATTCGGTAGATTTTCTTATCAACTTTCTTCTCAACCATCTGGTTCGTTACCAAGTAACACCCAATCAAACCCAAAACCATCAAACGATAAAACTTATCGTCCACCAGAAACAAGAAATGAGCATATCAATTATGTATTCACAAGAAGTGGTCTCTCATATGATCCACCACCAAATCCAAAAAATGATGATCCTATCACCCAAGATAGTAAAGATGAAGCTGAGGAAACCGACCCAACCCAACTCGCCAAAAAGAAACTCGTTTCACCAATCAAGGCGTACACACCAAAAATTCCATATCCTTAACGCCTTAAGAAAGAAAATATGGATGAGCGATATAAGAAGTTCATTGAAATAATCAAAGAGGTTAGACTCAATGTTCCCCTCATTGATGTCTTAGCCGGAATGACCAATTATGGGAAATTTTTAAAGGGACTTATGAACAACAAAAGTAAGTTAGAGAAAATATCCGCTACCTTCCTAAAGGAGGAATCTTCAGCCATTGTTCAAAAACAAATTCCACTCAAGCTCCGAGATCCGGAAAGCTTTCTGATTCCATGTACCT
Source organism: Chrysanthemum lavandulifolium (assembly GCA_022545495.1). NCBI lineage: Eukaryota > Viridiplantae > Streptophyta > Magnoliopsida > Asterales > Asteraceae > Chrysanthemum > Chrysanthemum lavandulifolium. The sequence goes on along the minus strand of CM040238.1, from coordinate 103,549,870 downwards.
TTGGGAATAATATTTAATGTGATGCTCTAGCCGATCTTGGCGCAAGTATCAATTTGATGCCCTATTCGCTGTATTCCAAATTACCCATCAACAGCCTAAAACCTACAAAGATGAGCATTCGATTTGCCAATCATTCTTATCAATATCTTGTTGGTATTGCTGAGAATATGCTCGTTCAAGTCAATAAATTCATTTTTCCCGTGGATTTTTTGATCCCAGAAATGGAAGAAGACAGTAAAGTCCCACTCATCTTAGGAAGACATTTCCTAAATACCGCTGATGCAATCATCAAAGAAAAAGGTAAAGAGCTCAACCTTGGAGTTGGAGAAGATCGAATTACCTTTTTAATCGATAAAGTAATGTGATATCCACGTTCCAGTGATGACACTTGCTTCAACATTGATGTTATCGATGAAGTCACTGACGAAGAATTGGATGCATTACTTACCGATTCTGATCCATTCATGACTACTTTAGAAAAAATTAGTGAAACCAAACTTGATAAAGAGTTCACGATTTTATGAAAGTGAACTTCAAGGAGACAAAACCGAGGAGGAAGAAATGGAGGAAGAGAATTTTGAAGAAATAACTTTCGATGATGAAATGAGGACCACTTCGATCATCTTGAATATGCTTATCGGAGGAAAACTCACTTTTCTCAGTAGTCATATCTTCGTTACTCAAAGATGAGGAGAAGGAACGTTTGTTTTCTATTCTCAAAAATCATAAAAGAGCGTTCGCTTGGAAAAATTCTGGTATCCCAGGAATTAGTCCTAATTTTTGCAAACACAAATCAATTTCTAAGAAGGGATTATACCTGTTGTGGAAAGGCAACGTCGACTCAATCCCAACATGAAAGAAGTTGTCAAAAAAGAAATCATCAAACTTCTTGATGCTTGTATTATTTACCCCATCGAGAACAGTCCTTGGGTGAGTCTCGTTCACTGTGTCCCTAAGAAAGGAGGAATGAATGTTGTGACTAACAAACGGAATGAACTAGTTCCTACAAGAACTGTCACTGGATGGCGCGTTTGTATTGATTACCGTAAATTAAACAAAGCCACCAGAAAAGATCATTTCCCTCTTCCTTTCATGGATCAAATGCTAGAAAGACTAGCAGGGAACCGGTTCTTTGTTTCATCGATGGATTTTCGTGGTATTTTCAAATTCGATCGATCCGGTCGATCAAGAAAATACCACCTTACTTGGTCTTTTGGAACTTACGCTTATCGGCGAATGACTTTTGGTCTTTGTAATGCACCGCAACTTTTCAAGGTGTATGATAGCAATATCCAAGACATGCTTGAAACCTCCATGGAAGTTTTCATGGATGACTTTTCGCTTTTGGAAACTCATTTGAGGCTTGCCTTTTCAATCTTGATAAAATGCTCGAAAGATGCAAAGTCGCACATCTTGTCCTTAATCGGGAGAAATGTCACTTATGGTGATGAAGGAATTGTGCTTGGTCACAAAATCTCCAAGCGAGCATGGAGGTAGATAAAGCAAAATCAACATTATCACGGTTACCACCTCCAACTAACGTTAAAGCCGTTAGAAGGTTTTTAGAAATGCCGGTTTTTATAGCGCTTTATCAAGGATTTTCCAAAATATCTAGTCCTATGACAAAACTTCTTAAGAAGATTCTGTTTTCAATTTTAATGTAGATTGCATAAAAGCATTCGAAACCTTGAAATCACAACTGACTAGTGCCCCCATTATGGTTTCACCTGATTGGTCACTACCCTTTGAGCTCATGTGCGATGCAAGCGATTTTGCTGTTGGAGCTGTTTTAGGCCATCGAGAAGGAAAACACTTTCGTCCCATATATTTTGCAAGCAAGACACTAAACGGTGCTCAAAAAAATTATACAGTTACAGAAAAAGAATTATTGGCCATAGTTTTCGCGTTCGACAAATTCAAATCTTACCTCGTGCTTTCAAAAACAATCGTGTTCACAGATCATTCGGCACTCAAATATCTGTTTAACAAACAAGATGTAAAGCCACGTCTTATCCGAAGGATTCTACTACTCAAGAATTTGACATTGAGATCAAAGATAAGAAAGAACGCAGAATCTAGTCACGATCATTTATCATGTCTTGAAAACCCCGATCAGAGGAGTTGAAGGAAGAAGAAATCGATGATTACTTCCGTGATAAAACCCTCATGACGGTTGATGAAAATGAAGATCCTTGGTTTCTTGATTTTGCAAATTACCTCGTCGGAAGAATCCTTAGAAAAGGACTAACTCACGCTCAATGGAGTAAATCCTTTTCGGAACTTAAACACTATTATTGGGAAGATCCCTATGTTTTCAAAATGTGTCTTGATGGAATGATTCGAAGATGTGTTTCTGGTTCTGAAACCCGAAAAATTCTTGTTGAATGTCATCATGGCCCTACTGGGGACACTATGGTCCTTCCAACACAGCTAAAAAAGGTTTTTGATGCTGGATTCTATTGACCGACAATATTCAAAGAAGCATATACACTTGTCCAAAACTGTGATGCTTGCCTAAGATCCGGTAACCTTTCTCGTAGAGACGAAATGCCACTAAAAGCATTCAACTTTGCGAAATATTCGATATTTGGGGAATCGATTTCATGTGGACATTTCCTAAAGCCCACAAATGCGAATACATTCTCGTTGCTATAGATTATGTGTCCAAATGGGCAGAAGCCAAATCTTTACCAACAAACGATGCTCGTGTTGTCGTTAATTTTCTCAAAAATATTTTCGCTCATTATGGAATTCCCAAAGCTTTGATAAGCGATCAAGGGACTCATTTTTGCAGAAAAATGGAGAAAACCATAAAAAGATATGGAGTTCATCATCGTTTTCCTACAACTTATCATCCACAAACCAGTGGCCAAGTTGAAAACACCAACAGAGCTCTCAAAAGAATACTCGAAAAAATAGTGAAGGATAATCCTTCAGTGTGGTCAAAAAAACTTGATGATGCTTTGTGGGCATTTTGTACGGCTTACAAAACTCCTATTGGCACAACTCCTTACAGACGTTTGTATGGAAAAACTTGTCATTTGCCTTTCGAAGTCGAACATCACGCTTACTGGGCCCTTAGAAGCTGTAACACCGATCTCAAAATAGCTGGAGAAAAGAGATTCTTGTAGTTGCATGAACTCGATGAATTAAGACTCCAAGCTTATGAGAATTCCAAACTGTATAAAGCTAGAACTAAATCTTATCCTGACAAGAAGCTGAGAATTCGAAAAGAATTCAAAGCCGGAGATAAAGTTATGCTTTTCAACATGAAATTTAAATTCAAAGCTCCTAAGCTGCAACTAAAATGGTTTCGACCGTATACCGTGAAACATGGATATCCATCCGGTTATGTCAAACTTTATGACAAGCAAGGTGGCAGTTTCATTGTTAATGGGCACAGAATCAAGTTATATTATGATAAGGAGCAATTGAATGAAATTTTAATCGAGGCAATTTTGCCTAAGACAGAATTCGAAACCATCACATTCGTAGCACCCTTTCCAGGAAGATTCAAACTAAGTATTCCTTGGGCACCAACCGCTGAATTCATCTGGAGAGATATTGATGCCACTGGTGAAGAATTTATGTATATCCCCAAAATTTTAACAAAGAAATCCAAAGCTGCAACTACAACTACGTGAATTCGATAATAAAACAAGCGCTTCTCGGGAGGCAACCCATGTTTTTTTCAGATTTCATTTTTCCGTGGTCATGCCCCAAAGTTTAAACCTTTGGTCGAACCTAAGTGTGGGGGGGGGTGACACCCTTTAATAAAACTTTTTTTGTTTTTTTGTATAAGATTGCTGCAGGTAATGATTACTTTCGTGGACGCTTGGATCAAAGAAGTTAAGCTGAAAAACTCATCAAAAAATCTGGTTTTATCCCTATTTCCCTATTTCTATGCTTTGAAGTTCGTTTTTCACATTGAGGATAACGTTTAACTTACGTGTGGGGGTGAAAAGGAAAATTAGAGTTTTTAAGCTTAAATTTAAATTTTGTTTGCCCTTGTGATCTAGTTATTTTCACGCTTTTAGGATAATATATTATAATAACTAGATCAATCCACTGGTAAAATTAGTAATTTTTGAAAATTTGAGATGTGTTTGATTAATATTGAAATCCATTAAGGATCGATAACATTTGCTATACGCATTATATAATCCCTTTCCACCAAATTGTAAGGTTGAGCCTATTTATATATATATATATATATATATATATATATATATATATATATATATATATATATATATATATATATATATATATATATATATATATATATATATATATATATATATATATATATATATATATATATATATATATATATATAGCATATATCTTTTATGCTTAGATCTTTTCATGAGTGTGCCTGGGTGATTTTATTTATTCTAAAACTTGTGCTTGTAAATCATTACGGACCACGGTGAGATCGCATTCGTGTGATATAATTGAATTCGTGTTATAAAGAGGCACCTTAGGATTTAAACCCAAATGGCCTTCCATTTTACATATAATGATATATTAACTAGCGACATCGGTTAGTTCACCACCCATATGGACTCATTTGTAGCACTTACTTTTAGTGCTAGATACCCTTAGTTACACCCTCTGAGCCAATCTGTTAGGATTTAGTAAATCCAGTTATTAAAGTGTCGGTCACCTCAAGTATAAGTAATCGTTAGAAAGCTCATAGTCGTAGTTATTTATTAGTTAAGTTGTATTTAGTTAAGTAACACCGTGGAGGAAGGACGAGTCTTTACCCATTGTATGCCTGATCCACATCCGTGAGGTGGCGATTTGTGTAAGACTATAAATACTCTCTACCTCCCAAGGTAGAGAGTTGGAGCTCATAATAATACTTTCATTTTCTCTCACTAAGTTCCCAAACCTCTAACTCTTTCTCTCTCTAAAACCTTAAGTTATACGCCTATTTGTGATTATGTTTTGATGTGTATGTGAAATCCAATATGTTACAAATGGTATCAAGAGCCATGGTTTGATCATCTCTCTCACATATCCTTGGATTTCTAGTGGTTTTAGATGGTTTTTGAGTTTGAAAAAGTTTAGTGGTTTTTGCATCATTTGGATAATTTCTTGTGTTAAAGTTTGAATTTTGGGTGTACTTTTGTGTTTAGAATCATTGTAAGTGCTTGGGTTTTGATTTGGAAAGCTTGAATCACTGTGGTTGGGCTTGTTTTGGATTGAAAAGTGTGTTTTTGAAGTTTTTCTTGCTAGCGACTTGACTCTCGTAGTGTTTTTCTTTGTAGCGACTTGCTTGATGGTGTTAGCGAGTTGTAGTGTTAATTGTTAGCGACTTGAGCCTAGCGACTTGTCTATTGAGACAAGCCGACAAACAAGTACAAGTTAGTGGATTCTCCGAAGACGACTAGCGACTTGGTTAGGTTAGCGACTTGCTTTCAATTTTGTTAGCGACTTGTGCTTTGTATTCTCAGCGACTTGATATTAGCGACTTAGATCTTAGCGAGTTGTTCTTTAGCAACTTGACTGTTTAGCGATTTGGTATTATAGCGACTTGTGTCCAGCGACTTGGGTCTTAGCGACTTGGGCTTAGCGACTTGATTCATAGAACCTTGAAGTCTAGCGAGTTGCTACTTAGCGACTTGGTGCTTAGCGACTTGGTTCAAGGATTCTTAGCGACTTGGTTGATCTTTTGTTTGTAATACGATTTTCTCTTGATTTAGTAAAATCCCGTGAAAGAATGTAGGATCAAAATATTATTGTGTTGATGATTCGGGTGGTCTTGGATGATCAAAATACGGTTTTCTTTTGTTTTGGATGTGTGTTTGGATATTTGTCATGGCAGTTTGGTTATTACAAGGTTTTACGGGGTTATGTGCATTTAACCATGGTCTGGATGAAACCATTATCAAAGTTCGTTTAAATGTCAAAGGAGGCTAGATTTGAGTTTTTAACAAGATGTGACAACGGAGTTAATTCACTATTATTTATTTGAGGGTGAAGTGAAATATCACGGGCAAGTGTACTTAGTATCTGAAGGTATCGGGGATGGTTGGATGAAGATTCTTCAAGATCCTTGTTCGAGCTTATTATCAAAAACGAAGACTTGGAAATCTAGTTATTGTTGGGTGTCTTTTACCTTTTCTTTTACCACTTCGGGGAATTGGGCTCTTACCACCTCAAAATAACTATCACTTTAAGGAGTTACATTGTAGTGCTCAGTGTCACATTCAATTGTGGATTTTCAAGAGGTAATGTACGTCTATTACTTGATGGTTGGTTGGATGAAGAGTATAGAGTACTTAGAGATTCAATGGAGGATGAAGTCTCGGCACCGCTCTTTGTTACATATGTGCAAGTTTGAGTCACGAGTTCGGGTTAGTTTACTTCAGGTCAAATTCATCATATTAGGTTTTCTCCATCATTTGTCACAAGAAAGAGCCTCTTGAATGATAATGGGATTGATTACATGTTTTGCCAAGAGAGTGAAAGAGAGAGATAATGACGTATGAACACAACGATTCATGCCTCGTTCTCTAAAGAAACGAAAAGTATACGTTTCAGGTGCGCTTTATCTTCAGAAGAAGAGAAATCTTCTTATGATGTATGAACACAACAGTTCATGCCTCGTTCTCTAAAGAAAAGCAATGTGTACGCTTCAGTGCGCATTTTCTTCGGAAGAAGAGAAATCTTCTTATTTATGACCATTCTCATCAACATGCTTCATGCTTTTTCCATGCGCTTCAGTCATCAAGTGAATTGAACTACTGTTGATTGTTTTTCTTATTCCACTTGCTCAACTATAATGACGATGGCGACATCATGTGCTAATTTTGCGGGGGAGAAGTGTGAATAGACTACATTTGTTGAAGATATTCACTTATTTAATCAAGAATGGCATCTCTGTATGCAATTCTTGAGGGGGAGAAGAAGTATGATAATTCTGCATGGTTGATTTCTGAGAATAAATGGTCAAACGGCTCCAAACTCATGTAAGAACAGAGCTTCTTCTTATCGGGTCATCTTTACATGATGTTTCTTCTATGAGCCGCTGGTTGACATCTTCACAAGCTGATTCCGAACAACAAAGTGCTTCTGGTTAATGCTTCACGTACACATCAACATGATGATTCCGAACAATCTCTCTGTTCTTGTTTGATGTGATTGGTAGTTTGGTATTACCATTTAGTGTGTTCGTTGCGGGCTGATTGCTGATTTCCTTGATGAACATTTTGGTACTATTATGGGTTATGGAGATTACGTGGTTGGAGATAGTATGGTTTCCAAGGTATATTATGTTGAAGGTCTTGGACATAATCTATTTTCTGTCGGACAATTTTGTGACTCAGATTTAGAAGTGGCCTTCCGAAAACATACTTGCTTTGTTAGAGAACTTGATGGTGTGGAACTTCTCAGAGGAACTCGTGGTTCAAACCTATACACCATTTCTATCGAGGATATGATGAAATCTTCACCCATCCGCTTATTTGTCAAAGGCTTAGAAACTAAGTCATGGCTATGGCAACCGTCGTCTCAATCACTTGAACTTTGGTACCATAAACAATCTTTCGAAAGGACTTAGTAAGAGGATTACCCAGTTAAATTATGAAAAGATCATCTTTGTTCACTTGCCAATTGGGAAAAAGCACGAAATATGCCCACAAACCAAAACCCACAAACTCGAGAATGGAAGTTCTTCATACCCTTCATATGGATCATGCGGACCAATGAGAGTGCAAGCGATAAATGGGAAGAAATACATTCTAGTAGTTGTTGATGACTACTCGATTTACTTGGGTAAAGTTTTTGAGGACAAAGGATGAAACTCAGATGTCATCATCAAACTTATCAAACGACTTCGTGTTCGACTCAACAATCTTGTTAGAATTGTTCAAGCAGACAATGGCACAAAGTTTGTTAACAAAGACTTAATTCGATTTTATGAAAGTGTTGGAATCGGTCATCAAAAAGTGTTCTCTGAACTCCTCAATGCGAGCAGTGCGGTTGAAGATTTAAATCGAACTCTTGTGGAAGCCTCAAGAACAATGTTAATTTATTCAAAGGTTCCAATGTTTCTATGGGCTGAAGCCATTGTCACTGCTTGCTACACCCAAAATCGTTCCCTTATTCACACCTCTCATGGAAAAACTAGATATGAACTTGTCCATAAACGAAAACCTGATCTATCCTACCTTCGTGTGTTTGGTGCTTTATGTTACCCAACTAATGACGGTCAAGATTTTGGTAAACTAAAAGCTAAAGCGGACATTGGAGTATTTGTAGGTTATGCACCAAACAGAAAAGGATACCGAATCTACAACAAGAGAACCCAAAATATCATGGAAACAATTCACGTTATGTTCGATGAGCTGACCAGTTCTGGACCCGCATTTCAACCTTCATCAAGTAGTCCTATCGGTTTACTCTTGTTTCTAATCCTCACCAAAGAACTCCTTATGTACCTCCTTGGAAGATGATTTGAAGAAATTATTTGATCCAATGTTTGATGAACACTATGAGCCAGTGCTAATGATATGTCAATTCCATCAGAGGTCGCTTCTATCCCTTTCAATGAAGTTAACCCCCGGTTTCAATGTCATTAAGTCAATAAGCGCTGTTCTTGATCACTGCCTCATCAACAAATCATCAATCATCGAGTGTACACAATGAAAATGTTCTTCGCTATTACGGATGATGAAAACCCTTTTGCTCCTCCGGAAGATGAACCCTTTGAAAACATATTTGCTCTCGAATCATCATCGAACCATCTTCATCGGGAGATATCAATTCGCTACTTTTGTTCCTCAACAACAACCACATGAACACCTTAGAAAATGGACACATGATCATCCATTGGACAACATCATTGGAAACCTTTCTCGTCCGGTATCCACACGGAAACAACTTGGAACCGATGCCTTATGGTGCTTCTTCAACTCCGTACTCTCTAAGATCGAACCAAAGGCGTGAAACTGTCATGAATGAAGACAGTGGTTCAATGCCATGCAAGAAGAAATTCATGAGTTTGATCGACTAGATGTATGGGAATTAGTACCTGCTCTAGATTGTGCAATGATCATTGCTCTAAAGTGGATCTTCAAAGTAAAACTTGATGAGGATGGTGATGTTTTAAAGAACAAGGCTCGATTGGTTGCAAAAGGATACCATCAAGAGGAGGGTATTGACTTTGAAGAATCATTTGCTCCAGTTGCTCGTATCGAGGTAATCAGAATCTTCTTGGCTAATTCTGCAATTAAGAACATGGTAGTCTATCAGATGGATGTAAAGGCGGCTTTTCTTAACGGAGATCTTAAAGAAGTCGTATCGTCGACCAACCCGAGGCTTTGTGAATCGAGCATCCTACTCATCTATCATTTTAAGAAGGCTCTTTACGGTTTGAAGCAAGCTCCAAGGGCTTGGTATGATACGCTATCAAAGTTTCTTCTATCTCTTGGTTTTGACAAAGGAAGCAGTTGATCCGACATTGTGCACCGTAATCGTCGGGCAAACATTTAATTCACGTTCAAATATATGTTGATGATATTATTTTTGCCTCGATCGACCCCAATGAATGTGACCCGTTTTCCAATGAAATGGGTTCCAAATTTCAAATGTCAATGATGGGACAAATGTCATTTTCTTGGGATTACAAATTTCACAAAGTCCGGAGGCATTTTCATTAATCAATCTAAATATGCAAATGAGATTTTAAAGAAATTTGGATTTGATTCTTGTGACCTGCTGACACTCCCATGATAGAGCGTACTAAAGCGGATGAGGACCACTGGGGATCATGGTAGACCAAATGAAATATCGTAGTATGATTGGATCCTGATGTACCTCACAACCCGATGAGACCGCATATTACATTATTTGTTTGCATGTGTGCTAGATATCGAGGCTAAGCCTACCAAAAGCCCTTGAAGCGCTTAAACGGGTCTTTCGGTATCTCCAAGGATCCATCAATATGGGACTTTTGTACCCGAAGGACACCGGTATGTTACTAACAGCTTATGCAGATGCTGATCATGCAAGATGTCAAGATACACGTCAAAGTATGTCTGGAGGTGCTAAGTTTTTGGGTGATAAGCTTGTGAGATGGTCTTCAAAGAAACAAATGAGTACTTCTATTTCCTCTAAAGAGGCTGAATACATAGCCATCTCATCTTGTTGTGCTCAAATCCTATGGATGAGATCCCAATTATCTGACTATGGTTTTGAATTCAACAAAATTCCTCATCTTGTGATAATAAAAGTGCTATTGCTCTCATGCAACAACGTTCAACACTCAAGAGCAAAGCACATCGATATTCGACATCATTTCATCGGGAGCAAGTGGAAAATGGTGTGGTGGAACTATATTTTGTGAGAATGAATACCAATTAGCGACATCTTCACCAAAGCTCTTCCTAGAGAACATTTTGAGTTTATCCTCCCACGACTTGGTCTAAAGAGTCTTCAACCGAAACACTCAAAGCGTATTCAAGAGAAGACGAGGAGTAAAGGTCTTTCTTCATCCATCTCTTGTAAATATTTATTGAAAAGCAAAATACAAAATTTCAAAATCTACAAAAGCAAATAGAAAAATATAAAACTTTCAAAAAAAAAAAAAAAAAAAAACTAAAAAATTCCATAAAAATTAGAAAATTTTGAAAATCCCAAAAATATTGTTAGTTTGTCATGTTTTTTCTTTCCTTGTTCGATATCATCTACGGATTTTGTGTTGTCATTCAAACAATGACACGGGTCTTTAGATGTTGTTCAAGGTTAAAAAAAATTGGGAGAAAGTGAAACAAAGGCTTATAGTCATTTCGGTCTATAACCCGTTTTAATGAAAGAACGAGCCATGCTTTAGCGTATGTTTCAAATCTCATGCTCGATTCTAAAACAAATGTTTGTCACCAAAGGACAAATGTTTCTTTCACAAATATTTTCCTTCTATAAATTCTTTCGAAAAATATTTGCTATCTAATGAAAACAATGTTGAACAAAATAACTCGGACTAACTTTTGAAATTCACTTGGACTTGACATCGGTCAAAATCTCGATCTCTCAATCAACAACTTATATCATTGATTGAGGGGGAGAATAATTTCAATTAAATCAAAAGGTTATTTGTCATGTTTTCAAAAGATATTCATGCATGTTAGTGGAGTTTAAAGTCTCATAAGTGATCCTTATCGGTTAAATGTTTTCATAAGCAAGTCATAATTCTCCTTAAAAGCTTTCAAAAATAATTTAAATCTATAGAGATCACAAATCTCAAATGATTTGAAAATTGTGATCGGCGGAGAATTTGCGATTTAAATTGGATTTAAACTGATGATTCGATAAATGGTTTCACAAGTTTTTGCAAGCTTTCCTCCCACATGTGCCAAAGCGATTTCAAGATTTTCCATGCACATGTTGAGGGAGCATCCTTTAAAAACCACAAGAATTGAAATGTGATTGATTTGTCTCTAAGTGGAGTTCCTTCTAATATGTGCAAAACTCTTTGAAACCTCGAGGCACATATTAAGTGGGGAGCAAACTTATGAAAACCTCATCCTTCCTCAATATGCTTTATCTACTTGATTTGATCAAGGAAGTGATGTTGATATCTTTTAGAAAATGGTAATCAAAGAAGGTAATTCTTCCTCTTGCCTCCGTGTGCCAAAATGATTTCAAATACATGATGCACATGTTGAGGGGGAGCTCTTTTTCTAAAAATATCAAAAACAATTCAAGTACAAAATGCTTTGATAATATATCACAAGTATCTGGATTGATTTTCAATTGGTTTTCAATTGGTTACAATGGCAGATGTACAATACCAAATAGACCGACCAAATTTACTTTATGTATGGTGATATAAGGATGATAAGGTTAAGTATGTGTTCCCATGATCTGCCAGAACCGGAGGGATCTTCCCAGGGACAATCCACTAGATAGTGTAGAGTCCTTTGGAATGTTGAAAACAAAGAGAAAAATGAGAATATGAGAAGAGTACGAACTGAGATAGAGCTAGTACTAGAATAAACCCAACAAGGTTCTAGTTATGAAATCTCGGTAAGCACTGAAGAGGTTGAAGAATGAAAAAGAATTAAATGTGAAAAGGGTGAAAAGAAATAGCCCTCCAATAATTCACCTTAGAGGCGTAAATCGGGTTCAATTCATATACTCTTGGTGGTTACTAAGGTAACACTTGGTATTGAAGACAGACATCATGGACCAGTGACGCCTTTGCACTACAACTTCCCAAGCTACTCAAGTTCCTCTTCATAGGACTTGTTTCATTCTCATGAGGAACCGACATTATCTATCGACTTTCTCTTAGGGTTTGTTGATATTGAAGAGGAGACCTCTCCTAGTCTCCGGCATAGGAACCAAATATGCACTATTGAGTCTAGAGCCACGAGATCATCAAATAAATCTCATTAGGACATTGTCAATGAAGACTCTCTGTTTCACACAATGTGGAAAGAGATTATATCTTATGAGTCCTCGCATTATCCTTGTGGTATTGCGGAACATCCGAGTGATATGCAAACATATTCACAATGAAGATGGAAAGACTTGGAGCCAACATCAAACAAGCTCACGGTGGGTGGCATGTGAGATCTATCCAATAGATCAACCATGTGACAAGCCGACGAAACAATGGGGCGATTCATAATTATGAATCAATCTGGTTCGAGTTATGGATTGCGGATACCTTTGAAAACCGGTCATTGTGCTTAAAAACTCTTTTCTTTAGCACATCATTGTGTACTAATACTTCAAAATAAAAGGTGTTTATGATTGATAATTGATTTTCATTAAAACCTTCGTTGTATTGAAAAACAATTTCTATTGAGCTGATACTACGATTGTTTTTCAAATCTCTTTTCATCAATCGGTGAATCTCTATTATTTGGTTCACTCACTCTGTGTTGTCTTCTTTGAGGCGTTACGGTTTGAGAACACTAGAGCAATTGCGAAACCTGTCAAGGAAATTCTTGAATTATACACGATCACAGCAAGACTTGTCTTGATCAACGGGGAACCATGGGCGTGTACCTCAATTCAACGAAGTGATCAAAGACACTTTCGCACTTTATTGCTAATCTGTTGTATGCGTGCGCCCGACGTTCTGGTGATCGAATGAAGCGGTCAATCCATAGCCGCATGCTCACTCAACACATTCATCCTAAAGAAATCATGATAAGTTCATCAATGACTCGATATTTTCACTCCATGCTTCGCTACTGCTGCGCAAATATCATGAACCAACTAAAGCACGCTACTCGATAAGAAGAAATCATGATCCGAATGTGAGCAAGTCGGTCCAAATGTCACAACATCACATAATACCAACACCACAATGGAAGAGTCGAGATTTATGTTGGTGATGATCTCAATGTTGGCTCAAAACTCATCATCACGTGGATCGGTTAAAGACCTCCATTTAGATTATCCAAACATGCAATAATGAAGAATCAATGACTACGAGCTTCTGGGCAAAGAATAGGAACAAGAATCCTAGAACAATCTTAATGTAATATCTGTTTGTATTCAATGTAATTTGAGGTGACCTCCCTTAGGGGGAGATTGTTAGGATTTAGTAAATCCAGTTATTAAAGTGTCGCTCACCTCAAGTATAAGTAATTGTTAGAAAGCTCGTAGTCGTAGTTATTTATTAGTTAAGTTGTATTTAGTTAAGTAACACCGTGGAGGACAGACGGGTCTTTACCCAGTATGCACGATCCACACCGTAGGTGGCGATTTGTGTAAGACTATAAATACTCTCTACCTCCCAAGGTAGAGAGGCTGGATCTCATAATAATACTTTCATTTTCTCTCACTAAGTTCCCAAACCTCTAACTCTTTCTCTCTCTAAAACCTTAAGTTATACGCCTATTTGTGATTATGTTTTGATGTGTATGTGAAATCCAATATGTTACACAATCTTTTTGTTTTTGTTAAATCCAGAAAAATACAAAAATATTTACACTTTAAGCCTTAGCCTAACCCTTGTCAATGTATAAACGATTGGTTGCTAGTCTCTTGGTACGATTGGATTGTCTAGATGATTATGAGTGACCGCACTTTGTCATTCGTATGCGCCATTTCGAAGAAAGTTGTATGTTAAAAAAATAGTTATAAGTATTAGCCAATATGCTATGTATGAAGAATATTGTTATGGTGTATCGATGTGAAGATTTGTGGAAGTCTGAAGAATACAAATTGTATCTATAATCATTTACTGGTTTGCGGACTATTTGGTAACTAGCAACATGGGTCTTAGACTTGACTTTATTTTTCATTTAACACCAATTTGATAAACATTCCCATGCCTTATCCATACCCTTTACCCAAAGCCTAACAAATTTAACCCAAATAAAATTTTTCTTTAGATGTTTACGCTTGGTGCTCATGTCACGTCGGTGGAGTTTTGTTTCTTGTACAAGCTTATGGTAATAATCTAATCATGACTGAGCAATGAGTGTGATTGAGTGAATTATATTTCGTTCCTTTTTCGTGAGGTGTTTTGAAATGTTAATCATACAAGAAAATTATTGGATATTGTCAAACATCTTAAATTTTCATCCTTAAAAGCTAACACAATAAATCTTATCTTGTACTCGTACTTGGTAGATTTGCATCGTATTTTTCTCAATCATATTCTAGTACCAGTTGGATATTTTATTTCAATTCTAGATTTTCTTTAGGGCAAGCAAAGTTTAAGTGTGGGGAATTTGATAACGCTTAGATTGTACATGTTTTCAGTAGCGTTATTCGTGCTTTTGTATATGTTATTTGGTTATATTCATGTGTTTTTAGTGCCGAATCGTATCAAAGAACATTTGTCTATTATATGTAACCAAGTGCATGGAAACGGAAGAAAAGTAAAAGAGTATTAGATAAAAGAAGATTTCCATTTCAGTGAAGCATGTCAAGCACGGTTCAGCATTCCAAGTATCGAAGAAGAACAAGTTTGGATGAAGAATCAAGTGCCACGAGCTAGAATCAAGCATAAAAGTCCAAAATCCATCTGATCAGGAAGACCAGCCGATCGGTTGCTTCCCGCAACAGATTCGGCTGGAAAAGCTTTTGGGAAGCTTGTGGAAGAAGGACCAGCCAATTAGTCGCTGCCCGCAACCGGTTCGGCTAGATAGCTGGTAAGAAGACCAGCCGATCGGCTGGACATGAAACTGATTGGCTGGGAAGTCCTAGTCTGCCATTTCTTCATCATTAAGATTCCTCATTGCATCCAAATGTTTCTAGGTCCTTCCTTGGTGTATTCTAGTCCCTTCCAAGCTCCTTGTAGGCCAAGTTCAACATTTATGACCCTAGGCCTTGGGATTAGTATAAATAGAGGCCTCTTGTGAGCATTTGAGAACACACACTTCAACAAAACTCTCTACTCATCAAACCCATCTCTAATAGCTCTCAAATTCGTCATTAGAATTTTAGGAAAGTTTGGAGGTCCAAGAAGTCAACATTTGGAGGTCAAACCCCCGAGAAGTCAACACCAATACTTTGGGAATCATTACTCAATCATTTGTAATCTTATTTCAATCATTTTAAGACTCTTAATCATGTTTTCTAATGTTCAAAGTTCTGAGTTTATGTTTATGTTTGCTATGAGTGGCTAGTTTCTTTATGCACTTGCTTAAACAATGTTAATTATCAAATGATTAGTTTATGATTGTGTTAACATGTTTTAATTCAATTTCAAGTTGCTTCTAAGATCTAATTATGCTTAAGTTTCATAGTGACATTTTTTAATCAAGATTGACTAGTTGTTAGTAATTGTAAAAGGTCGAAAGAACTATTTGTTATTCAACTAGTTATAATCATTGTGTCTATGGATGATTGTTTTTACCCATTATTCTTGATCAAACAAAGAAACTAAAGTGTGGTTGTAATAAGAACGCTTTTTGATTATCAAGTTGGATTGATCGGAAACATCTAAAAGGTCGTAAGATTAGTTGTTTGCAATCAATTGTGACCTTTAGTCTATAATCGATTACCTTTTGTATTGACCATTTCTTAAGCAAATTTGATAAGGCAAATGGATGTTTTTGTGTTTAAGTTTATGAATGTAAACTTATGAAACTTGTATTGATCTTGAATTGATTGGTTAAACTTAATGCTTGTTTTTATAAACTAAAATCTTGACGAAGGTTTAACTTGTAAGAACAATAGATAAGTACACCAACTAATTATCATAACCAACATGTTAATAAGAAGTTAACACAATCATACTATTCAAAGATAAGAAACTAGTTTAAGCAAGTGTAGTTTTAATCATCTGAATTTCATTATATCAAATTTCGTTATTATTTTCTTTTGGATTGCTATAGTAGATTTTATACTTGTTTCTTGATTCACTCACAAATCCCTGCGAACGATCCCGACTTACCATCACAATCTTGCTATAACAGACGAGTGCACTTGCTCGTATGTGTTATTGATAGATTTGGTAAATCATCTTTTATAAATTTAAAACTTGTACACACGCAGCACATCAATCATCCTTGATAGACTTTTCATCCATGAACTCTCTCTGTTGGAAGCAATGTTCTTCGTAGTCGAGCTTGAGCTTCCTTAGTAGACCTGCATTAATAATAGCCTCCCCGAATCTTATCATATACCAACCATAGAAAGATAGATTTCTGAACTTGATATCGTGTCTTTCTAGCTCATGGGGGCATGTCCATTCCTCAACCTTCATATTTCCACCCCCATTACAATACTCGTGAAATGGATTACATGTAGGCCATGCTCGTGTAGATTCATCTTCCACGATCATTATCGGATTGCAGCAGTGTTTAATAGCGGGTTCCTCTATGTCCTTGATTGAGAATCTCATCAACCTTTCATCATCGTTTGTTATAGACCACATGTACTTGTTATTTTAACCCTTTATTCGTCATCTCCTCCATCACAAATGTCATTATGAGGGTTACACGAAGCCCAAAGGTCCTACCATTTATCATTGTCTACTGGTATTACCTTGCACCAGTGGTACTTCTTCTTGGATGGGGATTTTGGGAACATGTTCAGATCACCGGGCCAAGTATCAATGACTTTTGTTCCTAATTCATCTAATTCAAGAAATTCTTCGGAACAAGTATTCCAGTTACGCCGTAATTCGGATGTGGGGTTACGGCGTAACTGGCTTTTGTCAAGACTTCTAGCTTCATTTTCTTGCACCATGCTAGAACTATCGTTAGATGAATCATTTTCATAAAAAATTGCTTTGCATACTATTGGTTTGCTTTCTTGTTCTTCATTCCTTCTTTGTACTTCATCGCTAAGTTTACTAATCATGGTTTCCAAATGTTTTAGCGATTCCTCATGACTAAAAATGCTCTTGTTTGTATTTTCTTGGAAGTTCTTTAGCCATTCCTCCTGCTTCTTTTGTCCCTTAGTCGAGTCTTCAAGATACTTGCTGATCGTATCCTCCAGATTAGACCTTCTTTCCCCAAAAGGCCCACGATTGTAATCTGCTGGAGGTCCTCTAGGATAACCATTCTCGTTTCCATTTGACCCTTGGAACGGTCTATTTGCTTCACCATATTTTACTTCTTCAACTTTACTATCATCTTCAGTAAGAGGACAATTTTTAATGAGATGTCCTCCACCACAGCTTTCACATCCTACTTGGATAGCGTGCACACTTTCCTTGAGCTTTATCATGTCACGACCAAGATTTTCAAGCTTGTTTGTAATGGCGGCAATTCCATCAAAACTTCCTCCTAAAATTTTATGGCTACCTCCATCGTGCCACTTTTGAGAATGATCGGCCATTTTTTGAATGGCTTCAATGGCAAGAGTAGGGGTCATCCCCGGAATTGGTCCCTGATAGTCCAACATTTGTCTTGTAGCCACATTGATACCTTTGTGGAAAATATTAACCTTTTGCTGGCTATTTAGGTCATGAATGGGACACTTGTAAAATAGATCATTGTATCTCTCACAAGCTTGATACAACGTCTCCTCGCCTTCTTGCTTAAAATTATGGATCTCCACGAGTTGATTTGATATTTTCGAAGGAGGACAATATCTTTGAATGAAATTCTTCTTTAGGAGAGCCTATGTATCAACTGCCCCGACGAGCAATCTATCAATCCTTCTTCTTGTTGTCCTAGTAAGTGTTATAGGGAAGACTCGGAGCATAACCGCGTCATAAGAAACACCATGTGTGTTGAAAAGGCTTGCGATGTACAAGACATTTTCAACGAGTTCGTAAGCATATTCGTATCTATTTCTGGAGAAAGGGTTAGCTCGTAGCTCCCTCATAAACTGTTCTTTGATCTTAAAATGGACTTCAGCTCCAATAGCCGGCCTAACGATCCCCGGCCCTTGTTTATCCCTAGTCCTAGCCAAATATTCCTCGAGAGTGGGGTTATCAATGTTCACAACCGCCATGGTACCTAAAACTTAGAGGAAATCATGAGAGAAAAAAATTTTAAATAAACAAAATTAAAAGACTTAACAAAAATCCTAATATAACTGCCCGGCAGTGGTGCCAAAAACTTGATGCAGGATTTCTAACCATGTATTAATATTTATAATTGTCTCGTTTACCTATGGTCTACCTTATGCACTCACGGGCAGTGTACCCGGTCATGTGTAGTGTAGTAATCGGTAAAACCGAGGTCGCCCCAAGAGCTATGTGAGCGGATTCTAATTAAGTCTACGTGTCACTGGTTTTAACTGGTTTGAGATAGAAATGATTAACTAACTAAGAAATAAAATGCGAAAAGTAAATAGAGGTTGTGATCAATAGAGAGAAAGTGTGCTAACCTAATTACTCATCCTATCGTGCAATGCTCATGTTTTATTACTTCCAATTGATTCAAGTGGTGGTTTAAGTCGCTAGGACATAATTTGGTCAATTCATCCTAACTTATCAACAATGGCTCCTACCCGATGTCAAAGGTTTACCCCTTGGGATTCTAGTGGTTTTTAGTCGCCTAAGCCAAGACATTAAGCACTCTACATGCAACATTCAAAATAATGAGTGCCCGGGCGCTAGCAACTTAGACACTCATCCCTAACTTCTTAAGTTCATACGAACGACCGGTGATCATTTGGTCAGTTCGCACAAGCGAGGAATGGTCATTAGTTGGTCAATTCTTACCCTTCTCAACTCTGCCTAACTACTTAGGGTCAGTTGGTGAATTCAACTAAGCAACTAGATACGACCGCATTTCAAAACTACTAAAGCTAGGGTAACTACCAACGAACTATGCATGCATACACTAGAAACAATTATACGGAAGCATGAAAACATAAACAATACACTCAAGGAATCATAACTAGGCTACCACCAAAGGTGCTTAGCCAACCATATTAAAAGAAACAATGAATTCGATGTTTAACATACTGAAAGACATGAATTTAAAGTAAAAGATAGAAATGATCGCTAATGCTTATCGATATGGAGTGATTCCTCCCTTGGATATGGCTTCGTATGCTCCGAATGATCTGCTTTTTGGAACTCTCTTCACATTCTCTGACTTTGAGTTGTGAGTGAATGATGTGAAATGCATAAATTAGGGCTTGTATTTATAGGCACGATCCTAGCTGCGACATAACTTGAGTTGAGAGTTACGCCGTAACTTAATAATCCTCCAAATAAAACTCTCGTTAAGCAGGTTACGGCGTAACACTTGGGAAAGGTTATGCCTTATCTTCAATACAGAACTCTTTTGGGTGGACTACGGCGTAATGCATGTGAGGAGTTACGGCATAGTTGATGGAGGCGCGAAAAACTTCTTGACCTAGATGATTACGACGTAACCTTAGTTCAGAGTTTGTTGGATCGATATACTCTAACCAAACTAACTATATAGCTTGTTAAGGGTTTAATAACTTCGGATAAATCCTAAGTTGTTAATAATGAAACACTGAGTAATCTCTATTAAGTACGCGAAATTTACTTAACAAAGCTAAGAAGAATATATTAACTTTCAACGATTTTATTAATAACTCTAAATCTGCTTGTTATGCAGACTTCTTAAACAACTCTAAAACTCTAATAATAATCGTACTTTAGGATTCTAAAACATATATCTAAACTCGTACTTCTAATGCCAATCTAGGGGTCCTTTTATAGGCTTAAGGATAACCCTAGTCAATTTACAATTTGTATCCTTGTCGACAAGTAATCTAAACAAAGAATATTCTAGAATAACAAAGCTTTCCATAAGCGAATATAACAATTCTTTAGCTTTGCGTACTTTGACTTGACAAAGATGCTTTGACTTTCTCTTTAGCGATGCTTTGACTTTTCCGAGACTTTGTCATTCTTCAAGACTTTAATATCCCAACAGAGTTACGCCGTATTTGCTGTTAAGTAGGCAATCTAAGATAAAGTATTGGCTACGGCGTAATGTGAGAGAATAAGTTACGCCGTAGCTTCTTCATGACTAGCATACTATCATAATTCGTAAGGAAAATCTCCAAATCCGCTTCTCTTAACCTCCAATGCTCATAATTTACCTGAAAGTAAAATATAAAGGAATACAAGCGTAAATCCATATAAATGATATAAAATACGAACATTATCGGGGGAAATTGGCATTTAAAAGTCAGGACTATTTGATGTTATCAAGTTCCAAATTTTAATGTGTATACATCATTTAAGGTTAATATACATGTGTTACATATTTTTAAAACAAAGTTTGAAGTGATTTTGATCGTGTTTTTGGGTGAAAATAGTACAAAAATGGTTTTCGGGGTTCTTACGAATTTTATGGTTTTTTTTATTATTCTTGATACGATTTTGGTGAATGAAACTTGTTTAGAAATCTAGTAGACAAAAGGTTTTGAATGGTGGAAGCGTAAATCTTTCAAAAACAAGATGGTTTGGTCTATTTTTGGTGTGTTTTCTCTCTTTACAAAGCTAACTCGTTGATTTCCAAATTAACGAGTTATTACTCACTTCATGAACTAGTTAAATTGTACTAGGTTTAATGGTCCTTATTTTTTGGATAGTAAAATTTTGGATCCTCATCTTAACGAGTTACCTAACTAGCTAGTTGTTTATCGAGTTGTCTAGAATTAACAAGTTTGTGGTTTGTAAGTTTAATAAGTTACCAACATTAACTAGTTAGGGCATGTACTTGGTTTAACGAGTTGGGGGTGCTGAATTAACGAGTTTTGTGCTACAATAGAATTAAGAAGTTTACGTGTTCATGAATTAATGAGTTGGGTCTTCACATGTTAACGATTTTATGTACTTCAAGTTTAATGAGTTGGACTCTAGGTTTAACGAGTTGGGAACCAGGAAAATTAACTAGTTAGGGGCATAACTTGTTTAACGAGTTTGGTTAGCATGGAGATTAATGATTTGCATACTGCTAAGATTTAATGAAATGGCCACAATGATATTTAGCGAGTTAAATATGGCACTTTAACGATTAGGTTTCGCTTTTAACCATTTATCTAAAGTTCACCAAATATGGCACTTTTGTGATTAGGTTTCGCTTTTAACCATTCATCTAAAGTTAATTGGTTAGGGGTTTTAATGGATACGGGTTGCTACAAAGAGATATTTAACGAGTTATGCTTAATTTGCATTTCCCAAGATTGGTCGATTTTATATCTATATTCTCTCATCTTATTTTCTCCGAGATTCTCCCTTATCGACTTTCATCAAGATCGGGCAGCCTAATTCACCAAATCCGTTAAACCCTAATTACTACCCTAATACTCGTTGAGATACACCAACACCATTATCCACTGATTTGAAGAACGTTTCCAAGATTGACATTGCTTAATTAAAACCTTAACCCGAAATCCATCACAAATAAACAAACATTATCACAAATAAACCACATAACGATCAATTATCAAGATCCATTTTTAACCCGGCTAGAGTTGGTATTGAAATACAAATGTGACTAGGGGGTTTTTGTATGATATTACTTAGTTGGGTTTGAAACAGCATTTCACTGGAACGTATACTTATTTCATCTGCGATTTTTTCTTTCTCTGACACGAAGATGACTTATTTGGGCATTCATTGATAGTGACAAAGACTTGGGTATCTAGTTATTTCATGATTCTTTCTTCTTAAACCTGCGAGATAGATATCATTTTAAGGATTAGTCCCAAGTATCGTATAAGATTAAGTCACAAGTTTGGGTTATTTTACTTCATTCTCAAGTTTGTCATATTGTGTTGTTTCCATATGTGCTTACTATAGATAGTCGTTGGTATTGATATGGGGTTGGTAAAGAGTTAGGCACAAAATGGTATAGTAAAGATTGTATTATCCACAACCATCTCAATCAGCACGAAATCACCTTCTTCTTGATCTTGATGTTACACAATCAACTTTAGGCTTTCTTAGGAAAGAATCACCACTTGGATTGCGCCATGTTTCCACCGGTACTACACAGGTAGAACTATAATTACGAACCTATGCAAGTTAAGAAAGTACATAAAACGGGTAAATTGACTAGAAGTCGATTGATCGAGTTAGGGTTTAGAAAATCTTAAGTTCGATTCAATGGAGATCAGCTCAAAGGGGTTCGAACCCTTTGACTTTTCTTTGGTAGATCAATCAAACAAGGAGAGGAGAAGGAAGGGAGTTTTGGGGTTTAGAGATTGATTATTAATCCTTAAGAAAGCGTTGGTATTTATAGGTTACCATGGATGCTTCTTAGAGGGATTAGGATTCCCATTAATTAACCTTAAGTATATTAAGTTTGAAAACTTGTCAAACTTAACCCTTAGGGGTATTAGACTGAAACTCACAACCTTAGGGTTTGTGGTTTTACCTTTTATGCTTGTATATATTTATCTCTGATAATTATATACCCTGGTTAATTACCGTCTTAACCCTATATGAAAATATTACCATAGTTTCGTTTCCTCTTTAATTGCATTTCATTTTGCCAATATTTTCTTATTTCCTCTTGCATGTTCCTTTTGGTATGCACCAGTGTGACCCTTCGGTATTTTCATGAAGGCCAGTTGTGAAATACATTGTTCTTTGCACATATCCTATTAGAATCGTATATTCGGAGTGATTTGTTAAACAAATGTTGCTAAACGTATGATGATGTTTAGAAATTTAAAACTTCAATAGAACTCGAAAAGATAAGAGTCAAATTGGCTAAGACTATGGGTTACTTAGTAAAGATTATATCTCTTAAAAGATTTATCTTTCAAAAGAATATTTTGAAGAGTTGGTTAATTCCGATTTTGACAAAAACGAGTCTCTGATTCAATAACCTATTTTTAAAAACCATATGTTCCAAGTGTAATTTTACAAAAGATATAGTTGATTTGAAAAACGAAAATAAATAATATTTGAAGAAAGAAAACGAACATTTGGAACAAATTGAGTCGTTAAAAAGTCAATCATCATCTTGTGTGACAAATCAGATGTCGAATGACATGTCAAATGAAGTGTCAAATGAAATGCCGAATTAAGTGTCAAGTGAAACGTCAAATGAAAGTGAGAGTGTTGATAAAGTTTGTGATAACGTAAAAAACTACTTGATTTTGAAATGTTTGAAACTAAAAATATAGTGTCGACATAAAAACATAAATGAACATTTGAAATTGACATAAAAAACATGTTTGATTCAATTAAACGTTCAAGAGTTGAGTTTAAAAGTTCGAACACGAAAAAAAAAGAGAATGATGATTTGAAATCTCATATATTTGAACCCACTAACAAACTTAGCTTTCAGAACAAGCAAATTCTCAATTTGAAACACATTTTGATTTTCGCAAAACAAATAATGAACTTGAGAAAAAGTTTGAAAAAGGTAAGGAAAGGATTGAATCAATGATAATGAAAAAGTTTGATTCTCAAATCATCAAAGTTTCCATTGCAAGTTCAACGGTTGAAACTAATATTTTAGAACTTGAAAAGGAAAAGGGGGAGAAAAAGAATCTTTTTGAAGAAGAAAAAAAGTGTTTGAATGAAAATTGTTGAGTTATAGAAGACTTTAGCTCAACAAGCAAAAGAATTTGATGATGTCACGATTGAATTCTCAAATAAAAATTAAAAATATTGCTTTTGAATACAAATTGGCACGTAGTTGTATCTAAAACGGAAAAGATCAATTTTTGAAATAAATTGCTTATTTAGAATCAAAATAAGCATCACAAGATCATCTTTCTTTACAAAATGAATACAATGACTTGAGTATTTCATACGATGCATTGAGAGCAAATTTTGATTATCTTAATGGGGAAAAAGGGTAAATCTCTTGTTTCAAACACATCAACACCAAAAGTTAGTGTTTCAAAAAAAGTTTTACAAGGGTAAATCTTCAAAAACATTTTCAAAAATAGCTTCTTAATTCACTACCTTTTTTGGTAAAAAGGTATGATGTATTCTAAGAAATAACAATCCTCTGAAAGATTTACTCCTCAAAATATTTCTAATTCTTACGGTTCAAAAGATAAGAATCATGGTTTTGAAACACCACAATCTCGATTTACACCGATAATACAAGTGTGGAAACGAAAACAAAGTCATTCAAAACCTTTCAAATATTCTCAATTTGAAATGTTTTCACTAAGAAACAAGAATGTTTTTGTTTTGAGCATCTAAAAGAATGCAACATTTCCATTCATTTAAAAAAATTGAAACGAAGCATTGTGTTTCTATAATACATAGAAATATTCTTCTTATTCAAGGTTTAAAACAATGAATTAAATTTTTAGATATAAAAATAATCAACTTGTATACTTTATATAATATAAGGACATATTTGTCAAGTAATCAAACTACCTCTCATGTAGAACTATAAATAGGAGATGGTTAATTCATTTTAGTGGAATGCATTGTAACTCATAACAAAGTCATATCAATACAAAAGATATACCAATCCTCTCTCAATCACACACATACTTTACACACACTATTCTCCAATCATTCTGATGCGTAATATCTAGTCTTAAATTTTTGGAAAATTTAGTTCACTTGTGGGATTAGTTCACACGCAGTAATGGGTCGAATGTGCAGTGTACACCATAAGGTCCCCGAACATCCCGACTCTATAGTGAGAGATTCGGAAGTTAGTCTTGGTAGTGCTAAGTTAGTCTTGGTGGACAAGTTTCTACTGGTAGTGCTAAGTTAGTCTTGGTAGACAAGTTTCTATTGGTAGTGCTAAGTTAGTAATGGTAGATAAGTTTCTACTGGTAGTGCTAAGTTAGTACTGGTAGGCAAGTTTCTACTGCTAGTACCAACTTGTAACAGGAATTGGCATATTCAAGTGGCAGTTACAAATGCATAATGATCACGTTTAATTGGTCATGTAACCACTATTAACTATAATGGGGATAATTATGAGGCGATTAATGGAACGATTAATCCTCATAATTCCATTTGACTAGTTAAGAGTAATTTCCTATAAATAGGAAATCTGATTATGCATGATAAACACACAGAGAAAAACTAAAACACTTGAAAGCAAAAGGGTTATTGATTTATGCCTAATTCAATAACATACATTTGATCTTATCCCAAGTAGATATTCATGATACTTAGGCATTAGGGTCGAATAGTTTACTTTGGAAAGTGATAACATGATTCAAAGTGATATCTGGTAACCTGTATTAGTATTTGTTTGCAATTGATTATCTCCACCCTGTTCTGGGCACATTACCACCAACAATCAAAGTAAACTATTTTGTGATTA
Source organism: Chrysanthemum lavandulifolium (assembly GCA_022545495.1). Classification (NCBI taxonomy): domain Eukaryota; kingdom Viridiplantae; phylum Streptophyta; class Magnoliopsida; order Asterales; family Asteraceae; genus Chrysanthemum; species Chrysanthemum lavandulifolium. The sequence goes on along the minus strand of CM040238.1, from coordinate 103,524,236 downwards.
TCAATGGTTGTTGCTGCTATGAAACACATGGCTTCAAACTTTGCCAAGCTTGACAATTTTGAAGGGGTGGACTTCAGAAGATGGCAAAAGAAGATGCACTTTCTTCTTTCAAGCATGAGTGTGGTCTATGTTTTGACTACACCTATTCCTGATGATGGGGATGATGCTACTGTGGAACAGATCAGGAAGAGGATCAAATGGGAGAATGATGATCACATTTGCAAAGGTTTAATCCTCAATGGTATATCAGATTCTCTCTTTGATATTTATCAGAATTTTGAATCTTCCAAAGAACTATGGGATTCCTTGGATGCTACATATATGGCTGAGGATGCATCAAGTAAGAACTTCCTTATAAGTAATTTCACAAATTACAAATCGACTGATTCAAGACCAGTTATGGAAAAATACAATGAACTTCTTGGTGTACTTGGAAGGTTTACACAACACAAAATGCACATGGATGATGTCACACCCCAAATTACTGCTTTTGCAAATGAATGGAATTCACGGGGTTGTTGTCATAGCATCACAATCACAGTTATATTGAACGACCTAAAGTGTCGTTTGGAAAATACATCGCTTGATTTAATAAAATAATCAGAGTTTACAAAGTATAGGTCCCAAATGAAAATCATCATGTGCGGAAATAAATTTGATACAATCCAAACGATGTTTTAAAGTGCATAAAATCCATGTGAGACGCGTCGTCACCGCGACTCTATGATAAGTCCTTATATATGCCATGATGTGAATGCCTTAGATACCTGAAAATACATTGCTAAAAGTGTCAACACAATGGTTGAGTGAGTTCATAGAGTTTATGTAAATGTCTAATACGACTACCATAAGTATAAATTATGTATGACAAATATGTCACAAAAATGGTACAATTGCTTAAGCACATGACACCGAAGCTTGACTGATGTTCGCCCCAACAGAGTGTTTTGCCAAACAACTCAAACAATGATAATGAAATGAAATGAATCCGTTGACCAGTTGGGACCACCAACCCGGATGGAGGAGTCACCCTCAATAGATCTATCCACTCACCATGGCTTCTTTCGGAATTAACGGTTCATGTTTATGAAATGGGGACATTTAACTGGCAATGAAGTAACTTAAGCAATGTAATGAATTTGATATACTTGGTATCGTAATAAAATGATGTGCAATGTATTCTCCCGTAGGTTTGAAATAAAGTAAAACTTGAATAAATCGGGGCTATGAAAACTCACTGTTGCAATGATTATGATGACAAAAGTGGATACACTGAAATGAGGCGCAACCTCTAACCGTGACCTATTATGAATGGTATGTTCTATAATAAGTTATGATGTAATGTTATGCATGCAATTCGTATGATATCTATACCACTTGTGAATTTTTGAAAATAATGCTTATCGTCAAAAAAATAATCTTATAACGTCTTGACCATTTTTAAATTACTTTACATGTATTTAGGTTGAAATGATATCATACGTTAATCATTTAGTGATTTATTATGAAATTATAGCTTTTCGTCGTAAAATAATGTCATTTGACAATTTCATGAAAGTGACTAAACGGCCTTGAAAAGATAGTCGTAAAATGGTGCACATCAAGTGTTAGGAAACAAACTCAATGGTTTTGGGAAGCTTGTATCATTATCTCAAAGTTTTAGCATTTAAGTTTTTATCCTAGAGGTCTCGATCATGGAGAAAAATGTAGGTAAAGTATGGTACTTGTGTACAAAATATTGTTTAAGGGTGGTTTTCGGCAAAGTTTAAGTGACCGTATTTTATTCATTACTACTCCGCTTGATGAACGGTTGGACATTGTGGAAAATAGGCTAGGCGAACTTACTTTTACTAGAAGACATCATTTTTATAAGAAAAAGTACTCCAATTTAGTTCTCCAAATTAGTTCTCCAAATTTTGTTCTCCAAATTTAGTTCTCCAAATTTTGTTCTCCAATTTAGTTCTCTAAATTTAGTTCTCCACATTTAGTTCTCCACATTTAGTTCTCCAAATTTGGTTCTCCAATTTAGTTCTCTAAATTTAGTTCTCCACATTGAGTTCTCCAAATATTTTGACTACTTTACAAACATTCTTGACCCGTTTTTGACTCGTAAAAAGTGGAAGTAATATGCTGAATTTTCTGATTTTTATAGCTTTCGTCGTCAAACTTGAAAAATTCATATCTTCTTCGTTATAACTCCGTTTTAACCCGTTCAAGCGACCACGTTTTCGTTTTAAAGTATATTTTCTAAATATCTAGTCCAAACATTTTTATCTACTGTCGAGAATTCCAGAATTTCAAAATAAGATCAGACCTTTAACTAAAGTTGTCGAAATGAGTTTTTCTCACGCAAAACCTATTCTAACCAATTCAAAACAACTCCGAAGCTATTCTAATCCTACCATACACCTTCTTAGGGTGTCATGGGTTCCTAGACATCACCAAAAGTGATATGTTTCAAGGAGTAATTATAGGATGATATATATATATATATATATATATATATATATATATATATATATATAACTCTTAAAACAATTAAAAGTGGTATAGACACACATGATACTTGCATATTTTCTTGCAAAAATGATGAAATAACATAAATATGGATATGATAGAGTTATAAAAATCATGAAATGCATAGTTGAATGATCTATGAATTTTTGAACAAAGTATGCTTAATAATCTTGAGGTTTTTATTTCAAAACCTTAACTAGATCACTAATGGAACTAAATAAACACTTGAACTTCAAAAATTAATGGTTTCTTCATGGTGTCTTGGGTTGGCCGGTTCTTCAAAAGAAAAAGGGAGGAGAGGATTTATTTCACACCTTGAGTTAGTGTTTTGTATGTGTAAAAATGAGTAGTATAATAATAAAACTTGTAAATATCTTTTTAGTTAGATATTTTTCACTTCAAATGTTGTGTCATCCGTGTGAATGTCGACCAACAAAAAAAAAAAAAAAAAAAAGTTTGTATTTTGAGTAGATAAGTACTTGTGTGTAGAAGTAAAAGTGTGTTACTTAATAATAATTAGTAACTTGTGTATATATTTAAGCATTTAGGGTAGCGTTAGCTAAAAATAAATTTTAACGGATAAAAATAAAATATATTGAAGTCATAAAAATTATAAAAATACATTTCTTGCAAAATTTGAGTGAAATAATATTTATCGTGTTGAATTTACGAAAACTGTCGTAAATATTTATACATAACAACTTATATACAAAATAAATTAAAAACATCGGGTAAACTAATAATATAATTTTTATGGTCTTAAAATGAGTATAAAAATATATTAGGATTATTTTTGGAAGTGTCGGATCAATATTCAAAATAAATGTTTACGCGATAGCGTTTATTTAATAGGAAAATAAACGTTTAATGAAATATGCAAATTCATGCGTGAACCGATATGAAATGATGTTACTAATGATGTGTAGACTAAATCTAGTCTATATGAAATGTCCTTGATGATTGTTCATGAATTCGCAGCTAAACCATTAAGGTTACGCGAATTTGATACTCGTAAACTTAGTTTACGAAAAATAATGAATAATGACTCATGAATAGTGATTTTCTCCGGGAATGAATAGTATTTCGTGAATAGTAAAATTTTGAAATACACTTTCAAAATATCAAATCGACTTCAAAAATGATGAATAGTAAAATTTTGAATAGTAACCAGTGAATAGTAAATTCCCGAGATGAATAGTGAATTTTTCAAAGTTTGTAAAATGACTTGAAATTATGAGTTGTCACATTCGCCCATCCAAAAAGGAATTCAGTCCCTAAATTCAGTCCATGTTAGGTTCTACGGTGTTACTTGTGAAAAGGTGAGGATATTTGAGTCGCATCGGGTCTTCCAATGTTTTTCGATCGTACCACGCCTTTCCAATGAGACTTTGAACGTAAATTTGTTGCCAACTTGAAATTATAATGGTTTCGACTTATGGAACATACTTCCAATATTTTGCGTCGCATATCGACGTAGCTTATCTAGCTATGTGTTGTTACTTGTAACTGATTCTTGATTTGTACGATTACTTTGTTGTTTCATGAAATAGTTATGCACTAGTGAGTTGGACTTTCCTGATTTTTGGCCCGTGAATAAGTGATTGACACCTCAACCATAGAGTGCCTCAATTGGTGTAATCAATATGTTCATGTGCTAACTGTTGTTGTAAAGAAACTTGTTCGATGAAGTATGATTTGCCTAGTCATTTCTAGAAAATCACACATGCCTTGAGTATATCTTGTAATGTTTGAATTGTTCTCTCGCTCTAACCATTGAGCTGAGGATAATAGGCGGTAATCATGTCCTAGTAGGTTCTATGGAAATCTTGAAATGACTGTCAGCAGTCTAAGGTGAATCGAATAGCTTATAATAGGTACAACTGGAATTGATACCACGTGTCTCGTGCCAAATATCAAAATATTAAGTATGTCGAAAAGGATCTTATTGAAGAGAATAGATTATGGGTAACAGTTGTGATTCCTCGCGCTTCTAGTTCTAGCGAATGTCATGACTTGAGTCTTCCTTGCCTAAGGTGCTTAATCTCCATGACTAAAATGTTTATTGTTTGATTATCGAAGTGTTTCCATGCTATATGTTGTCAAGTCACAAAACCTTAAATATTTAAGTGATGTGGTGTAGTGGTTGATTTTCAAGATTTGTTCCGATATTGAGTGCTTCTAAAATATTTCATCACTTAGATTGTTATCATGCTAGCAAGAAAATAGATATCAGCCCATACTATGTCGAAGAATGTTTGTTCTAATTTCACTTGTAGATGGAGAGTCATTGATTGTCCGATATGTTCAAACCTGTTGCATCTCTTGATATGAAAGTGAGGTTATCTGTAATTTCTAGAGAACACGAGGCCTTAGGGGAAGTTTATATCGATAATCTTAATCTAACCAAATTTTCCTTTAAGGGAAACTAGCTGTAGGGAAGTTCACATATTGTTGAAGCCATGTTTAGTGAAATGTTCTGTAGTCTTGGTTAGAAGACTTGGTCTATCTCTATAGTTTTGCTTCGTGGGTATTCGCTTCGTATTAAATCTCGTGACTCGGTCTAGCTAATACTTTTAAAATGATAGAATTTGGTTTCTAGTCCAGAGATAGTGGTTCAGAATGTCCCGTGATGTCTTAATATTTTTATTGAGTGTTGAGTCATCTTACTACATACCTCTAGTACTTGTTGGTAGTCCTGAAATACTTCCAATCTTTTCTTGTATCGAGGAATCCTCCTCGTTGATGATATAGAAAGTCCTTCCTAATAAGGTTACTCGTAAAAATTTCAACTTATCGGTTGAGTGAGTGATGAATGGTGTAGGTATTTGTAGAGTGTTAACAACATAAATGTTTATGAACAATTTATATGATTGCAAAGCTTTGCTTTTGAGTGAAGATTGTTTTAAGAGATTTGAAATGATGCTTGTTACTTTCATGACATAATTCTTCCTGAATTATACATAGGTGATCAGGCTATGTATAATCAAGGACAAGTGATGTGATGCTTGGTTTTGTTGAAATGGTATTATGTTTCTCGAAGTTTTAGATGGTATTCAACGTTTTGTTTTGTAAGATAATGGCTCAATAATTTTTCAGAGTAACATAAAAATCGTTTCGCATGATGATATTAAATCGTTGATAAAATGACTGAAAACCAATTGATGGGGTGGTAACAAAACAACTTGTTTTAAAACTTTATGAAACAATGTTTCTAAGATGGTGTAAAAATAGCTTGAAATAAAATTATGTGAAATAATTTTATAAAGTAATAACAAAATAACATGAAATAAGATTTGTTGGATGGTTGTGATTATCGTGGAGTTAATAAGGGATAAAGATTACATTAGATTGAAAGGTACCTATTATTTGTTCCTGTTGATGGTCAAATCGTGTTTCAAGTGTAGGAGTAGTAGGCGGTCTAGCAGCAATAGCCCTAGAACTCTCACAGTCCTCAAACCTATGAGATGGTGTAGTGTCTATAGTCTTAGTGATAGATGGTAATGGTGTGTTAAATCATGCACGCTTCCCAAGCGGCAAATCAAATGTATGACTAATAGGTCCATTAGGACTAAGCACGTAAGTCCTACCAAATGGTATGATCTGTCCCGCAGAATGATAAAAGCATCCCGATCCTACGGTGAATCAATGGTGATCGTGATGGTGTAGGCGCAACTTCGTCCTCCTAAAGGGTTCGGTCTCATCATCCGATGTTATCGGTGTTGAGTCGGTGATGTTAAAATTGTGATAGGGAATGACAGGGCATTCTCCATGTCAAAGTCGATGTGAGTATGATGGGATGGGTATCGAAGGCATTAATGTGACAATCGATTTGAAATGAAAGTAAATAACTCGCAAAATGTGCGTATGAAACCGCATGTATAGTGACTATGCACTTATGATAAATGATGAGATGCTATGATGATGTAGTTATAGTCTAGGGTCAATGATGCATCCTAGTTCTCTATAATCAAGCTCGATGCCAATCTGTCACACCCCAAATTACTGCTTTGCTTGCGGAATGGAATTTCGGGGTTGATCGTCATAGCATCACAATCACGCTTATATTGAACTACCTAAAGTGTCGTTTGGAAAATACATCGCTTGATTTAATAAACTAATCGAGTTTACAAAGTATAGGTCCCAAATGAAAATCATCATGTGGAAATAAATTTGATACAATCCAAACGATGTTTTAAAGTGCATAAAATCCATGTGAGACAGCGTCGTCACCGCGACTCTATGATAAGTCCTTATATATGCCATGATGTGAATGCCTTAGATACCTGAAAATACATTGCTAAAAGTGTCAACACAATGGTTGAGTGAGTTCATAGAGTTTATGTAAATGTCTAATATGATTACCACAAGTATAAATTATGTATGACAAATATGTCACAAAAATGGTACAATTGCTTAAGCACATGACAATGAAGCTTCACCGATGTTAAGCCCAACAGAGTGTTTTGCCAAACAACTCAAATAATGATAATGAAATGAAATGCATCCGTTGACCATTGGGACCACCAACCCGGATGGAGAGTCACCTCAATAGATATATCCACTCACCCGGCTTCTTTCGAATAAACGGTTCATGTTTATGAAATGGGGACATTAAGCGGCAATGAGGTAACTTAAGCAATGTAATGAATTTGATATACTTGGTATCGTAATAAAAATGATGTGCAATGTATTCTCCCACAGTAGGTTTGAAATAAAGTAAAACTTGAATAAATCGGGCTATGAAAACTCACTGTTGCAATGATTATGATGACAAAAGTGGATACACTGAAATGAGGCGCAACCTCTAACCGTGACCTATTATGAATGGTATGTTCTATAATAAGTTATGATGTAATGTTATGCATGCAATTCGTATGATATCTATACCACTTGTGAATTTTTGAAAATAATGCTTATCGTCAAAAAAATAATCTTGTGAATTTTTGTGACCACCTCTGACCTGACTGACTCTACCCAATGGCATGCTATACTTAGCCACGTACACTATAAAGGATGCAAGATATGTCTAAGTATGGTTTAATCCCACATTTGACATGGACCTTTGAAAAGTGCAAAACTTGCATGTTGACCAAAATAACTAAGAAACCTTTTCAAGGTGTTAAGCGTGAAACTAAGCTCTTGGAACTAATACAGTGACCTATGTGATTTGCATGCCACTCCATCTTTGGGGAATAAGAAGTACTTTGTGACATTTATTGATGATGCTTCTAGGTTTCGTTATGTCTATTTGTTACATACTAAGGATGAAGCATTAGATAAATTCAAAGTGTTTAAAACTTAAGTTGAATTGCAACTTGGGTCCCTGATCAAAAGATTAAGGACTGATAGGGGAGATGAGTATATGGATACTCTTTATTTTCAGTCTGTTGGTATTATCCATGAAACAACTTCTCCCTATACTGCTCAACAAAATGGTATTTCTGCAAGGAAAAGCAGGTCTTGAAGGAGATGGTTAATTCCATGTTGTCCTATTCGGGATGAGTCAAGGGTCAGGGGTGAAGCTATGTTAATAGCTTGCTATTTATTAAATAGGGTTCCCAACAAAAGGAACAAAACTACCCTTATGAACTCGGACTAAAAGGAAACCCAACCTAAACTATCTCGGGGTTTGGGGTTGTAGGGATTTTGTAAGACTCCCTGATCCAAAGTTGAAAACTTTGGGTGAAAGAGGCATTGAATGCATCTTTATTCGATATGTTGAGCATTCCAAGGCTTTTAGGTTCTATGTTATTAAACCTAATGAATATGTTTCAATTAACTCCATAGTTGAATCAAAGGATGCAATCTATGATGAGAATAGATTTTCATCGGTCCCTAGACCAAGTTAGAGATTCCTAATGGAACTCATGACATTGGTGTATCGAGGTCCCGATGAATTACCATCGAGGTCCCCGATGAGGTTGTGGTTCAACAACCGAACCTATGCTCGAAAGAGCAAAGGGTCGAATCCAAAGTCATTCGGACTGAGTTTCAATTATATTTAACTGAATGAACTAGGAATGAGGTCTCTGACCAATACTCTATTGCTTCATTGTTGAGTATGATCCCAAGACATTGAAGAAGCAAAGAAGTCCCAGGATATTGCTTTCTGGAAAGAAGCAATTAATGATGAGATGGATTCCATCATGGGCAACAACACATGGGTGTTGGTTGATCTACCACCTGGTTGCAAACCTTTGTGTTGCAAATGGATTTTCATAAAGAAAATGAAGTTAGATATAACTATTGAAAAGTTCAAGGCTAGACTAGTCATTCAAGGCTTTAAACAAAAGTCAAGAATAGACTATTTTGATACTTATGCCCTTGTGGCTCGTATCAGTACCATAAGACTGTTTATTGCTTTGGGATCAATTTACAATCTGATTATTCATTAGATGGATGTGAAAACAGCTTTCGTAAATGGTGAATTGGATGAGGAGGCTTATATGAACCAACCTCAGGGCTTCATCTTGCCTGGCAATGAAAACAAGGTGTGTAAACTGATTAAGTCTCTTTATGGACTAAAGCAGGCACCTAAGAAATGGCATCAAAAATTTGATGAAGTGGTTTTGCCTAATTGTTATGTACTTAACCAGTCTGACAAATGTGTATATAGAAAATTTGATGAAACTAGTAAAGGAGTCATCATTTGCCTATATGTTGATGACATGTTGATCTTTGCACCGACTAAAATCGAGTTGACGACAAAGGAATTTTTGTCATCAAGGTTCTCCATGAAGGACATGGGGAGGCTAATGTTATCCTTGGAATAAGGATTAAACATGAAAGTAAAAGAATTTCTATCTCTCGGTCTCATTATATTGAGAAGGTGTTAAGGAAATTCAATTACTTCGATTGTACTCCAGTGAGTACTCCTATGGATACTTGTGAGAAGCTAATGCCTAATAATGGCAAGCCTATATCTCAACTTGAGTATTCTAGGGTAATTGGCTACCTGATGTAAGCCATGACTTGTACAAGACCTGATATTGCTTTTGCAGTGGGTAAACTGAACAGGTATACTAGCAATCCTAGTGCTCATCATCGCAAGCGGTCAGGAGGATAATGAAGTATCCGAAAAGAACTATAGATTATAGTCTCTCATATCTTTGGTTACCCTTGATGTTGGAAGGATACATTGATGCAAGTTGGATCGGTAACTTGAAGACAATTCATCTAGCGATGGTGGGTATTCCTACTTGGTGGAGGTGCAATATCTTGGGCATCCAAGAAGCAAACTTGCATCACCGGTTCAACAATGGAATCTGAATTTGTAGCCTTAGCAGCTGCTGGAAAAGAAGCTGAACGGTTGAAAAACTTGCTTCTTTATATTTCATTATAGCCTAAACCTATAGCAACTATTTCTATTCGTTGTGACAGTGCAGCTACATTGGCAAACGCTTATAGCCAGATGTACAATGGGAAGTCTATACACTCAGGTGTCAGACATAGCATGATTTGTGAGCTTATCATGAATGGGGTGGTATCTATAGAGTTTGTTAGATCTCAACAAAATTTAGTTGATCACTTGACAAAGGAATTAGCTAAAGACTTGGTTTTAAAGTCTGCTAAAGGGATGGGTTTAAGTCCAACTTAGTCACTGAATGCTAAGAAACCCAACTCCCTCCTGAGGAAAATTGGGAGCTGAGTTCAATGTGGAAAGATGAACATTCAGTGGACTGTAGCGCATGTTTTATATACATCCCAAGGTTGTGCTCAGAACCTGCTGAAAAGGGAGGATGAAGTATTTACTTCTTAATGGTTAATTTCTTTGAAAAAGTGCTTGGCAGGAGCATGAATAAGAGGAACCACCTATGTGAATGTTGATGTTTTGCCGCTTGAGAGCTTTGGACTTTTGGCTCTTGCAATATTTATGAATTTTGATATGGACACATGGCTCGTATAGTGTCAGGAGCTTTTAAGTGTTTGAAAACTTGTGTGTATTTTATCTTTAGGTATTCAAATGGGTTGAAGGTTTCAATTCTTAGAACACCCTGATTCTCAAATATTTGAACGTGTACTAATATGGAAATTCAATCCTCAGGATATTTTTTTTATGTACATGTTTTGTTTGATGTTTGATTTTCATGCAAAGGAAGTGAACTTAATTTAGGGAGGATTGTTAGAAAATTTAGCGCACTTGTTGGATTAGTTCACACCTGGTAATGGGTCGAGAGTGCAGTGTACACCCATAAGGTCCTCGAACATCCCGACTCTATAGTGGGATGATTCGGAAGTTAGTATGGGTAGTGCTAAGTTAGTCTTGGTAGACAAGTTTCTACCGGTTGTGCTAAGTTAGTCTTGGTAGACAAGTTTATACTGGTAGTGCTAAGTTAGTACTGGTAGGCAAGTTTCTCTGCTAGTACTAGAATCAACTGTACAGGCATTGACCTATTCAAGTGGCGATTACAAGCGCATAATGATCATGTTTAATTGGTCATGTAACCACTATTAACTATAATGGGGATAATTATGAGGCGATTAATGGGACGATTAATCCTCATAATTCCATTTGACTAGTTAAGAGTAATTTCCTATAAATAGGAAATCTGATTATGCATGATAAACACATAGAGAAAAACTAAAACACTTGAAAGCAAAAGGGTTATTGATTTGTGCCTAATTCAATAACATATATTTGGTCTTATCCCAAGTAGATATTCATGATACCCAGGCATTAGGGTCGAATAGTTTACTTTGGAAACTGACAACACGATTCCAAGTGATATCCGGTAACCTGTATTGGTACTTGTTTGCTATTGATTATCTCCACCCTGTTTTGGGCACATTATCACCAACAAAATTTATAACCTATATTACTTGGATCTAAGCCTATACACTTAAGAGCATTGTACCATATCGTGTAGTAGTGTGGGGCGAGCAAATACAAGTGTCAAACCCAAGCGGGTAATTTGGTGAGTAATCAAATAAACTATTAAACTACTTCAATCACTTAAAAAACCCATTTTGTGCTTAAGAACGACGCGATCATATGATTAAGGAAATGGTTAAACTTAAATAAGAAATAAATAACTTAAAATGGAAATAAACAGGAATCAATCAAAGAGAGAAATGGTGATAACCTCATTAATCCTCTATGAGTAAAGATATGATTTTATGTGCAATGTCTAGTTGTGGTATCATCAGTGGCTAACCTATCACTTAAATTCGATATTGATCCTTGAGTCTTAAGCCTACAACATTGATGTGTTAAGAAAACTTTAAATTTATAAGACTAGTTTAATCGATTATTTTGAATAACCCATGGGTAAAGTATAACCCTTGATGTAATATAGTAACATTGATGTGTTAAGAAAAGCGTAAATTTATAAGACTAGTTTAACTGATTATTTTGAGTAACACATGGGTAAAGTATAACCCTTGATGTAATATAGTAACATTGATGTGTTAAGAAAACTTTAAATTTATAAGACTAGATTAACTGATTATTTTGAATAACACATGGGTAAAGTATAACCCTTGATGTAATCTAGTAAACAGGTAAGACCAGGTCGTCTCAAGGGATTGGTGTAATCTCAGTTAACAATTGTTCATAGAAAAAGTCTAAATATTATCACTTATCAAAAGACTCAATAAGATGGTTTATTTTAAATGGATATTACATGAAAAAAGTTATATTTGTTTAGGCTGAGGAACAAGAGACTAGGACAGATAGATATGAATGTATGCACGCACAAAAAATTACATACAAGTAATATATGATGGATAATCACAAATATGAGTATATTAACCCACAATGCAAGAAGTTCTTTCGACCTTGTGGATTCTAGTGGAGGTTTCATCATCCTAAGCTACCTCACCTAAACCACTCCGTTGAGAGCTTAATCCTAAGCAAGGTGGGTGCATTAAGGATGGGTTGTGGACAATAATATGATACTAATGCTTCCCTTAACCCGGTTGTTAGACATGGGATCAAGTCTTAAAAAATGATAGAGTGAGGTTGTTTTATTATTTTATTAATCCATTTCCACAGAGTTAATATCCGATTACCATAGACAAATAATCATGAAATTGCATCAAGTAGTGAATCTTTCGACCTATGACACCACAGAGATGAATCAAACAATAAAAAACGATCTCATAATACCAAAATCAAGCACAAGAATCATATTATCATAAGCATGCATTTATAATATCAAACCGTATCACAATTCCACATACGCCTAAACAAATATAAATAGACTACTCCATTGTTACTGAGAACAAACACATAATAAACTCAACAAATTCAGTAAACTTCATATTAAAAGGATAATAAGAATAATGCCAAAGTTATAAGCACGATGCATTTTCAGAACAAGTTTCCCAAACGAATACGGCAATTCCCAGACTATTACCCTAGCTTCCTTAGAACCCTGTCACAGCTGCTAAAGAAACCCAAAAATGCTTGTAAAATTGCTCATTTCAATAGTAACTTAGATAGGATGAACTCGGTGTAATTTCACCTATATTGTTTGATGATACTCTCCTTTGATGATAATTTTGGTATGTGTCCTTTGTACCTCAATTTAGGGTTTATTATATAGGGTCTAGGGTCGCGGTTCAACTCTTGAACAATGATAATGGAGGCAAATGATCGGCCTCTCAAATAATGAAATACTCATTGAGCTGACAGATAAGTGCGCTGCACTTCATAGGAAGTACGCCGTACTTCTCTTTAATTAAATATCTTTCACCCGCCAACCAAGTACGCCGCACACGATTGTCAAAATTGACGTACATGATTCTTTTCCATTACTTTGCACTTATAGTCCTTCCTCATTAACGTCGATTAGTGTTGTAAATAGATTTTAGCTATAGTTCCAAGTTGCTTCGATTCACCATTCCTAAAACAGATTAGCACCAAACTACATACAGAAAGCATAATATTCTATATAATTAAGCAGATAAATGGTATATTCTAGAGGGAATATGTTAGGAATTAGAAATTACATAGTGAAGAGTCGGTCACCCCAAATATAATCTAGAATAAGTTAGCTCATAGACATATCGTTATTTATTAGTTTATTAGTTAGTTATTAGCTTAGTTT
>CM040238.1:103225958-103510568 GCA_022545495.1 Chrysanthemum lavandulifolium | reverse complement strand
TTCTCTACTACAAAGTATCAATTAAATTCAAATATATGAGAAGTGTGAGCAGATAATCTCGCCCATTGCTCCATCTATGAAGACAAAACATGAAGGACCAAAGTTGCTTATTACATTCTTAATAACCGATTAGCGGTTATGATTAGTTAGTTATGGCAGTTAGAATACCGAACCATTGTGTCTGTTGGAGACACCTTTTAGAAACCTATATATAGTTGGAAACATTGTACAGAAATCTAGTTTTACATATTTACAAGTTATCTAGTTTATATTGCAATTTCGTTATATCTGTTTTACTCATATTGGGACCAACATTTGGCATCAAGAGCCTGCCTATACACTCTCGTTACACCGAATACAACTATCAATCAAACACAAAATCTTTACCGAATACCATACAACCCAGAATCTGTGTCAACGAGTACAAAAAAAAAAACCAGAAATATTCTTGAACGAAGAAGAAGGAACCAACAGGACGCGCTGAAACCTTTTGTTTCAGGAAGAAGAAGAAGAAGACGCAACGTATCATCATACATACGCTGCCTGGATAACTTGATAACGCAAGGAAAGTAGTGCACGACCGTACTTGTGTAGAAATTGCATTCGACAAGCCACCAAACTGTGGTGACTTGATACACACGTTGATTTGATTTGGAACGCAGCAAGTAAGACTTTGTTACACTCGTTTGTTTGTTTTTTCAAATCATACAACGGAGACAAACTCCTTTTGTCGAGACAAAAGTAGAGAAGAAGGACGTACGTGAGAAAAAGAAAGAAAGAGGACGTTGCTTGAAGAGAAGAAGGGTACCGAACCAGAAAACAATCAATTGTTTTGGAGAAACGCTCGCAATACAAAAGGGGACAACAACACCTGATCATTTGCTCACAAGGAATACCGTTGGTATTTTTGTAGGTTGTTGTAGATACGGTGTGGAATAAAGAAGAAGAAGTATTGTGGAACGCGGACAAGCAACGAGGGCAACAAGGACATCACTTGTTGACATACTACCGTCGAGTAGTAGAACAAAGACAAGCAACTCGCTTGGTCTTTTGGAAGAAATTACCGAGACTAATTTCTGTAACATTTTGTGTTTATTCGAAACTTGGAGATAAAGAAGCAAGTCGACACAAAAATTCGAGACTTGGAGATGAAAGAAGCAAGTCGATACAAAAGAAAGGACAACGTGATACAAGGGAAAAGAAAAACATAGTTGGTATATTCTAGTACCGACAAGAACGGAATACGCGAGTGACAAACACAGGTCACGAAAAATCTTAAACTTTTGGATTTCCTTTCATATTTATAGTATAGATATTTAGTTTATACTATTAGAAATCCATAGTTCCATATTAGGATTCCCGGATAACTATTACTCTTCCCGTAGTATTAAGTAATACCACTAGTTAGAAATCCCCATACGAACTAGAAAGTGAAGATCATAAGAACCATCAAAGAAGGTCCCACGATTGATGACATTAGGAAACTCGTAGGTGCACCAGATCAAGTCACAACCACACTGGTAACTATCCAGGTCAATGTCTTTGATTGTGGTGGACTTGCTATAGGTGTAAGTGCCTTGCACAAGGTCACTGACACATGCAACCTGTTAAGGTTCATAAATGAATGGGCAGGCATAAACCGCACTAGGAAAAGCAAGGGTGAATTTTGCTCAACTTTTGATAACTTGCTGCTTTCTTCCCACCCATGGAAACTCCATTATCTAATTACCCTCCAAATCCCAGTGACCCCGAAGCCATAATTGTCAACAAAAGACTTCTACTTAATGGGGCTATGATATCAAAACTAAGAGCAAAGGCGGGTTCATCAAATCGTATACATAGTCGAGTAACATTGGTGACTGCAGTAATATGGAGGGCTCTTATTTCAATAGATCATCAAGTAAAAAATGGGAGCATCAGGAGTTGCTTGTTGACCCCTGCAATGAACTTGAGAGGTAAGGCAGGCTCACCAATATCTGAAAACTCGTTTGGGAATGTATGGGCCCCATATTCAATCCGTTTTCTGCTAAAAGAAATGAAACCCAAGTTTCTTGATCTCGTGGCCCTGATAGAAGACACAAAAAGAAGCACTATCATGTGGCTTCCGAAAGCAAGCTGCAAAGAGATATGATAGCATGTCATGTCGAGATCGATGAAGAACTAAAGCAAAGCAAGTTTTGCCTTTCTACAAGCTGGTGTTCATTCCCTATATATGATGCTGATTTTGGTTGGGGTAAGCCCTACTGGGCAAGCGGAACTGGGAGTACAATTGAAATGGTAACTTTAATGGATGACAAACAAGGTGACGGAATTGAAGCATGGGTGAGTTTGAAGGAGAATAATATGAACTTGTTTGAACAGGATCCGGACATTTTAGCCTTCACCTCCTAAGTGCTTTTAAGTTTTCAAAGTTTAGTCATCCCTAAGATCGTTGCAATTATTAGTCTTATCGACCTGTATTCCAATAAAGTTGTAACGATTCAATAAATAACTTTTCTGATAGAATTCTAAAGTTCTTCAAAGGTAAGGCAGCTTCTTATACCATGTCCACTATCTCCATATTTAGTCAACTATAATATATGCAGATCGAGTACAATGATCAGAGTTCACTAAATATCTATTGGTATGCATTCCCGGAAATTAAGAGGCGAAAGAATTGTACCAGAGTTAGGGTTCTAACTTCTAATATACTCGGGACACAAATACCCGTAAGTAACCCTCAACCTAAAATGCTTTCAAAAAGGTATATGTTTAGTGATGGTATACTTTCAAAGCTAAGAGCAAAAGCAGGTTCACCAGATCGTAAACATAGTCGAGTAACTCTAGTGACTGCAGTAATATGGAAGGCTCTAATTGGTGTCGACAAATTAAATTGTGGGAGCGTAAGGAATTACATCATGGCCCCTGCAATTAACTTAAGAGGGAAGGTAGGTTCTGAAATAACAGAAAGCTCGTTTGGGAATGTATGGGTTCCTTATTCAATCCGGTATTTGCAAAATGAAATGGAACCCAACTTTGTTAATCTTGTGCGCCTGATAGAAGACACAAATAGAGATCTTATCATGGAGCTTCCAAAGGCAAGTGGTGAAGAGATATGCGCATGGGCAATCGCTTGTTATGATGAGGTTGAAGAAGAAATAAAGCAGAACAAATCTCCCATCATAACAAGTTGGTGTCGGTTTCCTATTTATAATGCTGATTTTGGTTGGGGTAAGCCTTATTGGGTAAGTGAAGCTGGTCGTTCACGAAATAGATATGGTAACTCTAATGGATGACAGAAATGGCGATGGAATAGAAGCATGGGTGGATCTGAATGAGAAAGACATGTACCAGTTTGAAAAAGATGAGGACATTACAGAATTCGCCTCCTGAGTGGTTTTATAGTCTCTACATTTAAATAGTGTTGTTTATGTATGTTTCATCTTGATTCCAATAAAGTTGTAAACATTCAATAATAATGTATCTGTATATTTAACCAATAGACAGTACCTGACCGCTGCAATGCAAGCAGTTATGACGATTAGTAAGTTCTTTCAATAAACTGTATTTGTAGCGTCAGAGAATAATTTTCGAATAACTATAATTTTGATGCGTGGTTGCATAGCGGTAGAAATATATCGATTTTCAAAAAATTACGTGAGTCGATCTAGTTGTGGAGTATATTTCTAATAGGATTGTTTTAACTTTTAAGTTATTAATATTTTAGTAATAATAGAATCAAGCATTACAAAAACAACTAGATTATGTAGTTGACGATATTATATTGTAGTTTATAGGTATAAGCACGCGTGTGTGACCGCGTTTTTCTTGTTTTGTCACAAATTTAGGCGATGATAAATGTCTTTTACATGTGTAAGCGTTTATTATTTGGTGTGTGGCTTTTAAACTTGTAACCTTACAAATTTAATATCACCATAGTTAGATTATCTTGTACTATCAATTTGCGTAGATATTTAAGCGTTGTTCAAAGTTTATTTATTTGGGTACAAATAATTATCACTAAATATTAGAATACTATTTAATTTTGTGATTCTAATAAACTTACATAACATTATTGATATACGGACGAAAATTTATCTACAATATATATTAACTTTTAAAAGGCGATTCTATATCTTTATTCCTGTTAAGTGCAAGACCAACATTTTCAAAATAACATTATACAAATGACAACGTATATGTGTCAAAGCAAAATAAACAACAAAAACTACCATTACTTGGTCTATCATTTTCCAAATTTGTCACGGGTTCCACAACTACTTCATCATTTCTCATATAATTTTGTCAATTTGAAACTGGTTCGACCGGGTAGTTCAACCGGTTGAACTGCTTGGTCAAAAAACAAGTCGATTTAAACCGAGTCAACCCGACGGGTTGGGTGAAAACAAGTCAAATTAAATCGGGTCAACCCGCCGGGTTTGAAGCGTCCCGGTCAACCCGGTTTTGATGTGTATTAATAGTTCCTTTTCGAAATATATGTTCAACATTGGGTTTTTTTAACGTCATGCAAGGCAAGCTATGGTTAAGAAAAGAGACGTCAAAAGACGGGCCCACGTAAAATACATTTATCGTACTTTTATGTGAGTTCTATGTACTATTTCGTGGGCCTTGTGTATTTTTGGTGTGCTTTAACTTGTGCCCCTAGGGCACAAGTTAGAAAAACCCTTCAACATTTTCACTTTTAGTTTCAACTTTTCACTTTTGACTTTTTGGTTTTTCCTTTATATATAGTATATAGCAGTGTACTCGCGCGTTTTGATGGCGTTACCCTGTGACGATTAACCGCAGAAATAGATCTCGAGGAGGCCTGATTCACTAGTTTGTATCACTTTGAACGGGTCCTCTCTGGTTCGTTTTCGGATGGCTTTAATTGGTTAGCCGAACCGGTGGCGACACCGGTTCTCGGTTGAACACGTTGGTCTGGTCTGTTTCGATTTTCAAAACTATATGTAACATCAACTTTTTAGCTTGTATAAAGTTTTATGCGTTTTATTAATTTGTATAATGTGTATAATAACATGTACTTTTCATTTTAGAGTGTTTTAAAAATATCATTAATTAGTGTGTTTAATTATTTTTATATTTTGGATTATGATGTAGCTTTGGTTGTTTTTAATTTGGTAGATGTGTTTTTAATTGGTTGTACAATGTGAATAAATTATTGTACTTTTAAGTAATGGGGTGTTTTAATAAGAATATTAATTACACTATGCATTTCTCTCTCGTTTGACCAATTTCAACAATTCAACTTTTCAACTTTTCACCTTTGACCATTTTTCTATTATATGTAGTATAGACTAGTTATCAAAGTTATGCAAGATAAACTAAGCAATCCACATTCATACAAGATCCAAACCTAGTTCCATAGTAAAAGCACATGGAATATCCCCACCCCAACTGCATATGCAATATCCCTAACTGGGCAACTGGAGATGCAAAAGTGGGCCGAGGCCCAAAATAGGTCCGAAAGGCATTGTCCTTTTTATAGGCCTGGCCCGCCTATTAGTTGCTTTTCATTTTTAAGCCCAACTTTCAACTGAATTAAGGACATGTTAAAGCCTTGAGAGCCCAGTTAAGTCCCAACCTGGCTCGATGAGCGTTTAAGGTCTGATGGTGTTAATTTAAGTACCAAGGGTGCTCACAACCTGGCGCTACTAAGAACTATGCGATGATTAGGTTACCACTTAGTAACCCAATGATCGGGAATTTTGGAACACACCTTCATTTATTAGTAGCAAAGAGCATTTATGACACTAACTATATATCAGCTAATCAAAATTTATAATTACTATATATATTAAATGTGATTTGAAACGATGTCGCAGAGCAATATATATTAAGTCACTTGAAACGACGTCGCAGAGCATGGGCCATTTCATACACTAACCTGGGCCATTTCAGTTAGCCCAGAACTGCTCCCCATATCTGCTTTCCTCCAAAATCAAGAAACTTGTCAAGATAAAGAAGAACCTAGAACCTAGAAGAACACATATCTAATCAAGAAACTTGTCAAGATAAAAGAAGAACCTAGAACCTAGAAGAACACATATCTATCAGTAACAGTCTCAAACGCACCCTAATTCACAATTAAGATGCAGGGAAAATCAAAGCTAGAAAGAGGGCATAAAACACAGTGGCGCAGAGGATGGTGGTGACGGTGAAGTGGAGGATAACACTCTCGACGGAAGTGGGAGGTACAACAACAACAACAACAGGATCGGAGGTACAAGAACAGATAATAAAGAACAGGATCAAAGGTTCTTCTACAGATCCACATAGCCAAAAACACACATAACCAAAAGGTATGTACTCTGATTATTATGGGTTTTTGATGATTTGTGAAAAAAAAAAGATGAAACTATGGGTTTACTTATGATTTTGGGGTTGAGTTTTTTTTATAAATATCTTTTGGAGTTAAAGGATTTTGAAGATGTTGATATTGATTTGGTGAGGTTAGATGATTTGAAGATATTGTTAATAGTTTTGTTTGGGTATTGTAGGATTTTGATGTGGTGAGATGTCATCAGGCGTGAGGCGTTACAGAAGTAAGTGGCTACTGCATCGATTGTGGCCGATGATTTTGCGGCGATGTTTTAATCTAGAAAAGCTGTGGCCGGGTGTTTTTTGGAAAAATATCCTCATTTTTATTCTTATAATGTGATTGTGTAAGGATTTGGCTGTTTAAAAGAGGTGGTTTCCTTTATAATTGTGTGTTCACATATCCCTTTTCCTGTTTCTTAGGTTCTTGCCGCTCCATTGATGAAGTTAAAAGTGAAGATGAAACGAGGAGAAAAAAGTTTGCAGCGTCAAAAAAACATGGTATGTTTTAACCATGTATGGTGACAAAAGTAGTTCGTTTGTGCTCCAGAGTAGATTTTTTGATTCTTGCATTTGTGAGGCACAAATAATAAGATAACAATGTCTGGGAAATCTTATGAGAAAAAGTGATTATCTGCATTTTGTTAAAGACATAAAGCGGTTTTGACAAGCAGGTTACAATTTGTATCTAAAAAAGTTTTGCAAATGCATTAGTTATTATTTGGCTTTATATGTTTTTGGTTCAAAGTTACAAATAAATACTACTTTTGTGGGATTTTTTCTATGCGTCTTAATAGTCGCACTTTTTGTATGTGTTTTAGGCAAATGTATGGAAGATCGAGATTTTTGTTTCTTCTTACTTATTTTTTTTATTTAAGAAATAAGAAGTTGCGGTATGCAATCACAGACACCCCCTGAAGACCGTTTACTTGTTTTGTTGGGTTTGTTTATGTGCACAACACCTAACTTAATGGGTCCGAGTCTCAGTTCATAAAACCGAGTCGACAAAAGAGCTGGCCCGTAAAGAACTGTTCAGAGATTATAGAACAGACACAACCACACCACAAGCCAAAATAATGAAGCATCATGAATGATAACAAACACCAGACACTCCTTTTGTCACAAAGAATGATGTAAATACCGTAGTAGTTTACTAATGTATGTACCAGATTTAGTGTGTAGTTAATGGATTAGTAAATGTTATAATGCATCGTCTTTAAATTTTTAATTTTATATATTTTTAAAGATGGTGTCACGTCTTTAACGGTTGGTAGTATCCTTCTTGGTCTTTAGCGGCGAGACTATACTCATATAGTACCCATCTTGATCTTCCTTATAGTGCACCGTTCATTGTAAGATGATTCTCGCTGTTCCTTTCGATTTATACATTTTATATTTTCACATATGTTTCACTCATTACTTTCCAAAATTTTGATCGGGGAAAATAACAAGAAAATGCATAGTAACAAAATCTGTCCACCATAATTCGACTTTAGATTAAAACATTTCATTTTAGATATCGATGCAAGGTTATGAGGTGCGTAAATTTGGTTAGTGGATGAAATACGAATTTTAGCAGGTCTTTTGGTAGACGACAGTAGAACATGGTTTAAGTAATTAAGTTGTATGCCACACTTTATTGTAACTGTTTTTTTTAAAGATTAATGGGGCTTATTATTATGTCAATAACTATAAGTTCTATACCAAAATCACCCGTTTAACCCGTTGTGTATACCGATGAATCCTCCTATGTTACCACTTCTGAAAACTATTGGATTTGGCTGCTTTAATATTGTCGCAATCGAGATTAAAAACTATTGGATTTAACCCGTTGTGTATACCAAAATCACGGCATCCCTTTTCCTACTACCAATCGAGATTAAAAACTTACCTGGCTTTTATTTTATTTTTTTTCCTTTGGTAGGTACTCATGCTTTGGCTGGACCATCATCCTATTCGAGACAACCTATTTGAGCATGTGGTACGATTATGCGTGATCTTTGAAATAAATATTGTCGATCCAGGAACCAATGTGGTGTAACTTCATGGGACCCTTTCGGTTGATGTTTTACATAGACAAGGCCGAGGTATGCTCATAATTACAATATGCTCTTATAGAAGCAATGAATGATAGATCCTTGAAATAGAATTTTATTGCTGTATTTGCGTAAAGAATAAAAATTTGTTGCTAATTAGCGTAAAATTTAATTTTACAGTTTTTACGGCACAAGAACATATAACCATGGCATGGGGATTTAGCCAAACCATCACAAATGGGCCAAATTCAACTGAATAAGCGCGGGTCAAGGCCTATAAATGTGGTACGTATACAAAGGTTATGACTAAGAATCAAAATGATTTATATTACTAAAAAATTTAGGAATTAGGCTTGAACCCACGGGTCAAGGAAAAAGCGGGCCGGGATTCAAAGAATTAGGCGACGTGTTTGTTCCTGAACGACGAAATATTATAGATTTTGTGTGAATTTTTTCATCAATTGTATTTGTGAAATGGGCCAAAGCGATTTTTTTTTTTTTTAAATGAAATGGGTCCAAATTGAGCCTCTATAAATGGTGTGCATTTGAAATTTTAGTCCGCTTTAGATTTGCAATGCTTTTTGGAATTTGTTGTGATTATTGCATTTGATACAACATGTACCTTATTCTTTTCTATGTTCGGAACACAGTTACATGTTTCTGTGTATTTTGCAGATTCTCAAAAACTACTGCTTCCAATTCATGAAGCAAATGAAGGACTTGCCTTCGGTTAAAGTTTGATAAGTTATGTCATAGGCATACGGTTATTGCTTATTGGGCTACATGTAGAGCATGAAGAAAGCATATGCTTCACAGAATGGATCATGAATCTAACACCATATGGCATTATAGGTTTGTAATACTCATAATAATCTCAATAAAGTCCAGGGATAGCAAAATGGGCAGTTTGGGTAATGGGTAAACTGGTCGTTTTTTATTTATCTATACATCTTTAGAATTTTGTGATATTGCAGTGACAAGTGAACACCTCCGATGATCATCTCCTTGCGTCGATGAATAAAGAGATGAACATATGATTCAGTTGTCTGATACTAACGATGACCCTTCCCAGATTCAACAGCTCCGCTGACGATCTCTTTACGTGGAAGGATGAAGAGATGGAACATATGCTTCAGTAGTTTCAAGAGATTTGGTCTCTTTAGTTACGGTATTATCATTTTTAGTCAAAAGTTGTTTGCCTATGTAAAACCGTTTTTGTTTTATCGACGATGAAACCCGAGTTAGTATCACTTTAATACCGTGCAATAATCAACGACATAAAACAATGCCCCGCCGCAACGCGGCGGATCGACGCCCATCTCGTTAGTGAAATATTATGCCGTCACCACCGCAAATACTCTGCGTATGTCATGGCCACAACTATCAGATTCTACAACTTTTCCAATTTGTACAATAAACCTTGGTCTGAAATAAATGCAAACTTTGTGGATGATATAACAAACCAAAGCAAACTCTCAATAAAAGTTACTTAATGATGTCTATAAAAACTAACTGTATTTCATGTGATTTCTGGTTCATTCTTATTCTAATTAAATACAATTGTATATGATATATATAGCTACTATGCAAGGAAACAAATTTATTACCACAACTTTTATTTTATCTTACTCTCAGCAGTAAAAGGGGACCTTGATCGCAAAACATACCTCACACGAAAAGAGTAAGAGGTAGATGATGCTCGATAATTAATGAAGTTACTGATTACCATATATGTTTCACTATCATTTGCCAGACCACTTAGCAAAAAGTAGACATATAATATTGTTATAGCTAACCGTAACTGCAAAAAAATCGGCAACGTTGTCAGTGCATTAGGATCTTTAATACGCTTATCTCTTTTGTTGCTTACCTTGTAGTACAGTCAAATTAAACTGCATAGCTAAACGAAAAAGATACAATATATATTTATTAGCATCCCAAATACTACACCATAAAACTTTGAATGTAACACCCCTTATACTTCAAAGCTCACAAGAGACAAACAAGTTGTTAAAAAATGATCCATTTATCGCTTAAAAGTCTACAAACCTATAGAAATATTCTGAAGATCATTATCTTGCCGAATGCCGGCTATATATATTAAGTAAATTTGTCCAGAAAGTCACGATATGATCCTAGTAGTTAATCCTGAACTTGTGAACTTTATTTAATGGAAAAAGTAGATAACTAAAACATACCTTGGAATGCCGGCCAGCATGCATCTTTTAATTTGTTGGTATGTACTCATTAAGATCTGATACAAAAGAAACAAAACAAGGCAACTTTTATGACATTTGTCATGGAAAATCTTGCATAACTATTGTCAATGCATGCAGTGCTGCAAGTATTCAGAATCACATTATTTCTCTACTACAAAGTATCAATTAAATTCAAATATATGAGAAGTTCTTATATGCACTTAAAATAAGAAGTTGAGGGTTGCAACGATGCAATCCATAGAACTAATTCAAATCATTTAGTTTTGGTGCATGATAATATGGGTTTTGGGTTATAGAGTCGAAGCAAAATTTGATATATACTTCAGCAATTAGTCCCTACCTCATTGACAACAAAGAGAGCTTATCCAGCCTAAAGTATGGAAATTAAGATTAGATCCATACAGATCATAAAACCATCAAAGCCAACTCCGGAAAACAGACGCAGCTTCAAGTTATCTTTGTTCGATCAGCTTGCTGCATTTTCAAACATAGATCTGATCCTCTACTATAAGCCTAGTTGTGAGGTTAACATTACTGATAGATGCACTGAGCTGGTGAAGTCTTTATCAGAGGTGCTAACTTCATATTACCCACTAGCTGGAAGAATCAAAGAAGACGGGCTTGAAGTTGATTGCCGTGATCAAGGAGTTAAGTATTTGGAGACTCGAGTGACTATGACACTTGACAGTTTTCTCAAAGAAGGTCCCACGATTGATGACATTAGGAAACTCGTAGGTGCACCAGATCAAGTCACAACCACACTGCTAACTATCCAGGTCAATGTCTTTGATTGTGGTGGACTTGCTATAGGTGTAAGTGCCTTGCACAAGGTCACTGACACATGCAACCTGTTAAGGTTCATAAATGAATGGGCAGGCATAAATCGCACTAGGAAAAGCAAGGGTGAATTTTGCTCAACTTTTGATAACTTGGCTGCTTTCTTCCCACCCATGGAAACTCCATTATCTAATTACCCTCCAAATCCCAGTGACCCCGAAGCCATAATTGTCAACAAAAGACTTCTATTTAATGGGGCTATGATATCAAAACTAAGAGCAAAGGCGGGTTCATCAAATCGTATACATAGTCGAGTAACATTGGTGACTGCAGTAATATGGAGGGCTCTTATTTCAATAGATCAAGTAAAAAATGGGAGCATCAGGAGTTGCTTGTTGACCCCTGCAATGAACTTGAGAGGTAAGGCAGGCTCACCAATATCTGAAAACTCGTTTGGGAATGTATGGGCCCCATATTCAATCCGTTTTCTGCTAAAAGAAATGAAACCCAAGTTTCTTGATCTCGTGGCCCTGATAGAAGACACAACAAGAAGCACTATCATGTGGCTTCCGAAAGCAAGCAGCAAAGAGATATGCACACAGACAATAGCATGTCATGTCGAGATCGATGAAGAACTAAAGCAAAGCAAGTTTTGCCTTTCTACAAGCTGGTGTTCATTCCCTATATATGATGCTGATTTTGGTTGGGGTAAGCCCTACTGGGCAAGCGGAACTGGGAGTACAATTGAAATGGTAACTTTAATGGATGACAAACAAGGTGACGGAATTGAAGCATGGGTGAGTTTGAAGGAGAATAATATGAACTTGTTTGAACAGGATCCGGACATTTTAGCCTTCACCTCCTAAGTGCTTTTAACTTTTCAAAGTTTAGTCATCCCTAAGATCGTTGCAATTATTAGTCTTATCGATCTGTATTCCAATAAAGTTGTAATGATTCAATAAATAACTTTTATGATAGAATTCTAAAGTTCTTCAAAGGTAAGGCAGCTTCTTATACCATGTCCACTATCTCCATATTTAGTCAACTATAATATATGCAGAGTACACTGATCAGAGTTCACTAAATATCTGTTGGTATGCATTCCCGGAAATTAAGAGGCGAAAGAATTGTACCAGAGTTAGGGTTCTAACTTCTAATATACTCGGGACACAATAATCAGGCATTAGAATTTTGAAAGTTGAAGGCCTAGTTGGTGTTGATAAAGACCAAACATTACTCCAATCCATAAAAAAAGGCCTACTAAACCGGTTGTAATCTACAAAAAACAAGTTCAATTTTCCACATTATAAAAGCCAATTGGCCACGGTTAAAAATGTGTAAAATTATAAATGCCACACTTACTAATGTGTGGTAATAATGGGTGTGACAAATTTTCCTACACACATAAGTGTAGAGATATTATCCAAATATCTATGGTTAAAAGTGTGGAAAAATTCTTTGAATATTCACACTTAAAAGTGTAGCAAAATTACAAAAAGATGCTTACAATTAAAAGTGTGGAAATATTGTTAAATATTCACACCTAAAAGTGTGGACAAAGTGTTAATGCTACACTCATAAGTGTGGATATATTTTCTGGAACAACAAAAAAAATAAAAAAGAAATTAAATAAAAATATCCAATATTTCAAAAACCTAATGATTTTTATTTTCTGGAACACATATCAAACATTTATACCTCCACAATACCAATACACAGATAAGTCGATGTGGCTAATGATATTTATCAGTAAACTAGTAAAGTGTATAATAAGTGTATCCAACAGTAAACACAAGTATACATGTAGCTAATGATATTTATTTCTGCAGCAGATATGGAAGTATGGAAGTATGTTTGCCAACACTAAACATGCAGACCGACATATATCATCAATCTTGCTGCAGCATATCCGAGTAACTAACCTGCTGTCCAGTTAGAAAACAGAAAAGTTATAATAGCTCAAGTCTATCTGTATGTTTTAGTTTCTTTCGTAAGCTGTATTTTGAGCTTTAATGGCGTGAAGGCTATATCCTAGATACAAATGTATCATAAACTTAATTTTGGTGTTCAAAAGGCGCTATTATTTCCAACAGACCTAACTTGTATCCAAAAAATGCTTATAGCTATAAAATCAAATACACAAACTGCTTATGAAGTTAAAATAATAGACAAAATGTGTTGGTAGGTCTACCCGACCCATTACCCCAAACCGTCCGTCGTGCCCTTTTTGCCACTTCTAGCCATAATAGTCATTTTCTATTCTTAACGTCATATGTTTGAACTGATATTTATGGGTGTATTAGACATTAGTAGGACTTGATTAGAAACTGTTCTGACCCATAATCCAACCCTGCCCATCTTGCCACCTACGCAAGATCTTCCACCTAGGAAGATCATTATGTCCAGAACTGCACATAAACAGATCTTCCACCTAAACAGATCATCCACAAAATTGATTAAATCATTTTATACATATCATATGCAGTTTAGTAACTTAAATATAATAGACATAATACAGGAATAAGCAGTAACATATACTCAGATAAAAAATAATATACTTTAATCAACAGTTAAAATCAGTGTTAGCAAACTAACTGTAACAACCTACTATTCACATCAAGTACAGTTCCGTAACTTAAATCTAACAGACATAATAGCTAATTAACGCAGTGTGAGCAGCTGGGTGAGTTTCAAGTGATTTACAACTGCTTCTTCTTGTACAGTTCCGAATCCAGTTGTGCTTATACAAACCTCTATACCCAAGACACAGAGTCTGACTTCCCAAGCGAAGTTGATTGGGTTGTTAATACTCAGTGGACTTGGTAGCAGGCTAGTGATTGGGCTGATTTTTGGGAACCACCTAATGACAAGATTAACTGTTTATTTTTACCTACTGCAACTCTGCGCGAATTGGGCCCTGGTGCACTTATTGCTGATTTTCTTATCCACATATTGAAGTTGACTATTGGCAACATCATAACTACAACAAAATAGGTTTGCAGCAGATGGTATTTGGATTAGCCTTAGCTATTTGAAGTTGTGACAATCAGATAAAAGTTGTTTTGAGACAAATGTTGATAACAGACTAATAGGAGTTATTTTTCACCTTAAAAATTAGCGTAAAATAACAAGTAATACCTTAAAAAAATAATCGCTAATTAGCTATTTGAAGTTGTGACAATCAGATAAAAGTTATTACTTGTTATTAGATCAAAATTAGCTATTTGTTATTAGATCAAAATTAGCTATTTGTTATTAGATCAAAATTAGCTAATTAGCTATTTGTATCAGCGATTATTCATATAACAGCTTATGTTTCTAATGATTGTGTATTTCTTCTTGGAGAAAACAGATATGAAGATTCATCCAGGCTGAAAAACCGAAACAGTCAAACTCAAACTAGTAGCAAAGGTGTTGTGACGACAAAATGCATTACGTGTCGTGGGGAGGGCCGGTTATTGTGCTTAGGTGCAGTTTCTTATTTCATTTTTTTGACGTGTGTTATAATCACATCAATGTACTTCATCCAAACACACATCTTTTATAAATATTAGGTAGTTTAAGCTTTGGATTAAGTTTGTGTCCAAAATTTCAGAAGCATAACTACTTTTGCCAAAGCGAACAATGATCATCGCAATTTTAGGTTGCTATAATCTCTTTTAAACATACCTCTAAGAGGGTGTTTGGGATTGTTCATTTGAGTGCTTATCTGATTATTTCCTTACTTTCAAAGCGCATAAACAGTTTTGAGTATTTGGATGGAATGCTTATCAGCTAATAAAGCCTATTTAGACTACGATGGTAAAAATAGCTACTTTTGTACTTCAAAATTTGACATGTATGCGCTATTTAAATCAAGTCTAATTTCATCTGAAACAGAGAACATAGTTTGTGAGAGAAGATTATATACCTGTGCAAATGCATATATTGCACGCAAGATTCTTGCATAATCGGTTCCAAGCATTTGAATAACAAGGTCTGCCAGAAACGTTCCCCATAGCCTGTACACATGTATAGTTCACCATGTGTTAGAAATGTTAGATTGTCTTAGAAAAACTGTTGTTTGTATTCATAGGATTTGATGCAACATATAAAAACTTCAGTATGGATTCTACAAGAACAATTCATTTGCTTCTTTTTGCTAAGTTTGCACATAATACCGCTTTTAGTTCTAATCCACGGGGTTTGAACCCACTACCACACAAACTCAAACCATGTAAAGCCAACCCTTTTCAGAAGGCTGGCGTGGCCGCTTCAGGGCAGGAAGTGTACTTTTTATGCAAGTCAGAAATCGTTTTTACTTAAAAATATTAAATTGCTAATCATTTATTAAGAAAAATATACACTTTAAGAAAAGAAACTGTTTCAGGTCAAGCTAACCTGACCTGTTTTGACCCATTACCATTTTGCTAGCTTTCTTCATTGGTAAAAAATGGATCTAACCATTTCGATAATTCAATACTCATGGAAATACTACAACCAGACCCCATACATCATGGGCGTCAATTCAATTAGACCTCCCACATTATGTTCGAATTCAACACGACCCCTTTGGCATCATCAACTTAGCTCATAATAGTTCTGCTTAGAAAGGCAAGATGAAAGAGTTTGAAGAGAAGCCAATGCAGCAGGTTGAACAATTGGATTTTTCAGCACAAACACAATTATTTTCATCTGAGAGATCAAAAGTTGCCCCATCTGAACGAAAAACATGGTCAACTCACACTCCAGTTGGAGTCATGACTCATAATCAACGAATTCTAAAGTCCACCAATCGACTACCTAGCCACGGATCAGCCTTGGTCAGAGGTACCGAGTCACTTCGTGAGTTGAGGCGTAAACATGATGCTCACTACAGAGGTGGGGTGGAAAACACCTTCATTCCACCGTCTGTGATTTCTGATCCTTCAGTTGATGAAAAGAGACCAGGGGCTCGTGGTGTTGACCCATCAAAAGCGTTTGCACGATTGACTAGATCAGGGAAATATTTTGCAGTTACGAGAAACAAAATCAACATTGAACAAGCTCAAAGGGTGAAGGAAAGAGATGTCAATACAAGAGTGTGGTCAAGATAATGGAAGGAAAAAGGTATATTCTTGTAAAAAGCAGTAGCCTAGCAAAGTGGTAAATTTTTTGGTTGTACAAATAGTTTTTGAACCTCTCGTCTTTGCAATTCTATAAGTCATTTTTTGTTTAAAGTTATTTTTGGCATAAGTTGCATTCAAATTGGCGCAGAGGAATATTTTAGTCGGTCTCTAAACTTTGCTTATGTGCATCTTTCCGGTAGTAAAGTTGGTTCATGAGCAAAATGTGTAAGCAAAAGGGAGCAACATCTAATGCGCTGAAAAGAAACTAACAGCATTTAGTGGTCGAGTTTGTAGAATTAACTGAGTACAGCTTGTTGAGTTAAACCTAATCTGTCAAACATACAAAAGAGCAACCTCAAAACGATGGATGTCAAATTTAACAATGTTTGCTTATCACAGATGGTAACCATGTATATTTGCGTAGTCATGTTAAATTTAAGTGACGATAGCATGAATAAGTAATCCTACGGATGCTAATAGGATAGCAATTTAAAAGCATGAACATACATTGATTTTCTTAAGCATGATTATATATTTCTGATTTGGAAATGCACATGGTATGCTGATGTTAAAATGCTCAACATGCTGAAAATGATATAGGGCAGATCATTTAAGAAGACTGTTGAGCATATAAAATAGCTCTTTGATAATTTTTGTACCACTCTAATAAATATTTAATGGTCCTAGTGGATATAAAAGATGAGGAAAAAATGAAACCACGGACTTATACATATACAAAGCAGAAAACAGGATATGGATTTAAAATGTCAAAGACAGCAGTTTGAAGACCCGTGTAACGTTTTTAGATCATTTTGTGGTCCTTGTTGTACAAAAAGAATATGCCGCACATGCAGATCTCTGAGTTTCACATGAGAAGGACTGAAGTAGGAACGCCTTTAGCAGGTAAAAAAGATTTGAAACTTGGCATGCCTTTATTACTTACATGAACAGAATATGAATAATATCTGATGCAAATAGGATATTTATAGTTATCTAAAGTATCATTGACTGCTTACTCACACTTACATCATATGCTTTCACATGCTTAATGGAATACTTAAATGAATATAACACGATAAAAGAAGTGAATTCTGAGCTACTCAGTGATAAACAATTAAAGAGATACTACCTTCAGGAATGTCACATGCAACTATGATACAAATAAGTTTAAACAAACATTTTGCCCCAATAATTTATCCAATTATAGTACCACAGTAGAGAATTAATAACAGTAAACTACTATATAGGTGCTACACAAACAAATCATCTACAACAACAGGATCTCATGTTGCTCGATTAAAAAAAAAGGAGCACAATTATTATACTTGAGCTAAGAATGCACTTCTAACTCATTTTCACTACAACTAACAAATACTTGACAATAGCATACAACATTTCGATACATGTAACAGTTAACAACTCAAATAATCAACAGAATATAACACCTTCAGCCCAAATACATAATAATAATCGTTATATCTCTAAACTACCAACGCAATCCGGACCAAATCGTTATATCTCTAAACTACTTAATCATCACAAAACACATAATAATAATCGTTATCGAATTGTACGGCGGCTATGTTGTGTTAATGGATTTAAAGAGCAAAACAATCGGAATGGTGTATGGATGCTCATTCCATCCGCCTATCTTTTAGCCTAAAATCTCAATATAGAGTGTTTGGATGAGACTACTGCCTACTTACATCTAGAGTATAGCTTGACAATCATTTAAACAACTCTTGTATCGTTTGATATAAAAATGCTACTTTCACCCTCCAACGATGAACGATCACATAATTATTCTATCCAAACACTCTAAATTTGCTTCTACTGTAACAAAACCAATTCTTCGAGTGTTTTGCAAAATGCAAAAATGCTAAATTCAGGGAGTTACGAGATGAAACTACTTATCTGTTCAACGCATTATAAGCAGTTTAAATCATCAGAATACTAAAACTGCTCATTTTACTGGAGCAATAAGCAAATGAATCAAATTAATAGTTCATAAATCACAATCACATAAACACTACAGAACATGAAATTAAAATAAAATTAGTTAACATTGACCTGATAATCGGAACAGTAATGTACGGCGGCGATTACAAAACCACGGCAATTACATATCCACTGAGACGATTGCAAAACCACGGCGATTACAGATCCACAGCGACGATTACGAAACCACGGCGATTACGGCAACGATTACAGATCGACGATAACAAATGGCACAACTTCACATAGTGATTAAAAGTTAGGGTTTGATTTTATGATTTTAGTTTGATTTTTATGATGTAACAGTAATACGTTTTTGAGTGGGAAGGGATGATTCGTGTGGATAATTCTATAAGTTTGGTTTTTTTTTTTAATTTTATAACAGTAATACTTTTTTAGTGTGATTTTATGATTTGTTATTTTAATTTTATAAATGTGGATAATTTATAAGTGTGGTTTTTTATAAGTGTAGTTTTTTCTTATTACATTTATAAGTGTAGCATTTTTTAAGTGTTTTTTTACACTTATAAGCATGGCCTTTTAAGAATTTGTTTTACCTCAATTATAAATGTAGCGTTATTGTAATTGTTGTGGAATTTTTTTTAATAAATTTGTAACACCTATAAATGTAGCAAAATTATGATTCATATAAAAAAAAATCCACGGTTGACTATACCGTGGAGAAATAAGTGTGGAGAATCCAACTTTTTTTTGTAGGTCGCTTAAATCTTAAAGCTTCAACCACCGGATCAGTGTCATCTCCAGTGTCTAGCATCTTTTCCGGTAAAAACCATGCACAACTATTGTAAATGTATGTAGTAGAGGAAGAATTGAGAGTGACTTATATACTATAAAGTATTATCAAACGTAACATTCATAGAAAACTATAATGAACCCACGATCAGGAGTTGGGTTTGTAGCAAATGAAATCCTTTTAAGCGATTGTTGATTTTGGGGTATCAATCGTGGCAACATATCATTCTATCGATTCTTTAATGGCTTTCAAGTTATGTTCATTCGAGAGATTCTCTGAGGGGTTAATCATGGACAAAAAATAAAGGTTTATAGTTCCAAGATGCTCGTTTCACTGAAGCTATTCTCATTTCACGATGAGACATTTATAGCCGTTAGAGGTCTTAGTGTAACTTATCTCCTATTTAATAAGTCCCTTAATCTAGGGTTATACACACTTGTGTGCGACACCGATCACACTCTTCTCTTCTTTCCGATCATTTCATTGATCTTGTCTTGTCTTTGTACTTACATGATTATTGTCTCATTGACAT
Source organism: Chrysanthemum lavandulifolium (assembly GCA_022545495.1). Classification (NCBI taxonomy): domain Eukaryota; kingdom Viridiplantae; phylum Streptophyta; class Magnoliopsida; order Asterales; family Asteraceae; genus Chrysanthemum; species Chrysanthemum lavandulifolium. Next base: position 103,490,850 of record CM040238.1, on the reverse strand, counting down.
TAATCTAATCTTGTAATATTTTGGATACTATTGTAAACTTAATCTAAGTCGACTATTGTGGCTTAGGTTTGAATAAAGGTTCTATTGTTCATCTTGTGTTGCTTATACTTTAGTACATGGTATGAGCTTGTGCTCATTGATTCTCTTGACAACAAATTAGTGGTTTTGGGGTTATTACACTTGGTGTAATCACTTTGGTTATCTTCTACTTACAATTAGCCCTAGACTAAGTGAATCTAGGGTAATTGTGATTTGTTCTTCCATTGCATATTTCTCGTAAGTCTAAGTCTTATCTCTTCTTCAAACATACAAGACTTAAGTCTTTGTGGGTGCAAACGGGTAGACTAACATCTTGATCGCCACCTTTGAGTGGTACGAATACCTGCTCTGGTTTACCCTAGTCCACAGGCTTGGTGCTTGTTGTTTCTTAAATACAAGGTCTTATTTATTTGTCTATTTACTCTTATTATTATCTCTGTCTGTGATTCTTTGCCTGTCTTATTATATCTGTCTGTCTTATTGTTTGCATTATGGCTATTGGTGATGATAATATTGGTGGCTCCTCCACTGAGAAAAGCTTATCCTTTGGTGATGCTTTGTATTTACACCCTAACAATACCAATGGTACTCCCATTATTTCTATTAAACTCACTGGAACTGAAAATTATAAAATATGGAATATGGCCATGACCTTTGCTTTAAGGAACCATAATAAGTTAGGGTTTATTGATGGTACTTGCATAAAAAATGATTCAAACCCTAGTCTTGCTAATCAATGGGATACTTGTAACTCTGTTATGGTTACTTGGATTCTTAACCTCTCACCGAACTATTTCTTTGGTGCTATCTATGCTAAACCGCTTATGAAATGTGGAATGATCTTAAAGATACTTATGATAAGGTTGATGGTTCATTATTTTTAATTTGCATAAAATATAAACTCTCTTAGTCAAAGTGGGTCCTCTCTTGCGATTATTATAACAACCTTAACTCTTTATGAAAACAATTTGATTGTATGATTAGCTTGCCTCCCCGCACTTGTGAGGTCAAAACATTTTGAAAACACAATCGCCTAATCAAGTTAATGCAATTTCTTATGGGTCTTGATGACTCCTATGTCCCCATCGAAGCAATATTTTAACCGAGATCCTTTACCTAATGTCAAAGCGCTTTCTCTGTTGTCTCGGAGAAGAATCTCACGAAATGTTTCATCCGGGAATAGCTCGCTTAACCCAATGCTACGACCTTTCTGCAAAAACTTCGATGGTGGAAAATTTTTGATAACAAAAAGGTTTTAACAACAAAGGTTCCGGTTTTAATACTAGTAATGACTCAAATAGCAGAGGACCAAACATGAATCTCAAATGTACTAATTGCAAAAACCGGTCACATCGTTGATAGATGTTATGATCTTGTTGGTTATCCTACTGGATATGTTAAAAGGAATTTTAATGGTAAACCTTTCAAGAAGAACAATGTTTCACTGAAACTAATCATATCGCGATAATAGTGCTAGCAACTCTCCTGCTTCCTTGTCTAATGAGCGACTCTCCGGACTTATGAGTCTTCTCAATGACAACAATGTGTCATCTCGCTAATGCCAACTTAGCGTGTAAAATTTTTCAGAACCTTCTTTAATGGCGGTGTCAAGTTTAATGTAAACTTCAACAAATTTTTAACAACAACACAAAATCCTTATCGGAAACATCGGTCTTGGTTGGATTGTTGACTGTGCAAATCGACACATGACCGTGTCTCGAAAATTTTCTAATCAATGTTGTTAACATTTCAAATCTTGGCTTAAGCTGTTGGACATCCCAACGGTACTCGTGCCTTGATGTTCTAGTTGTTCTGAGTACAATGTTAGTCTCATTGTCTGCTCATAAAATTGCTAGAGACAATAAGATGTTTGTTGGGTTTAATGAATCTAATTGCTATATACTGAGTTTACATCAAAAAGGATTGTGGGGATTGGTAAACAATACAATGGGTTATATATGTTTGATATTGATTCTACATGTAAGATTATTTCTAATAACCGCATATCATTTGTCATGTTTCTAGAAATCTCGGCAACAAAGACTTGGTCATCCTCCGACCAAGTCCTACATATCTTAAACCCACTCTTAAATTTGATAGTACATCCTAAACCGATCATCTCGTGATACTTGTAATAAAGCTAAACAAACCGGGAACCATTCCTCTAAGTGAACATAAATCAACTAAAATTGGTCAACTTGTTCATCTTGATGTATGGGGACCATATAAAGTCACTAGAGAGATGGTTACAAATATTTTTAACCATAGTTAATGACTATTCCGAGATGTGTGGGTTTATATGCTTAAGGGAAGGATGATGTTTATGTTTCCATTGTTAACTTTACTCATATGCTATCAAATCAATTTGAACACAATGTTAAGATGTTTAGAAGTGATAATGGGACGAATTTGTCAATAATAAACTTCAACACTTTTTCCATGAAAAGGAATTTTACATCAAACCTCTTGTGTTTATACACCACAACAAAATGGTATTGCGAGAAAGGAAACATAGACATCTCCTTAATGTAGCTAGATCCCTTATGTTTGTGGGAATTACCTCTATATCTTTGGCTCGAATGTGTTATAATCACGCCTATGTCATAAACAGGTTACCATCTTCGATTACGTCTGCAAGTCCCCTTCTTCCTTGTATGGGCATGACCCTTCACTCTCTCCTTAGAGTCTTTGGTCGCTTATGCTATGCCACCATTCTCAACATCTCGATAAATTTGGTAGTAGGTCCGAAAAAGTGTCCTTATTGGTTACTCAAATGAGAAAAATGCTATAAACTCTTGAGCCTAGAAACAAAAATATCTTTTACTCCGGAGATGTCAAATTTTATGAAACCTGTTTTCCTTCAAAATGAAAAATACCTTGTCAAAACCTTTTGTTGAAACTTTTGTACCAAAAGATTTAAATCACAAAAATTTCTTTGACTCACAAATAAGTCCTAATGATGAAGGAGAGTGACATCCTATGATGATGGCACGGTGGTAAGTCATCCTACTAGGATTGACGAACCGGTTGCAACATCTATAGATGATAATACACACCTCGAGGGCAACATATCACATGAATCACATCCTGCTAATGCATCTTCTCGATTCTCGATACAACACCGATTCTCATTGAACAAGAAAGAGGCTTGCCACCATCATCGCTAGAAGGTCAACGTAGTCTCTAAGTTGCCTAGTAATCTTAACGACTTTATTGTAGAAGGAAAAGTCAAATATGGTGTTGAAAAGGTTGTTAATTACTCTAATCTTAACAAAGATAATTACCGCTTTGCATCTAGTCTTAATAAAAGTATTGAACCTACATTATGAAGAAACTATCCTTGATAGTAATTGGATTGATGCTATGAACTCGAAATTGAGGCCTTAAATGAAAACCATGCTTGGATATAATCGATCTACCTCCTAATGAACTCCTATTGGCTACAAATGGATCTTTAAAATCAAATATAAAGCCAATGGTGAAGTTGATAGATACAAGGCTAGATTAGTTGTTAAAGGCTATAACCAAAGGAAGGAATAGACTATGATGAAACTTTTTCTCCTGTTGTGAAAATGTCTCTCGTTAGATGTCTTATTGCCTTAGTCAGTAAAAACAAATGGCCTCTTTTTCAACTTGATGTTAACAATGCTTTCTGTATGGAGATCTTGATGAGGATATCTATATGACCATCCCAAGGGTTCAGTAATGAGAACAATAAGAATAAAGTTTGTAAACTTGTCAAGTCTCTATATGGCCTAAAACAAGCTCCCGTGAAATGGAATGAAAAACTTGTCGTTGTTTTAAAAGAAAATAACTTTGTTCAATCTGTTAATGATCAATCTTTGTTCACCAAAACAGAATAACAAGTTTATTGCTCGCTTGTTTATGTGGATGATATTGTCCTTCTGGAAACCGCATTGATGAGATAAACCTATTCAAAGAGTTTCTAAAATCAAAATTTCATATTAAAGACTTGGGAAATTTAAAATATTTTCTTGGCATTGAGGTTCTAAAACGGGAATGACATTTGTCTCTCCCAAAGAAAATATTGTCTTGAACTCCTCAAAGAATTTGGCCTTCTTGGTGCAAACCGTGTCCACTCCTATGGAACCCAACTCGTCCTTCCATACATTCCCACCTTGATGATCCTTACTTGTCAACATCATCGGTTATCGAAGTTACTTGGGAAACTTATCTATCTCACCCATACAAGACCGACATCTCATACTCGGTTCATTGTGCGCACAATATATGCATTCTCCTTGAAATCTCATCTGGAATGTGCCTCAATATTCGAGATATCTAAAAGGAGCTCCGTGAAAAGGTCTAAGGTACAATTTCAAAGAACTCGAAAATCATCTTGAAGGATATAGTGATCTCGATTGGGCCAAATGCAAGAAAACCGAAAATCATCACGTGGTATTGTGTTTTCTTTAATGATTGTCCGATCTCATGGAAAAGTAAAAACAAAACACTCTTTCAAAATCCTCCATGTAAGCGAGTATAGATCTATGTCTCCTGCTGCTCGGAAATCATTTGATTCAAAAATCTTAAAGGAACTAAAAGTTGATATTAATCTTCCGCTAATCTTTTTGTGATAACAAATCGCTTTACAACTTGTTGTCAACCCATTTTCCATGAAAGATCAAAACACTTTGAAATTGATGTTCACTTCATCGGGGAAAAATTGCTAGAGGTGTTATAAGTGCAAAAAGATTGGCTCTTCAAACCAAGCTGGCGACATACTCACTAAAACCTCCCGCTCTATCGGCATAAATTTTGTGTGAAAATTGATATTGTTTGATATGTTTGCTCATCGATTAAGGGGAATGTTAATTTTGGGGTATCAATGCATGGCAAACATATCATTCTATCAATTGCTAATGGGTTTCAAGTTATGTTCATTGCGAGAGATTCTACGGGGTTAATCATGGACAAAGAATAAAAGGTTTATAGTTCCAAGATGCTCGTTTCACGAAGCTATTCTCATTTCACGATGAGACATTTATAGCCGTTAGAGGGTCTTAGTGTAACTTATCTCCTATTTAATAAGTCCCTTAATCTAGGGTTATACACACTGTGTGTGCGATCAACTATGATCACACTCTTTTCTTCTTTCTGATCATTTCATTGATCTTGTCTTGTCTTTGTACTTACATGATTATTGTCTCATTGACATTAATCTAATCTTGTAATATTTTGGATACTATTGTAAACTTAATCTAAGCTGACTATTGTGGCTTAGGTTTGAATAAAGGTTCTATTGTTCATCTTGTTTGCTTATACTTTCGTACACTGATAAACGTTAACAGCATAGAACTAACAAAAATCAATTACTTTTGTTTTGGATCGTGCCATGACCATACCAGTCTCACATTGGATGCAAGACAACTCTTTGAATGTAAAAGGCAAGTACATTAACAACACTAAAGTTATACTTAGCTTCCTACATGATGTTTCATTTCTTTATATCATGTCATTATGTTAAGCATTTTGATAGATTATATGTCAAACTACCTATGTACATCCAATCGGTGTAAGAAAATTCACTGCGAGACTTCTTTGACTGTGTTTTACAACTAGCCGACTAAACTATTAGAGATAAATTGTAGGACCGAAGCCCTAATGACTATTTATAATGACAAATTACATAGAAACCCTAAAGGACCCTTTGCCCACAAACCGGGCTTGGGCCTACTATTTATCTCTAATATAAACATCAAGAGATTGGTTACTTGAAACCGAGTTTTGAAAGAAGACACGTAGTATTGCTTTCATTGACAAATAATTTATGTGAAGCATTTTGATAGCTAGTATGTCAAAATACCTATGTACATCCAATCAATGAAAAAATATTCATCGTTGAGCTTCTTTGACTTTATTTCTTGGCTAGCTAGCAATTATTGTAACACCAAAAGAATGGTTACTTGAACCGAACATTCAAAGAAGCCGTGAGCATTGCCATTTACCGTAGTTTCATGACTTAGCTTTCATTGAAATTTAGGGAAATTGTCACCCTTTTCTAAACTCAAGAAATTCTTGTCATTTACCTTTGTTTATTGGCCCACTATTTAGATATTCAATCATTTGGCTCGCATCCTGTTAGAATTGGCTACTATACGTATCTCACATTCTATTATATCTTGGTCAAAATTAATATACCATAAAGCAAAGAGATCTTATTTACCTCTCAAAGATGGAAATTAAGATTCATCCATACGAGTCATAAAGCAAACTCCGGCACGAAACTCAACACAGCTTCAAGTTATCGTTGTTTGATCAACTTTCTGCAGATGCAAATATTGATCTTCTTCTCTACAATAAGTCCGATTACGAGGTTGAAGTTTGTGATAGATAGATGTACTCAACTAAGTGAGTCTTTATCGAGGCACTAAGTTCAATTCATATTACCTACTATCCGGAAAAGTTCAAGACGGACTTATAGTTGATTGTTGCGATCAAGGCGCCAATCAGAATATCTAAATTTCTAAAATTCACAAAAGACCAAAATACCCTTATGATCAAAAGTAAGAATAATTAAATAAACAAAATACCAAATGAGCTACGTAAATTCAGAAAACTTATGAGAAATATCACATATGATCCAAATAAATCTTGAATGACTATGTAAAGTTAATTTTATAGTTTATGATTTTATAAAAATTCATTTTGTATTTTTATTTAAATAACCGAATATATTTAAGAGTTTTATAAAAGAATTAAATTAATAAAAGCCCAATATAAATTTATATTATTAAGAGTCCATTTATTTTAGGTCCAATACATTATTAAGCCCACAAGAAAATTGGAAAAGTATATATATACATATATTGGTTCACATTTATCCCTAATAACCGATTAATCACAAACCGACTCCCAAAACCCTTTACAAATCGATTTCCAGTTTCAGAGCTTGAGACCAATTTTCTTGGACAAGTTTGAAGGTAAAGAAGGTGGGAAAAATAGTGTTCGAGTTCCTAGGTCGTTGTTTTAGTCGTGGGTAGTTTTGGATGAATTAGGGTTTCGACAGTGAGGGTTTGTGCTTCTTTTGTTCTAACGATCCAAGCTCATCACGGTATGTTTCTAATGTTGATTTCAGTCCTATAAGTCATATGGAACACATAAAATTAGCCATGCATGTTTAATAAGTTGTATGGAATTATTTGGAATCTAAAACCCTAAAAGCGTATACAAATAACGAATGGGTGTATAATATTTTAGAGATCATGAATTAATTTTTCCAGAAGCTATTACATGATATAAGACCTGAATAAAATACATATTTGTGAATTCGAAGCTTGTATGAATTGTTTTGAGTTTTAGGGTTCGGTTAAACATGGAAAAAGGAAGGTTTTTAAAAGGAACGATTAGGGTTTTGCATGAATTAGGGTTTTCTTGTAATCATTAAAGGTAATTAATGAAGTAGTAATGATAAGCTAATGATTGGTTAAACCTAGGTTTAGGGTTTGTACTTGAATTATACTTATTCGGTTTTAAACAAAAGTTTTGGGTTGGTTTTGTAAATTATGAAACTTAAAGGTTATTTTTGTGAACAGTAAAATAAAGGTACTAAACGTATAAAAATAAGTATGGGGGTTAAACGTGTAATTTTGGATATTTAGAGGCCATTCAATTATATTTAACTTAAAGGGGTATGTTTTGTAAATTCTAAAACCTTTGGGCTAAGAGTGTAAAATCTGACAATATAAGGTTAGGTCGTATGATTAAAGATGTTAAGGGTGTAATATGTAATTTTGAGTAATTATGGGTCAACATATGTAAATAAATTACGTAAGGACATGCATGAGTTAAGTTAATTACCGTTTGAGTTTTCATACGTGTAGGTCAAAGTGGAAATCATTAAAAGAAGTAATATGTGAAATTAATGCGTATTTAGTAATATTTAAAGAGTATGGGAAACCCTATAATCTAAATAAGAAGTTGGTGAATTAATGAGGATACCCTAAATGTTGTAATTTAAATCATCACTAAAATGAGAATATTCGACAACTCTAAAAGTATTAATGCGATAAATCCGTTATAATATTAATGATGCTAATAAATATTAAATAAATCATAATCCGTGTAGATTCGTTGGAGAAGACGCGACGTTACATCTTCGTATTCGTTCATTCGTTACTTTTCTCTCAATTGCTTTAAGGTACGGATATTCTGTCTTACCTTGAGACACTTACGTTATCGTACATATATTCTGACCTTCGTAGTAAAGGTTCCTAGTGATGTTCTTTTCGTTCGCTTTCCTATTTTACTTATTAGGGTTCCCTATGCCTTTGCTATGAACCCTTTCTTGTTTGTTTGATCTGTTGCTTATCTGAACTTATGTTTTATTGAATCATGCGATACTTGATTTGAACTTTACGTTAGGAAGACTTTGATATGTGTAATTGTTGAACCTTATTATATCTGAATATGAACCTTTTGATATGATGTTATCTGATAAGTTATATGTGACCTTTATGATGAATTATGATCTGTGTCATTTATGACAATTTGTTTGACCTAAGTTAGTTTAACACACCGAGCCAAATAATAACTAGTCATGGGGTTCCATGTCCAGTATCGATGATGCACCTCGATATGACTCTAGGCGAGAGTGATGTTCGCCACATCCTTCTCTCGTTATTTGTTATGAGCTCGCTTGGTATTATATTACCTATATATGTCGTGGGCGTATGGATGCATCCTAGATCCGATTCATTATCCGATATGATTTGTCCGGTGAATGATGTCGCGGTATGCGATACTGGCGTCTTCACAAATTCGGGAGCTAGCTACTCCAATTAGTTTATGAGGTTATCTTCTGAATAAGAAAGATATTTCTGATATGATATGTTCTGGGCTCGAGGTAGTTAACTAAATCTGTATTTGTTATTTCTATGATAAGTGTTCTGATTATGATTTGGTATGTTCAAATGCTTATGATTATGTGCTCGGTTTATTATATGTTCTTATATATGTGTATGCTTTTGTATGTTTATGTGATTACCGTTTATAATGCTAGCCTATGATTAATATGATTAAATGGGGGTTTGTATGCTGTTATCTGGTGTTATGTTAGTTCTCGTTATGTGAATTCATTGAAGCGTGGATGAATGTATTAGTGTGATAGTTAGTATTTTATAAGTATAATATGCATAGTCTGATCAGTTAATTTTGGGAACTTTGCTTATGTGTTAGTGTTTTATTGCCTATGTGACCTGCCATGTTTGAACTCTGCTGATGTTAGGATTTGATCTGAGAACTGGTTTAGTTTATAATAGTTGTTTGATAATTGCTAATGGTTATGCTATGTTTCTATTTGTTTGTGAGACTGCTATGTTTTGGACTGCTATTTCCGCTGCTGCTTTAATGTTTTAAATGTGTTAAGTGAAGGTTAATTAATTGTTGAATGCCATGTTTATTTTCTAAAAAGGGTTTTCATTAGCTTTAGACTTTTCGTTTGGTTTATATGAAACCTAATTGCTCTTGATATGTTGTATGTTTGGTTGTCCTGATGTGTTTGTGTTTGTGTCTTTGATGTGCTATGTGATGTCTAACTTGTTATGTGGTTGATTGGATTTCTGTATGTTTGAGTTCCGCAGAATCCTGAAAGATCCTTCGTCATTATTTCATTTTATTTTTGTTATTCAGATATTTGTTTTGTTTAGCTTTTGTTTTCGTTATATCCGTTCTTTGGCTTTGTAAGCTCAAGACTTTTCTTTTCCTGCGGCGGGTGTTAGCGCTCAAGATAAGCTTATGGGATAATGATCCGGGTTGAGAGTAGAATGAGAGCAAGACTTTGACCATAGAGATCTTAGATTTATTTTGAATATAAGTTATTTATATTATCTTTCGTAAGTTTTTGTAAAGGTTTCCGTTATTGTGTAGTATTTTAGTTCTGATATGAAACCGTATTGTGATATCTTTACCCTTGTCGGGTTGGGGTGTTACATCAACTTTCTGAAGACTCAAGTATGTATGTAAAAAACTTGATGATTTTCTCAAACAAGGTACCAAGATTGACCACATTAGGAAACTCGTGGGTGCCTCAGATCACGTTACAACCAAGTTGGTAACTGTGCAGGTTAATGTCTTTGACTGTGGTGGACTTGTTATATGTGTTAGTGCCTCACACAAGGTCACGACAGATGGAACCTAGTTAGGTTCATTAATGAATGGGCAAGCATCAACCGCAATGGGGAAGCAATGGTGTATATTGCCCTTCTTTTGATGACATGGATTCGTACTTCCACCAAGGGAAATATCCTTATCCAATTACTGTCCTTTTCAGTTGACACGAAACCATACTTTTGAACAACAAGTTTTGATTTAACGGAGTTGAATATCAAAGCTAAGAGAAAAGGCAGGTTCATCAAATAGTAGACATAGTCGAGTAGCATTAGTGGCTGTATTAATTTGGAAGGCTTTTATCTCCATTGATCAAGTCAAAACTCAAAAGTGGGAGCTTGAGGGATTGCTTGTTAGCTCCTGCAATGAATTTGAGAGAAAAGCGGGTTCACAATTTCGAAAGCTCGTTTGGGATATATGGGCTCCTTATCCAATCCGCTTTTGCAAAACGAAACAGAATCCAAATTTGTTGATGTTGTGGCCCTGATAGATGATGCAACAAGAAGCACTGTCACATGGCTTTCAAAAGCAGGTGGTGAAGAGATATGTACAAAGACAGTAGCAAGTCATGTTGAGGTTGGTGAAGAACTAAAGCAAAACAAATTCTGCATTTTCTCAAGTTGCTGTTCGTCCCGATATGCGAGGCTGATTTTAGTTGGGTAAGTCCTACTGGGCAAGTGGAGCCCGAAGTATAATTGAAATGGTATGTTTTATGGATGACAAACATGGCGACGGAATTGAAGCATAGGTGAGTTTGAAGGAGAAACATATGTACGTGCAACCTGCTTAATTGTTTGAACAAGATCAAGATATCTAATCCTTCACCACATAAGTGCTTTTAACTTATCACCGAGGCAGTGGAGTTCCTCAATGCAGTCCAACGAAGTTATGCGTAGTAATGTTATGACACCTTGATCTATGATGTAGTTTCCAAAAGAATTAGTTTTGCGATTCAAAAGGGTTAGCAGCAAGCAACTTGTTGCCTGTACGCCATCCACCTCTATGTAAATCCAAAATTCTTGTATCTATAAAAAATTCTATCAAAATCACAATCAAGGACACACTTTTGATTTTTATTAAAAAAAAAAAAAAAAAACGATAGTCATTCCAACAATTGTTGCATAACTATCTCTTTTTATTTAAACAAAGTTGTGACATAACAATATGAAATGGAGATCTAAATGTTTGACCAAGTAATATCAGCTTCAATTTGTACTCAGAGAGTAGATATTTATAATGTGCACTTGCTGCAAATTTAATCAACTCTAACACAAGCAGACTACAGCAACCAGAGCTAGTGCACCTCATAAATTTAAACAAACGTGTCCTGTTAGTGGTTTGGGACCTGGCCTTTGTAAAAAGATACTACTTGAGGTCAAGAAATATAGACGTAACACGAATCCAAGGCATGCTATTAATTGACCAGAAAGATAGTACTAATTGTGGTCAACAACCAATCCTATGTACCAAGATACTACTTGAGGTCAAGAAATATGTGACGGGTAAGTTTAAAACAATGAGAAAGATAGTAGCCTAATTAAGGACTCATGCTATTAATTTACGATAAATTGATAGATTCCAAGACTTCAGCCAGAAATCTTATAACTTGATCAAATGTCATCAAGTATAAACGTAGGATGGTGCGGTATTCCCATATAGTATTACAAAGAAATTTGGAGCATTGTCAGTGAAATAACAGATTTTTATGAGAACTGACTAAATGACTTCATTATAGGACTTATAAGCCACAAAAGAAATGCAACACTTTATAGTGAATTCTGAATACTAAGGATCTGATAAGTGATAACCAATTGCAATAAAACGGCTAAAAAATAGCATATGGAAGTGATTCTGATGTTTGAAGATCATTATAAAGATAGACTATATGCATTTCTTAATCATCATACCATCAGAATTAATAACAATACAAAATTTATCGCTTATCGAAACTTCAAGTCGTAATAATCATACAACACATCAGTTTCATTAAGAAAAAAACTTCCAAACATCTCCTCAAACAACTGATTATGTCATACAATAACCTGATATACATCTTTTATTAAGGTTCAACTGTCATCATCTTCAAAACCAACATTTATTATATATTTATTAACTGGATCACCGTTTAAATTTAAAAACTACACATATATAGCAACTGCTAAAAAGCCAACAACTAGTGTTCCAACTGTTACTTCATTCATAACAACTCCATTCGGCGAAGGAGCAGGTGCATATGCATCAAACGGAGGAAACGCAAATGATGCAGTCGCTGGTGAAGGAGGAGTTCCAAAAAGTTCCGATGACGAAGGTGAAACAGGTGGCTCAACAACTGGTAGCGGAGAAAAAGAGGATGGAGATGGAGTTGGAGACGGTGCCAGAGATTTGGAGGCCACTGCAGATACAATGACGAATGCAAGTGATAAGATTGTGACAGTGAAAGAAGCCATTGTTAAGTATAATGAAAGGACGGTTTTTGCTGATAAAAATGAGGGTTTGTGAGGGTTCATATAAGGATATTGGAGGGAAGTGTAGAGTCACTGATGAACGTTACAGTTGAATATATTAACGGTGATCATGATGTGGTATTGCAAAGGGACTTGATTAAATAAATGTTGAATAAATGAGTGAATGTGTTTACTTATTCATGACACGATTGAAAGTTAAATTGATAAGTTTTGTAGATTTGGTTTTATGTTAGCTAAGTAATACGACTAGGGAAATTTGATGAAAGGAGCTTTATTACGTGCACTGTCTCAATCAAGTGTTTCAAAAATGCACTCTTAAAATTTTTATGCTCTAAAATAAAAAATACCAAGACTACCATTTATCTCTCCTTATCATGTATTGCAAACTTGAAACTGACAAAATCTTTTTAAAAAATCTATCACTATAGTATCAACAATGTCACACTGACCCTTGGTATCAAGATTCTACCTTGATCGGGAGTTCTTGGATCATTAAAGTAGTCGAAATGCATATTTAGAGAGAGAGAGAGAGAGAGAGAGAGAGAGAGAGAGAGAGAGAGAGAGAGAGAATTGTGTTAAACTTTACATGTTTGAAAATTGTGTTAAACTTTTGGCAATTTCCGTTTAACGTATGTCATTTGCTTGTCAACATATCCTTGCTGCGTAGTTGGAAATTTTTCTTATTGAACTCGTTCATAACTCGATACCAAAACGTGTCACCCTTTTGTGAATATCCGACGTTGGCATCCTGGGAAATGGCAACGTAACAGGAGGCAAGTAGTGTTCCTCACTCGGTTGCCAACGTAATGTAGTCCCGATCACGTCAGGATTTCTTTCAGAATAAGGTTCGGGTTCTTTGGATTTTTTTGCCATCCGTTCACCTTTTTTGACGTTTTCGGATTGCGTAGGTGGTTCGGATTCTTGTTGTGTGTCGAGTAGGTTAGGAAAACCGGATGGTAACGCATTCGGGTTCGTAAACTCGAGGTTCAAAAAAACTCTCGTTAGGAAATCCCTACATTTTTTTTGAGAATGGAAGTAAATAAATTTGTATCTGAGTTTTGGAAGTGTGTAAAAATTATATGGGAAGGGGGTATTTATATTGAATATATAGGTTTTAAAAATTTTGATTTGATTTTTTTTATGAAAAGTAGCTAAATTTTGCGTTTGGAGTCGTTTGGGGCGGTGTTTTGTAATTTTTCCTGCGTTCTTATCCACGCTACATCTTGTAACTCCAGCCCAAACGGTTGGCTAAATTTTGCACGTTGCTACTGTAATTTTTTCCCTGCGTTCTTATCTACGTTTCGGTTGTGAAAGGTTTATAAAAAAGGAGTAAGCTAGTCATTTAAGGAAATATTTTGAAAAAAGTTGCTTGTAAAGGAAGGTCGTGAGGGGTTAACTGTTGGGATCTTTCCATATCACAAATAAATATACGATCGGGAATACGTGAGCCTATTGAGAGCACACACGTATACACATAGAGAATGTTTATTAATCTAAATAATATATTTATTGTATTTATATTAATTATTGTTTCAAGAATGTTGTAACGATCGTTAGTTTAATCGTTGGACATTGTAAACTAACTAACACACATTAAATATGAAAGAGATGGACTTGGATGTCGGAAAATGAAACCTTTGGTCCTCCTTTCAATGTGGCCGATTGTGGAATGGATGGAAGGGGTGTATGTGTCGATTTGATGAAACTAGAGGTGCTAGAAATGACTTGTTGGACAAGATTAAATGCTATATAAATACACCCATCGGTCTCATTCTCCGTTGATATTTCTATCACAAACCGTACAACACATTATCCCTAAACCCTTATTATGTTTTTTAGATCTCGTATGTTTGACCAATGAAAAGAAAACTATACATATTGAATGCATGCATATGTCATTTGTATACAAGCATGCTAATGTTTACATGCATGCAATATGTAATTGTACCATCGGTTCCCTTTTAACAATCTATATCCGATCGGCTTTGATCCTTTGAGGGATTCGATTGCTAGATCTAAAAACATGAACACCATGTTTCGTTGTTTAATCGTGAAGCAAGCACTAGCATCCTAGCGTATCTCGGTGACGTGTAGTGTGAGAAACCGTAGAGACATCATTCTTTGATCTTAATGGTTTTGTGTGTGTTAGTTTTATTCACACACGAATATTGAAGATTTTAGTTCGTTTGCTTTTATTTGTTAAAAGGTACGCAATATTCAACTTATGTTAATTACATTACATTATACTTGATTCTATGTCTTCCGTTGCGTACTCGTGCTTATATGTTTAATTATTAACGTGTTATTGGAATCTTAAGCTTAAGTATAACTCTATGTAATTACATAGACATAAAATTGGACAAATTTAGGGTTATTAATCGATCTTGAATTTTATTAAGCCATTTAGGTGATTTGTAATGTAAAAGTTTCGTGCTTTAAGGATAATAAAATTAATTAGTCGTAACTTTAGGCTGTATGCAATTTTATGTGGATATTTAACGTACGATTATATGTAATATGACGTTAGTTGTTGCTATGATTAATTGTTAATTGGATATTCGTGGTGAAAAAGTGCATTTTTTCATCACGAGCTATGAATCTTGATATTTGATATATTCTTGGTTAAATTTTTAAGTGAATTTGATATGCAAATTGGTTTATTTAATTTAAAGATTTAATGATGTGGTTTGTATGAAACCCGATTTCTTTACTTATATAATTGATTCTTAGGTTGGGGAAGACTCCTACCTTTAATTATTTTAATCAACTTTATGTGTTAATATATATTTTTATAATGCTTTCGCAATCAATTTATCGATGTATGTGATCCAACGGCACCTAGCTCGAAAACCAATGGGAGCCTTGTTTAAGTATATATTAATTGTTAATTGTTAATGTTTTGCATATTTATTAATGGTTAGTTGTATTGATAATTGTTATGTTTGTTTTAGTTGGTTAGTTGATGGTTTATTATTTGATTTTTAAGTGATGACTCAAGTTAAAAGCAACTTGTTTTTCGAAAATCAAAAATTAAAAATAAACATGACTAAAAACTATGAAACAAAGATTTATTATAAACTTTTCTTGCAAAGTATTATGCGTCACTATGTGATTTCGCTTGTGTGTAATTGGCTCCGTGTGAGACTTACAAGAACTTAGTTTATTATTTTAATTTTAAAACTAAATATCTATTCTTTTGTTAATGACCAATATTTGATCTACTATCAATATCTTGTGTGTTTATAACGCAATGGGTTCGAGGTATCTCGTGACAAGGCTTAAGGTCTTGCCCTACCCTATTCTAAAACCATACTTTATAATTATTCTCGTGATAAAGACATAAGTTATTTGGTTATGATCATAACATGGTCTAGGGTTTTAATGACTTGTTATCTTTTCCCGTCCCACTCATGTTTCGGCATATGAGGAAATTATTGGAAGAATTCGGGTCTTTTGACTCATGAAGAGTACAATATATATAAGGTTTAGTCATATTTTAATGTTTTTTCGTGATAAAAGTAAAGTTTTTAGCTTTTAAAATCAAGTTGAATCGTCAATTTTTATGGTGTTATGTCATTATTTTTATATTCACAAGATTTGCATATAAATTTAAGTGACATATACCGTAATAAATTAACTTAATTGAGTAAAGTTTTTTATTAAAACCTATGATACGAAGATGTACGTGTGCTTCTTCGTACATATTTGATATAAATGTTATTAGTCAAATAAAATTATATCGTTTTAAAATTTAAGTCTATGCTATCCAATTGTAAAAACACTTCAAATTTCCTTTTACTCTGCGTGAAACGTAGGTAAATTGCAACCTAAAGTAGATTACCACTCTTCATGAGACGTTGGACTATTTACAGTTTTTTAGTGGATGACTTAATCGAGATAATTGGTGAGACCCTTAACCTAAAGCATAAGATGGGATGAAACATTCTTACATGACACTATGTGATTGTCCCTAGTGCCATTAGTAAGTCCCATAATGATCTAGGAGTTGCATAAGATTTACATTATTGTTCGAAACTTTACCTTATGTGTGGTGGCATGTCAATTAGGGTCCTAGCATTAATGAAATTAACTGGTTTATGTTTATTAAACTTTGGGTATTTAATTTTCTTTAAGGGTTCAATTATTGAAAATACTAAAATTGAATTTTGTAAATTCTTTTAATAGTATTAATACAACATTAAACCGTAAACAAGGTTTTGTTCTTTTATTGGTAACTCGATCCACACCCATAAGGGTTTTTGCTAGAACCGTTTTTACTAAAAGACAAATCGGTACTCCTTTCCATATAAGAAAGAGAGACTTATTCCTATTCTTTTTCGTATTCGAGAAAGTTATAAATATTATAATTGTCTTAACTTTAAATAGTTAAGGGGATTGCACATCTTATTTTTCATAAAGATTTCATCACCCTTATTCGATGTTGAATTCTTTTAAAGCATATAAGACATTTGGTTAACTGGAGAATATGTTTCTATAGCTAACTGTTGGATCGATATACTTTAATCAAACTAACTTAAACTAGCTTGTTAAGGTTTAATAACCTTGGATAAATCCTAAGTTATTAACAAAGAAACACTGAGAAATCTTTATCAAGTACGCGGAATTTACTTAACAAAGCTAAGAAGAATAACTTTTATTATAAACTCTAAATCTGCTTATTATGCGATACTCTAATACAACTCTAAGATAATCGAACTTTTCTCTAAAACACTAATTCAGTAAACTCTAAAACTCTTTTCCAAATCGTACATCTAATGCCAATCTAGGAGTCCTTTTATAGGCTCAAGGATATCCTAGTCGGTTTACAATTTGTAACCTTGTA
This sequence comes from Chrysanthemum lavandulifolium, assembly GCA_022545495.1. NCBI lineage: Eukaryota > Viridiplantae > Streptophyta > Magnoliopsida > Asterales > Asteraceae > Chrysanthemum > Chrysanthemum lavandulifolium. The sequence goes on along the minus strand of CM040238.1, from coordinate 103,473,375 downwards.
CGACAAGTAATCTAAACATAGAATACAATTCTTTCCATAAACGAATGTAATAGTTCTTTTGTTCTTGCAGTACTTTGACTTCATAGTGCAAGACTTTGACTTTGTCTTTAGCAAGATTTTGACTCTTTGACTTCTTCCAAGATTTTTGCGACTTACAAGACTTTCATGTCTTCAAGACTTTCATATCTTCAAGACTTTCATATCCCAACAATCCTCCCTAACTTGAATTCTACTTGCTTGACTTCAAGTTTCTTTGTGAATATATCTTTAATGATTCATCTTTAAAACGGATTGTTTCTTAGTCTTTAGATTGTATCTCTATAATATCGTGCTTGTCAAAGTATCTCTTAGAATTGTTCTTTCCACAAGATCATTCAAAGAAGCTCCATCTTTTCAAAGAATACAAAGAACATATGACAAATTGTACATTAATTCGGTTTAAGTTGCATACTATTCTCATCACTTCCAAGTGAATCATTGAAAAATTTAATGGATTTAGATCTCTTTACCAAAGCCATTATCTCGGAGTAGCCAAATGTTTTGGTGTGTAAGACCATGGCACATTGATAACCATATGATTTTTAGCAAACCACCACTATCAATGATTTGATTTGTCTTTACCAAAAGATGTACCCTTCCGGACTAGTTAGTTCTTCTATCTAATGGTGAACTAATTACCAATAATGGTTTTTCCACGGCCTTTACCACAAGCCATTTTCTTGTGGGCTAGCCAACTCTTCACATTATCGATATGGTGAGTTGATTACCATCCAACTTATTAGCAAGTTGTCAACTAAAACGGATTTGATATATCTTTACCGAGCCGTTTGCTCATGGATTAGTCAATCCTTTTGTAACCATGGTGGATTGATAAACTATTGATGTTATCATCACAAAACCATTTATTCAACCTTTATTTCAAAATATTTATTACTTAGCAAAAGGTTTCTTCTAAAATTCATTTAATCGGTTTATTTTCGCAAACAGATACTTTGATGAAAGTATCTTGTCGATCGCTAGACTTTGAATAAAAGTATCGATATATCAAAAGTATTTATTCAAATAAAATTCATACCGCTTATTAATCATCTTCAAGAATGGTAGTCCGGTTTATAAACAAGTTGATAACCATGCAAGCGTTTCATTATCCTCTTCTACTTCCAATCCATGCTCTAGCATTCTTCTCATGAGCTCAACTGTGAGAGGATATCTTCTTTCTGCAAACATGTGTATCATTGTTCCATTTTCCACTCTAAAACATGAACTCGGACTCTTCAAAGAATCTCCAAAGAAACAATTTCCCGCTTTCTTGATTCTTCCAAAGATATCATCGTTTCTTCTTCGCTTCCCATATAGTTATGAGATCACCATGTAAAACCAAACCAATTCCTTCTAATGGATTATTTTCAAAGTAAGCCTTCACAACATGATATAAGTAGAATAGATCTACTCTATCTATAATATGCAGTATATCCCATAGCCTTTTGAAAACTTTGAAGCTTTTATCTTCTTTATGAAAAATCATGTAATCTCCATCCTTGGATTTCACAACTTCAAAAACACTAATCTTTGATCCGCTCATCTTCATGTCATCATCTTCCTTTGTATAATCAAAATCTACCATTCGAGATAATTCTTTAATTTATCACTAGTCTCGAGATCTTAATTCAACTTTTTCTTTCTTTGAGAACCGAACATCTCAGAACTTCGCTTTTCCTTTTCTTTTCAAACTCTTCTTTCTTTCAGCTTCAGTCCAGGTAGCTTCTTCTCTATAATCTTTAATGCCTGCAACATCTTTCTTATAAGCTTCTCTTTCAGCATCATATAGTCTTTTCATCTCAAAATAGTTAAACTTCTGCAATCCTTTATATCCTCTGCTTTTTAAATATGCCATCATTGCATTCCTTTCTTTAGCTAAATTAGGTCTTCTTGACATATATCTAACAGGAGTAGGTGATTGTAATTGTTCAGCAGCTTCAACATTCAATTCCTCATGTAACTTCTGAGCTGCTTCTCTATTCTGAGCTTCTTGAGCTTCCTGTTCTTCTCTATCTTTAGCATTTAACTCTTCTTGAACTTTTCTAGCTGCAGCTTCATTCCTAGCAACTTCAATTGCTCTAAGTTCTGCTAAAGTTAATTTCTTTTTCTTAGTTTCAACCAGAACACCTTTCCCTTTATCTTTTGGATTAATTGCAGGTTGAGAAGTTCTTTGTTGTTCTTCTTCTTGTACATCTCTAATAGTAACTCCTCCTCTTGGTTGTGACAAATCTAAAATTGTAGCAATTAATTCATCATCACTTGTAGAATGAATAGGTTTGAATGTAGCTTCCTCCTCTTCTTGTATAACAGTTGTAGAAGGACCAGCTTCTTCTTCAAAATTCAATACCCTTGGTGTTATTACCTCTTGCCTAGAAGTATCTTGAAAAGCAGCACTTTGATTTTCAGTTCCTTGATCATCAATAACTTGTTCTTCTTGATCCTTGAGATCCATTCTCCTTGTCATCTTCTTTCTCCTTATCATCGCTTTCTCCTTATCATCTTCTTTCAATTTTTTCTTTGAATTTCCTCCCAAATGGATGTAAGATGTTTTAGGAACCTTCATGCCTTAATTCCTTTCGAAGTTTCTTACGGCGTTTGTTTTCCTCTTTAACCCATAAATTGTAACCTTGAATATATGGTTTAATAAAATTTCTTAACCACATATACTTACGCTTCAACTTCCTAAGCGCCTTAGCTTGCTCTTCAAAAGATTTCTTCAACCTTGTCAATTCTCTAGTTAAAGCATAATTGTTGAGAACTTGACCTGCAGATTCCATAGAAACTTCATCCCCTGGAGATTGTGAGTGAACGTCTGGTTGAGATTCGTGTAGAGATGGTGAAGATGTAACAGGAACATGTTCTGGAGCATCAGTACTTTGCTTTGAAGCAGTACCTTGTGATGCAGTACCTTGTGTATCAACACTTGGTGAGGCGATCCTGAGAAGCAAAGACTGAGAAGCAATGCTTTGTGAAGCAAGACGGTACGTAATCAAGACCTTCACTCTCCTCATCCTCTCCACTTCATCACGCATACTTGAACAACTTCCATCATTGTAGGAGTCAATGGAGTGTCTCCACCTCCGAACAAATCACTCGCCTAGCCATAAATGTAAATATTTTGGCTTGTTGCACAATGACAGTAACAAGCAAAGCAAAGGGTTTAGGAACATCACCAATTGCTTGTTTAAGAAAACTCTGTACAAACCTTGGGTACATCAACCATTTTGACCCGGATGATATATGGGAAAGCATCCCATCCAAAATAAGCCTTGAAAAATTAAACACTCATTGGTAGCTAAGCCAACCACTACAGATGCTATATTTGACCCAAATCGCTCCCAAGAAGTACTTTTAGAACTTATGCAATGAAGCAAGACATGAATCAAGAACTTCCATTGAGGATGTAATAATGCTTTCTTGAATGTTTGTTCATCAAAGATCCTTCATAACCAAGATCTCTAAAAGTATCCCAAATCGGTTGTTTGTCAAATCGAATAGCCCCATCTTCATCACCAAATAATAAATCTTCTCGAATAGAGGCCTCTGTAATCTTGATAGTCCGTCCAAGAATCGTTGATCTAATATAATATTCATCCTCCTCCATATTATCTCTAGCATTAGCCCAAAATTCTTGAATCCAAGGTTCAATAATATCCCGCTCAACTAAAAGAGCATAACTAATAAAGCACCAAGAAGATAATCAATGATATCATAAAAGCCACATTCGCCTCGGCCTTGTCCAAATTAGCCACCATATTGTGCTTTGAAATAGTTAATCGATTCGCCATTGTTGAATAAGTGAGCACAATAAAGATTTTATCGAATAGTAAAGAGATGGTGATTGTGAGATAAGTATGGAAAAGATGGTAAGTAATAATATGAGAGGAAAATCGAGAAGTAGTTATTTATAGGTGGGATTTGAAAATCACACCTATAATAACAAAGTTACCGTTACTATCAATTACCCATCAATATTACCGTTGGAACAAGACTTTAATACGACAAACAAGACTTTCCACATAAGCAAGACTTTCCCAAGCAAGATTTTCCAAGCAAGACTTTGGAAAAACAATGCTTTGCCAAATTCCTTCATAGAAACTAAGTATTAACAAGTATCCTCCCTCAAGCAATACATGGACTATACTAACACTCTCAAAGTCAATCACCGCTTTGATAGTTCCTTTGCCAAGAATCTTTCCTCTATTGGGATCATTCCCAAATGCAACTCTTCCTCCACTAATATTTCTAAAATCGATGGATCTCTTTGTCTCTGTCATACTTCCGAGCAACCACTATCCACAATAAGATGATCTTTAAGCTCCTCTTCCGGGTTGCCCCGCACACAAAGAAAAGAGTTAGAACTTTTAGGAACCCAAGCCATTATCGACTTGTGTTCCCTCATGGAGTTACAAACTCAAATTCTTTGAGTATGTAATTCCACTATCTTTCAAATGATGATCCAAAATTATCTTATGATTTTTAGCATGTGGATTTTCAAAACTTTCGGTTTTTCAACATAAATCTCTTTCACCGATTATTAGCATTTTCTTGTATCACAAAACATCGATTCACTTTTTGTTGAACGTCTTGTTTGTCCCTTAGCAGATTTTCCCTTTTAACCCATTCGCTTTTAACAGTGGTTCCCGTGATCTAGATCCCTATGTGAATTGTGATACCTTCTAGGTTGATAGTGAGATCTTCTAGAATTCCTATTCCAAGTAGTGTGATCAAGACCTTGTTTCGAGCAAGACTTTGGAAAGTTGTGAGATACCAAGGTCTTCTCCGATGCGGGTATCTATGATCCGGTGTGAAGTTTCGTGATTAACCCTATTTGAATTATTCCAAACCTGGTTTATGCTCTCTAGGTTTCGGGTTGGTTGACTTATTCCTTGAAACTTGCTTAGATATTCGAGTGTTTGTCACAATCTTTGATTAAGTGATGAGGACTATAACACACAAAACATAGTTTTTGACCCATATGTCCAAAGTGATTTCTTCTATGTCTATGCCCAAAATTATTTTGCCTTCTTGGTGAATGATAAAACTGTTTTGACCAAAGTTATCCCCAAAAGGTTTAGCAAGACTGCTTTTGAAAAAGTTTTGCGTATGTATCGCTTGTTGAGCAAGACTTTGTTTTAAAGGTACCGCTTGATTTTGAACATTATTTTCAATAGTTTCTTTGGGTTTCTCGCACCTAGATTGAGCTACAAGCTTCTTCCTAAACTCTAGACTGTCTACTCCAAAACGAGAAACATCGTGCCTAGAGAGTTGATGACTAATGGGATGAGGAACAAGATGATAACCATTGTCTTTCTTATATTCGTGAGGTGGTTCACTTATTGAGCCCTCATTACTAGATGTATCTACATAGTTAATGAGTTCATCATCACTAGTGGTTATGTCCTCAAAACACCATCATCCCGATCACTAGGTTGGTTTTCATCTATGTTACTAAAGTCCATTCCAAATCCTAAGCCGTTCTAATGTAAGCCCTTCTCTGCTTTTTCAACATAAGCAACATGGGACAAGCCGACTCTCCCGAGCAACAAACTTAGCTAACAAATCATCTCTTTCCTTAGTTAATTTCTCAATTTCAAGAATTTTACGCTTTAGTTTCCATTCACTAAGTTTTAATTGGTAATCCTGTTGTTCATATTTTTCACCAAGCCATTTCATTATTTTCATGAGTTAAGATTTTGGCTTCCATAGATTCTAAAGTGATTTGATAACCTCGCTACCTCGGACCTAGCCCTAATACAATTATCTCTTTCAATCACATAATTGTTAAGCAATTTTAGATAGAACTCATAACAGTTTGAGCATACCTCGTAGATAGGAGACCGAGTTGGTGAAGTAGCCACCATAGCAAGAAGAACAGGATCATCTTCACTTTCTTTGCTCCAATCAAATCCTCCAAAGCCATCATCGATTCCAAAGCAAAGATGTTCGATTCTTCATCAAAAGCAAATGCTCGGTCAATGCTTCCACCGTGTCTTCAACTTCATCTTCCATCGCTACCATACAAGAAGTCACCGATTCATCATCAAATTCTTCACTCCACCAACTTCGATAACTTCTCGAGCAACCAATGCCTTTGTTTCGCTTATTGGAATTTCTTTGAGCTCAAGTTTTGGCTTCTCGGATGTTCTGTTTGCTTGATACTTAGCAAACCCGCACTCCTTGCAAAGTGACCATCTTTTGACAATCAAGCATTCAATTTGAGATTTGTCAAAAGTTATTCCTTGTTTCGGTTTAAAATCAATACTTTTGCCTGCCTTCTTCATGTACTTTTGATCCTTGCGGTGATCATAGCAACTTGCCACCGATATCAATTTCTTCAAGTGCATCTTCTTCAATTTGTGCTAGATCCTCTTCATAAGTGTGTAAGCTTGCTTGTTGTGCAAAGAAGGAGTACACAACTTCATCCGAGTGCAAAGTGGTAGATGGTGGCTCGCTGAGCATATGAAGGGGATTGTAAACAAAAAAGATTTGAGAAACAAGACTTTGAGGAGAAGCAAGACTTTTGAAGAATCGCTCTTCTTTCGAGATGATAGAAAAGCAACACCGTGAGATTTGGAATTTGGTTGACCACTCATCTCATGTTCATACACCTTCGTTGATGATAGAGATCATCAAAGTCCATAACATCCAATCCTTGTTGTCCTCCGATCATGGTAGCAATCACATGCCATGTAGATGGCAAACCCTTAGAAACTTCAAGTTAGCATCCTCAACCGACACTTCTTCCTTGTATAACTCCAACATGTTGAGGAGATTTTGAAACCTATCATATGCAAGATCAAGTCTCTCTTTCTCCCACCGTGAAAGTTTCAAACCTGTTGTTTCAAAGAAATTTCGTGCATCTTCTGAGGCTTCATTCCTCCAAACTGGTCTTGAGAGCAGCCCCAGTCTGCTTAGCATCTTTAGCATCATGAAATTTGAGAAGATGACCATCCGAATGGCGATAAGAGAATGTTTAGTGCCTTCTCTTGATTCATGAGGGTTGTCTTTGGTAAGACCGCCTTTGGTGCTATAGGTTGTCCAGAACATTAATGGGATCTTGAACTACTTCATTCCCATTCACAATTACATTCCATGAGCATGGTCTCAGAATGGCAATATATCGCCTCATCTTCATGCACCGAGATCATATTCTCCTTCTTGATTATTGGAATTCGAGTGAGGTGATTGAGGGTGGTGGAATGACTTCAATGACATCTTGAATATTGTTGAAGTAGGGTTTCTTCCTAGTCGAGTTTCACACAAGCTCGATACCACTTGTTGGATCGATATACTTTAATCAAACTAACTTAAACTAGCTTGTTAAGGTTTAATAACCTTGGATAAATCCTAAGTTATTAACAAAGAAACAATGAGCAATCTTTATCAAGCACGGAATTTACTTAACAAAGCTAAGAAGAATAACTTTTTATTATAAACTCTAAATCGCTTATTATGCACATACTCTAATACAACTCTAAGATAATCAAACTTTTCTCTAAAACACTAATTGTAAACTCTAAAACTCTTTTTCGAAATCGTACATCTAATGCCAATCTAGGAGTCCTTTATAGGCTCAAGGATATCCTAGTCGGTTTACAATTTGTAACCTTGTACGACAAGTAATCTAAACATAGAATACAATTCTTTCCATAAACGAATGTAATAGTTCTTTTGTTCTTGCAAGACTTTGACTTCATAGTGCAAGACTTTGACTTTGTCTTTAGCAAGATTTGACTCTTTGACTTCTTCCAAGATTTTGCAACTTACAAGATTTTCATGTCTTCAAGATTTCATATCTTCAAGACTTTCATATCCCAACACTAACAAATAACCACATCTTGATGTATGACATTTTATGAGTATTTAAATTAGAAACTAGATTAATTACCGCAAAAGTGGTAAAGGCAAATTAACATGATTTATCTAGCTATTTTTCTTTAACCTAATCAAGGTGCTACATACCCTTGTAGAATGGTAGGCCTATTAAGGAGGAAATTTCATGCCCAAATTTTAAGTTAACAATATTGATGGATAGTCCCTCATCTACATAGTAAAATCTCATACACTCTTTTCAGTACCTAAGTAGTTACGTGTAGGCTCTCAAAAGTGTAAGAAAGTAAATAGCGCGCTATTTGTTTTCACTGGTTATGAAACACTTACAATATTGTCAGGGAGCATTGTGTTTTATTACTAAAGAAGGAATTATTGTAATGTTGTCTAATGCAATGAGAGCTACAAGCTTTATTGTCTTGTTAGTAACCCAGATTATTTCTGGATTGTCTTGAGATAATACATTACTTTCAATTGTAAACGAGGTAGTTCTACTTATACTTGTAATACTAATATCTATGACATAATCATATTGTTCACATAAACAAACGCGTGTTGTATGTTTGCTACATGATGTTGTTCCATGCACAAGTGGGAGAAATCTTTATTGTGTGCAAGGAACAACACATAGCAATATTATTAAAGGTTTCTCTTGACTGCAAGGAAAAAGACTAATGTTCTGCTAGACCTTATACACATAGAATGTAAGATTGCCCTATTTAGAACATGTATCAAGATAATAATAAAACTACTTCAACTTAAATATGTATGTATTCCTTTAATGTCATAAATAATTGGAGTAATTGATTAACTTTAAATTACTATTGAAATCAAGAGTTGGTGTTCATGATTACATTAGTTAAATTTTTTTTATGTCTCTTGTAAAGCCATGAACATGAAGTCTTTTAATTGTTACAAGACTTATAATATAAAGTAAGACGTTAACTTGTTATGTCTTCTTATTAAGACATATAAATGAAGTCATTGAGTTGATCAATGACTTATAACGTATAGTGGAATTATAAATGTTTATGTCTTCTTAAGAAGACATGGACATGAAGTCTTTGACTTGATTAAAGACTTGTGTTATAAAGCATGCAATTGGCTTGAGAATAATATTATACCATTCAGTTTGACTTAATGGGTAAATAGGTAAGTCAAAGAGTATAAGTTTATCTTAAATATTGTTAGATTGTCTCACAATATCAATCCTTATGGAATACCACAATTTTATGGTATGTTCAATTAGGAAAAGCAAACTCTATTGGTATTGTTTGATTCAACATAACTATAACTTCTTTTCTTCCAAAAGTTATCAAGGTTAGAAAATTGAGTATGACTTGAGTATACTCAATAAGACTCCAACCTAGAAGGTTAATTAGACTTTATCATGTTATAAATTGTGATGAATCACATTAAGTCTTAAAATTGAAGTTTTGAATTTGTTAAACTTCTTATGAAGCAGGTTATTAACAACTGTCAATGTGTTTTGTAATGTCTCAAAAGAGAATAATTTATTGTTACTCTATATGCTATGTATTTATAGATGGTCTCTAAATTACTAAAAGCAAGTGAGAGTTTTTTAGATCTTAAAGAGATACAATTTACAAAATACATAACCTTCTAAAACACACTAGTGAATGTCATGATGATGCTAAACATGTAAATGTTAAACCTCGGGATGATGGGATTCTCGCTCATAGATCCGCAAGGATACCTCAATCACTTGACCGGTATATTTTATATCAATCTTTGAGGAATATGAGTCATAGGATCATGATGAACCCTGTTCATTATAAAGATGCATTGTCGAATATTGAATTCCTTAAATTACTCATACTATGAATGTTAAAATACTGTCCATAAAGATAATCAATTTTGAAACTTTGGTTTATCTTAAACTAAATAGTTAAACTATAGAACAAATGTGAGTTTCTTCAATAAGAATAAAAAAACCCAAGTGGTTTGATTCGTATGTCGAGCTCATATGGATAATATTGTATACTTATTTAATGTATATCTTGTGATTGGATTATTATCATACTCAAGCAATTGACTGTGATTGAATATTCTTTTCTGCACACAATAAATATATAAAGATGATTAATTGTCATGGTTATTTTCATTATTATGAAATATGACAATGGAATATCGAAAACTCTTTCTTGTATGATTACTTTTGCGAGGACGGTAAGTAATCAAAAGAGTTTTATGATGTTATATAATCTTTGGAAGTGTACAAACTACAAGAATCCATGTATGGATAAATGCATGCATCTAAGAGATAAATGTTGTATAACATATGGGAAGTAACATTCCATCTAAGTTGAATGTTAATCTTTAACTTGGAATGTAGCTTCACTTGAAAATTTTAGGAAATAAAACATACAACTTTGGAATGTATGTTTATTGTTATTAACATATGCGGTAAATAAGTCTAACACAACATGACATATCATTTAGAAAATCTCAATGGATACATATCTTTTGATAAGATAGAACATGAATGAGATCTTAAGTCTGACTCAAGGATTCATCATGTGCATCATGTTGTATAGAGGAATTATTATATCATACCTAAATGCAAGATGATTTGACAACATTGATATTTAATTGAAAGTTATTAGATAGCTAGTGTAATAAATATTCTAATGAAATATGTTTAGTTTTTTAGAAATTCATTCTTGAGCTTAAAGTTATTCCCAGTATTGAGAAATCTATGGATGTACATTGCGACAATTGTTGTGCAATTGTCATAGCCAATAAACTTGAGTTTAAGAAGGCACCAGACAATATCAAAAGAATGTTTATATTTCACATATTTTTTAAAGAGCATATTATTGTGTGAATACAATGATGCTAGTTTAATTTAGATGACACTAATTTAGATGCCGTTCAAAAAAAAAAAATTAGATGACACTCAATACTAGTCATGGTAGAATTTCATCCTTAATGAAGACCATGTGGACTAGTTGTGCTCAACTAAGAGCATAGTTGCATTGTAAATTAAAGAATAAGAATACTTTAAACTTTAGAAGTTTGAAAGATGATTATCATAAATAGATGTTTGATGTTGTCACACACCTTATGGAATATAGTGTGTCAATATTGGGATATTTTTATGCACATATACAAGAACTTCACTAGTTGAATTCTTGAAAAAAGTATTCTCAAAATTCTAATAGATCAACTAGGATTATGATGCATTGATCTATCTAGTATTTTGATAAGGGACGTTAAACAATTATTATTTATGTAATGGATCAAAGTACGCGGTATGTTTGATTTCATTCAATAATAAGTTGTGTCATATATTTGCATGTTTAAATCCATGAAAAATTTATATTGTTCTAAAATGTCCATTGTCGATCAAATATATGGAAATATAGTTTAATTAAGACAAATATAAGAGATTGCTTTCAATATTAAAGAGGAGTCCTGCCAAACTCACATGGTATTCAATAGTTTGCATATTGGACTTTCCCCAACTAATAAGATTTTCACTTTATGGATCGGTGTCATCAAGTGATTCTTGTAAATGATTTCTTTATTTATTTTTAGACTTGAGACGCAAGCTAGAATGGCTTGTGTGGATCTCATTTCTTGATTTTAGTCTAACGCTATCCATAACTGGTAGTTATAAGGGTTATTTTAATAAGTTTGTGAAATATGCGGATGACTCTTGTTGTCAATACATGATTTGTTCCTTCAATTAATTTTGAAGTATGATACTATTGGGCCTCGTGGGGTTGGTTAGATGCTCGCGGCCAGCAAAAGAGAGATCTGGATATGTCCCTATGAATTTGGTAATCGTGATCAATCGTTGAAATGAGAATCATAATAGTTAAATTATGGAATGACCTTGATCCATATCCATATTGGAAATGGTATCTGAATAGAAGGGATAATAAATGATGAATCATTTAACTGTAACTTTATGAAACTACAGTCAGGTATTTCTGTTGGGTTCACTCAGTACCCAAGTATCCTTAAACTAGGATTTGAATAGAAAATAACCTAAGTGCTAAACATCCATGAACATCTACCAAGTCACTAAGTGAATAATCACTCAATGAGTCATCTTGGAAGCTCGGGACAAGTCTAAGAGAAAGACTTTCCATTCGGTGAGGCGGACTCAAGTGAATGATACTTGAGCCAAAGAAAAAGATGATGGCTTCAGTGAGTGATGACAATAACTCACTGAACCCCAAGTCTCCTCAACAACTTTAAAGATTGAAGACTTAAAGACTGAAGACCTAGAGACTGAAGGCTAAAGATTGAAGTAAAGGCGGGACAAGGTGGGATAATTTTGAAACGAATAAAGGGGAGTCCTTATCAAGCAAAGGTCAAACTTTCCCTAAAAGGCTAAAGACCAAGAACAATGTCATCACTGCTATTCAGAAAGCACCATTGTCCTATACCCAAAGTAGTCGCTAGTAACGAGATAAATACGCAAGTATTTTGTCCAAACTAACCAGGTCATCTTTGTCTTCTTCAATAATGGTTCTAAATCATCATATAAATAGAGTAATAAGTAGGAGTAGAAAGGTTGACAAGTTTGTGCACTTAACGCGTTGACATTCACAAACACCTTTATCTCCTCGAAATACAACTAAGTCCCTTAGAATAGCTTAAGTTTAACGAGGAGAATTACCATACTTGTCTTCAATCCTAAGTCTTGTTCCGCAAATACTTGGGTATAATTATTTGTTAATTGCAATAGAATTAAACGTTGAAAAACTGTGTCTTTTACTTTACGTTTATCTTTTAACAAAGTATTTTTTATTACATTTCTAAGTCATGGAGCTTGGATATATTAACTTTGTAGTTAATTCTAACCAAGTTAACAGGAACAACAATTTATAGGAAAATTGGCGTGTTGCTAGGCGCTTACCAATGTTGTTATATTTATTTAAGACATGTCCAAGTGGGAGCCGTTGGAATCCCTCCACCATATAAAGGAGGGTTTGTTTGAATGAGATCTCTCCCAAAATTCTAGTAAAATGCCACGTGGTATTTATTTCCCTCAAAACCCCGACAACCGTCCGATCCAATAAATCCCACCAGGCATTAAACACACATCCGTTTTCCCCCCAAATTTGTTTTCATCCTCTCAATCAAAACGCTCTCAAATTAATGCGTGAAACAACACAATCTGTTACCAAAATTGGATATTCATATCAAAATCAAATTCATATCCCAACCTAATTCAAAATCTGTATCCAAAGTTGGAGAAAATAGGCTATCAAAATCAGATCCATAATCGGACCCTAATTAATTCCCCCCAAATCTTCTGTGTGTGAATCGGACCCTAATGATCAAACTTGGTCGCATTTTGATGTTCAAATCTTCTGTGTGTTCGTCTTATGTGTGTTCTGAGGTTAAGTTTTCATCTTGCAGCCTGATGGTGGTGGTTCCCTCTCTTTGATTGCAAGAGGTTATTCTATGAAATTTTCATTAATCTTGAAATTGTAGGTTTAGGGTTTTAATTTTGATAATCACCAAGTGTTTGATAAAAATGCCCTTTGAAACTGTATCTGACTCTCAATTCTTATATGATTCATGTTATATGAATTGATGGTACTTTTTCGGTTTGACAAAGTTATGGCATAATGGTGTGTTCTTGTGACAACATTCGTTGGGCTAGAAGGCCTGACAAGAAAGTTTTCATAAACAATGAATATGCCTTTTAAACTATTGTTCCATGAACATAATCAACCAGTTAATGAAATATACAGAGTTCAAATTTGAAAGGAAAAAAACGGCAACATTTTTCGCTTTTCGAGTTAGTTGAGAAATGATATTACTAAATACAAGGATTTTGATGATGAGAAACATGTATCTTTTATATCTAAAACCTATTGATTGTTTTATATCTAAGGCATTTATCTTTTATATCTAAAAACATCATTTGTTGTGTAGGTATACAGGTTTTATCATCTGGCTAATAATCTTTTTGGAACTTAAGGAGTTTTTGGCTAAGCTTATTTTGGGATAGAAGGTCCCATAAAAAAGTATCTTTTATTTTAATGTAACAAATTTTAGTTAAGGCTCCATATTCAACCACTTGTGATAGGCTTGTGTTCTGAATAAAAAGGGTGTGTGGATGCGTGATTTGTGAGTAGTTATTGTGGTTTAAAGGAAAGCCATTATTATATACTACTTAAGCTATGTCATTTTATATAACAACAAGTGATTTTTATTACACAAGTACCATTTTTGACAACAAAAAGTATCAACCAAACTGCCCTGTTTTGGAGTTCCATCATCAACCAAACTGACCATTTTTATAGCAAAACATCAACCAAACAATCTATTTTGACCTATTTTTTACAGCTAAAATTGTACAACCAAATGACCTGTGTTGATGGAAAAAAGGGCAGCCGAACAACCCATTTTAACAGCAAAAAGAGCAACTAAACAGCTCATTACATCAAAAAGAGCAACTAGACTACCATTCAGTTATTTATTGAAACAAAGACTCAAATGTGTTAACTTGCACTAATTAAGTATTCGTTATGGTCATGTAATATTCGTTAACCACTTGAGAAGTACTAAGAAATTGCAGCCTCTTGCATTACAGTCAAGTGACTAACCACATGTGAGTTCTTGAATAAAATATCTATAGTTAATACCAAATTTCCTTTTATCTATTTTCGATGAATAGTTTACAATTTATATTATCACTCTAGCGTATTATACAATTTTCTTCATAATTAGAATTGATGATGAAAATGATCATGAACCAGAAACTGTGGCAGTATAAGAACCAGTTGTACTGAAAAAGAGCCGATTGTGCCAAAGGACAGTTACTCGAAGAAGAAACTGAAGAAGAAAGAACTTGCAGAACTTGAAGCAATGCTTGCAGAATTCGGATTAGCTGAAAACACCGGCCAACAAGATTCTTGTGGCAAGCTATTAAGTTTCTTCCATTTTAAACTCCAATGTGAACTCGGTATATAATAGCCATACCATGCCACATCATAAAGCAAGCCATCATGCAAAAAAAAGGTGGTAACAGTAATGTTTATTGCTTCATGTTTATTAGCCATTGTACTATATAAATAAACCACTTACACTCGATAGCAAAATATTAATTTTTAATTTAGTAAGGATGATGATAATGTACAAGACATAGATTTAGCAACAAGTGAATATCTTGGTATGACCGAATGACTATTTACTGAATCAAAAGTGGCTTTTTGGTAGGTGTTATGAATGGGAAATAAGTTACTATTTCAACGTTTGATATAGTGCAGGATTTAAAGAAATATGATTGATTGATAGGAGTTCTCAATCGGTACAACATTGAAAAATCATTAATTATACTTCTTAGACAATGCAACATTCTTGATTCGCCTCTTAGAGTAGTGAAGCAATATCACTTACATTAGTAGTCTAGAAGATGTTTAGATCACATCATACTTTATTACACTTTTCTATGCGTCTTTGTGGAATGTCGATTACCTATAGCTTACTCATTGATATACAGATCAAGTAGAAGGGTTATAGGTAATTGACACACATATCAAGTAGAAGGTTTATAGGATCTACACATATTTGAGTTTACGAGCTACAAATTTGTACATTCCAGTAACTATTACAATTCGATACATTCAGTCTAAATACATTCCTTAAGATAGGAAACATTCACTGCTATATCAAATCACTTAGCTAAAAGTGTACAATTGACTGATCATTTGTTGAGAGTATGTTTAGGCTTGAATATCATGTAATGCAGTTCTGTTGTATTTGGTTGCTTTTTACAATGTGCTGCTGGACCTTACAGATTATAGTTTATGATTAATATATCACCGCACTTAGATAACATAATGTTAATATTAATGACACGTGCACCATTACTCCAACGATTATGATGCTTATGTGCAGGAAATGTGGCAAGCCGTTTGCGGTGAGAGGAGATTGGCGAACACACGAAACGAATTGTGTTAAGCCTACATTTGACACTGAATGGCAAGCAAAAGATGACGCAGAGTATTTTTTGCAATGGATACTAAATAAACCATGGCAGATTCGATATGGGTGACAGCTGATCCCCTATTCAGATTGTGGAAGCTAAGTACGTTCATGGTGAGATTTGGAATTTAGGCATACATATATATACGGGGACGCCTATGACACATCTTTTGACGACTGAGTGGAGTAGTTTTGTAAACCACAAGAAATGAGTCTCCATGAAACACCACCGATTCCAAATAGTAGAAATCAACAATTATATTGAAATTATGGATATGCAGATTTGGCTCGACTCATAGGCGATGGTAAAAACAAAAAAACGAGGCATCAGCAATTACCCCAATGTCAAGGAGTTACATGATGCTACTATTGAAGGGCATTGGTGGAAAATAAAATCTTTACTTAAAAACAACAAAGGTGCAGCCAAATTGGTAATCAGTGATGATGGTGATACACTGCTTCACTTAGCGGTTAGAAGAGGCAAGAATAATTTCATAAAAGAGTTGCTGAACTTCATTGGCAATGGAGAAATTGAAAACAAAAACTCAGAGGGGCGCACCGCCCTTCATATTGCCGCAATTGTTGGCAAGAAAGACGTGGCTGAACTCTTGGTTGAAAAGAGGAAAGAGCTGTTGGGAATTAAAGACCTTAAATTAAACATACCAGTGAGGAGTGCTTATGTGAGCAACCAGGTTAACGCATTTGTGGGAAGCCGTGAAGGATAAAGGATTTTGTTCAGAAGAATATTAATTTCCCCGTACTGTTATGTTCAAGAAACAGTACGGTGAGCAGTTAGCAATAGCATGCAAATAAACAATAATCTTTTGTTTTTTTCTTTTGTGAATGACACTTAGTAACTCGCTCTTTATGTTACTCGTGCAGGTTTAGCTAAGAAGTTGGTCGATATAATTCCTGGTTTCGCTAATAAACCTTCTACATTTTTTGAATTTACCAGAAGTTTTCCAAGTGATATTGGCTTCGGGGAATCCTTGATCTATCCATGTATGTCCCTAATCTCTTGGTTCAGATCAGTTGAATTATATATTGATATAAAGCCTGCTCATTCATTGGAATATATGTACACAAAAGCCGGAGACACCTTATGGGAAATGAGAAATAAGGTAGACCACAAATACTAATATTTTTGTTTTGCTCCCAAGTTGCATTAAGTTGAGATCGTCAAATTATGCAGCAAGTGGAGATTTTAACACCTAGATTTTATGGTCATGTCAATGGTCCTGCCTTATCCTCCATCACCGAGTTTTATGGTAAAATGAAATGGTTCAAATGGCCAAATGGGTCAAATGATTGAAAGTCTGCAAAAGGATTTTGCTTTCACATTCAGTTGAGTTAAGAGAACCGAGATCTCAACAAGAAAAGGAGTGTAGGCATCTCTACAGGAGCTGAGAATTGATAAGGTATGTACCATTACCGCATTCAAACTGCATTTACTTGAATGAGATCATAATCGGGATTCTTGATTCAATAAATGTCTTAAACTAACACGTAAGAGTTTGAATATAACCAAGTAATTTTGAAAATTAAACGGGTAAAATGGGTCTATTTTATGAAATTTGCATTAGAGGACCAATGGTTGATGAATAAGCTTTTTGTGGAGCATTTTCAAGTGATTAAAAATGCTTTATTGTATTATTTATTACTTTAATTTTGTTGAAAAGGTAGGGGGAAAACAAGGTAAAAGAAATGAAATGAAAATGGAAAAAGAGGGTGTTGGGGATCGCTTATTTTTCTGCTTGAAAACATAAACAAAAAAGCAGTTAGGCTTCATCTGCTTACAAATATTCTTCTACTTACAATATTATTCAGTTTAGCATTCTTCTGTAACTCTAATACTATTATTGATTGCAGATTGCAGCCAGGAAGTGGATACGATTTCAGATTGCAACTCTAATACTAATATTATCCGGTTAACTTATAGTTATTCGATAAATTCACAAAGAATTACACATTCTGAAAGTAAAATGACATAATCATGATTACAGTGGTTTTTTTCAGGGCTGATATTTGGTCATTGGAGTTATGGTGCCGGAGTTGGCTCGTGTTCATGCCCCATTCTTAAAGTACCATCCAATGAAGGTTTGTCTTTTGTTCTTCTGCGAACATAATGAACATGTTCATTAGTTAAGATTTGCTCCAATATTTAATTTTTACTATTAATTTATTTTTAAGTGTATATGTACCCTTGGACTCGATTGCGATCGCAATAAATGTTTTTCTAAGGTATAGTATCCTTTTTAGTATCACAAATGTTTCAACTATAACTAAATAAATTGAGTTGTGACCGGTCCTTTAAGGAAATGGTAGCAATGTGTTTGGTGAAAGATAAAAAAAGAGCAACTACTGAGAAGTTAAAACATTCATTTTTTAAGCAAGAAAAACCTCGAGAACTTGTTGTGAATAAATTGTCTGGTGCATGATATATTCTATGACTAACTTTTCGCGGTTAAGGTTGTCATAATAGTTTCGTTACGATTAAGTTATAGTGATTGGGTACATTATGTGTTTTTGAAGGAGGTTTTTATTTTCAGGGCATTTGTTCATGTTGTACTATTGGGGAGAAGTAGAACAGAAAGTAAATGATCAATCATAAAAATCACATGATCAAGCAATTTTAAGTAATCTTGAAGTATGATTGCACGCTAAGCAGTGTTGAGTTAAATGTGTCCCTGGTTATTTTTGGGTGAAATAACTATTTTGATATTACAAGTTTACCCGTTGGCAGATGAAATAATTACGTAAAGATCTGTATTGGCCTATGAAACTTGGGTCTTTTGGGGATCTTATTGAGCCACTCCTTATCATTTTGGTGATTTTTTCCCTATATTGTTTGAGATTAAGGAGGTGGCATGTATTCTTTTTAGAGTTGTGTCATAATAGTCTTTTAAGAGTTGTGTCCTTAACACATGGAAGGGTGTTTGAGATTGCTTGCCCATGTTTATTATTATGCAGATAGATAACCAATCCTAAGAGAATCAAACCCAAACACAAGTTTTGGATGAAACTGCGTATCCGAATCGTTGAATGTTTGATTTGATTGAACTAATTTTCATACGATTTTTACGGTGAGTTGTGGTGTGTTCTAATGGATACTATTTCAATAAATTAAGGAGGTGCATGTAGTCTTTTTAGAGTTGTATTATAATAGGTGCAAATTTATTTATATCTGAAATATATTTTTCCTATCCTGTATCTGAATTTCTTTCTTGGAATGATTGCAGGTAACAAGTGTCTTTCCCTCAGTATCAATGAGAACGAGCCCCAACTCCAGAGTCTGTAAACTCATCTTGGCTTGAAAGAGGAAGAGACGATTTATTTTTGCAGTCAAAAAGTGTTTGAATATTCATGGTGATAATTCACAGGTACGAATCTACCACCTATATAAGATAGTTTATATGTGGAAGTTCGTTTATTGTAAAACTAATAAAAGAAGATCACGGATGCAATGTTTTCAGCAGATTACAACATAAACTATAGAAATATAAATTTTCTAAATTGGTAAGATTTCTGGATGGCGAAACTTTTCATATTCAGTATGATAAACCACAAGAGAGGAGTATAATATCTGTAGATCAACTACAAAATCAGGAGTAATCAGGATACTGAATTATTAGTAAAATGTGAAAAGGGACTTAGGTATAGCCCCAACATCAACCTCAAATGGTGCTGGCAAAGATAAACCACAAGCTGAAAACATTGCATCCGTCATTTTTTAATATTAAGTAGTTGAGTTTGGCATTGTTTAACAACAAATGGAGGGTGCTTAGGACTTTCTTTAATAGCTAAATTCAAGTGTGTCTTAATAGCTAATTCAGGGGCGTTTGGCACTATTATTAAAAGTTGAATTCAGGGGCGTTTGGAACTATTATTAGAAGCTGAATTCGGGGGTGACTGAGACTGTTTTTAATAGCTGAATTTAGGGGTTTTGAGCATATCTAAATTTGAATGTTCTAAAATCAATTCTTTTTTAAAAATATGTTTAACTTATTAATCATTTATCTACTTCTAATGTTTTTGTTGTTCACTTTTTTTAGAATTTATATGAAGTTTTGAAGTTTGATTGTAAGGTTCGTAGGAAATTGTAGGAAAACCTACTATGATCAGATTGTTCTTTCGAATCATATATAGGATTGGTTTTGTATATTAGAGGGTTTCCACACTTGATAATTTTTATGTGATTTTGTATTGATATCTCAATGAATCTCAAAGGATATGTTTAAAACACAACTGACCAATGACCATGTGTATAAACAACTGAGCTTATTTACGATTCAATTTAAGGCAAGTGCATTGTGGTTAGTATACGCTGTTGGAAAATATGGTCAATATTTGGGTTTGAATGACAATTGATGGTCATCAAATATACTAATGGGGCTTTAGAGTAAGATTAATGTATCGGCATATGAAACGTCCAATTTAATTCTATGTTCATGAGCCATTAGTAGGATTGATTATGATAGTTAATTGGACCGTTTTCTTTCATCCTCCTCACTTATATATTGAGAGCTCTTCTTTCATTTCATAACACCAAAAAATACAACTCAATTACTCCTCTCCTTTGTTGTCACTCATATTGACTTCTTGTGTATCCGTTCATAATAGAGGAAGGCACGGTTTTGGTTCGCTTTGATAACCCGTTTGTCTTAACGGAGTTATCTGTTGTTGTATCGCAGGAGATAGACGTTCACGATTCTCAAGCACCGTGGAGAGGACGAATCTGTCTTAAGGAAACTGTGAGCATCACAGGCCTTAACATTTTCCTTGTTTGTGGTTTTGAGTCTTCACAACCAAAAGATTTACATTATCGTTTCTTCACTTCATGTTTTATATTATTGTTGAATTATCTCTAATAGCAATATACACTTATATATCTAACAATCTTAAGACAGAATCTATTGCTATTAGAAGCGTACTATATTTTTGTAGACATTGTGTTTTTGTTTTGTGAAGAAAAAACATCAAAATATTCCGTATAATTAGATAACGAAATTAAATAGTATATGCATCTTACAAGGATGATATTGGATTATCCAGTTTTCTTATATTTGGTGAGTGTCTCTTTGGGTGCTTTGATGGCATAAGCAAAGCAAAATAACAAAAAAATATCTTTTGGAAAATAAATGGTATCTTGAGTTGTTTTATAAACAAATTTTGATTGATAACACCAAACTTGTTTTGTTAACCAAGTGTACTGAGAAGTGATGTTCCTGTGCTAAATAGAGAGCATAAATGTTGGTGTTTATGTTTGAATAAAACATGTAAATTTTTGGTTGACTAAAAGTGCTCAACTTTTCATTTGCATTAAACTCATACCGGCTTGATTGTATATTTAGAGGTCATAATAAGGAAATAATGAGATTTGTTTCATTTATTAAATAAGCTTTATTACTATTTAATTGGCCGTTATCAAAGCATGTGTATTTTTATTTGTTAAATGTATTAATATTCATGATTATCATTCAATGATTACATGTGAAGGGTTACGGAAAAGGAACCGTTTTGGCCTTCCTATTTTGATTGCTAATAATTGTTTTATGGATAATAGTATCATAACAGAATTTATGCATACGTAATTTATGAGTTTATATGTCTGGTTTAGAAAGAGCATGAGAACCTATCCCCATAGTTAATGTTTTAGCTAACTATTTGTGTCAAAGAGATTGATATGAACTTCATTTGCTCGGAATGTTTTATGATTACTATGTAAAAAGAATTACTACTCATCTTTTGAACCTATTAAATATGATAGTGATTTCAAAGAACATGGAGAATAGTATTTTGAAATCTTGTTTAGGATTAAACCACTTTCGGGTTGTCTGCCTTTTGTTTCTAAAGTTTGTGAATCAACATAATGATAGAACTATAGAGTGTTCAAAGCATGTTGGCCAAAATTTGGTCATGATACTGGTTTGTGTAACTAGTATTGGTTTCATGATTAAATGTTGCTTAAACTCATTCTTGCGAATACGATTTTTGGAGTTATATGGAATCCAAAATATATGTTGTCACAGCTACGCGGTCGGGGGAAAAAAAATGCCTATTTTGCATAGTAAATAAATGAGTTTGAGCCTAATTTTTTTTAAGTGTGTAGCTAAGACATTAAAAGTGATTTCTGGAAAGATAAAATAATTGAGTTTTAATGGATGGGATGATAATGAGACTTTTATTTTGGTACAAGAGTGGTCTTTGGACATACTACCTTATTATCAAATGGGTCTTTGCTTTCAATTAAAAGTTTTGAAAAAAAAAAATAGTTCTATTGTATTTGTGTTTGATTGCTTTGAGCATGCTAAGTGTGATTAAAACACTTGTGGTTCATGGTTAGAAGAAAGTTTATTGTTACTTTGTGTTGATCGCATATGTTGTTGAATCATAGGTTGATGTGTGTAAAGACACAATGTCGATAATGAAGAATATTACTTCATACACTTGTTGACTTGATTGATACACATTGTGGTGTACATAGTGTCAAGAAACTACGATCACATTATGGCAAAGTGGTGTTAGGTCACAAGTTTTACAACACAAGCTTATAAGAGAAGAGATAAAGGCGATTGAGCAAGCTCTAACACACACACGTTAAGCAATAATACGGTTATGAGAAGATGTATGTGAAAGAAAAGAAAACTTGAACAACCAACCCTCGAATGAGGGTTTACAAAGTTTATATAGGCAAGGAGCTAGGGCAACACTCCTCTCCTTCCCTATTCCTTATTGGGCTTGGATCAAGCTTATGGGCCTTCTACATAAGCTTGACCTTAAACAAACATAAAGGCCATAATAAAGCTACCTATTACATATGAAATATAAATACTTGAAATCTTGTTTAGGAGTGATTCCAACAATCTCCCCTCAGTATATATGAATGTAAGCGGTGAAGGCGTTGATGTAATAGTAGGTTGTGGCGTCTTCGACATTCTTCTTTCTTGTGAGAGGAATTGCCTTGATTGAACAATCTCCCGGTGTAGAGATCGTTATCTTTGAGCGGTTATGCTTTGGCGTCATCTTTAACTTTGTTCTTTGATCATTGTTCTTTGTGGTGAAAGTGATAGTATGTTGTTATGCGCATCGATGCGCCTCAGTGCCTTGTTTGCTCGGTGTCTCCGTCATTCTTCAACATGCTCACACGCTCTATGGCGTTGGAATTCAATCTTGATGAAGTTCTCTAAGTCTTTAACTTTGTAGATTCTTTGGTTTGATGAAGAATCATTCGGCGGTTGTGTTGCTTTTGAATAGAACTTCCATTAGTGATGATGTTGGTGTGAACATGAGAAGAATCGACACGATCATCCCGCTCGAGCTTCCATAAGAAAACATTTCAAGCGGTTAGTAATAAGCGGTTTCGGCACTTACAAGTTTGAACTTGAGAGTGTTAACGACATAGTGTGAAAACACAACTCTAATTCTTACAAAGGCCGTTCTGAGCTGGAGTCCCACAAGTGAGATAACGCGATGTCTGCGAAGTACATCTGATTCGAGATAGTCATTGAGGTACGAAGCATCACCTCTGTTGTAGACCGTTTGAGACACACTCCGCGTAATCACGGGGAGTTACGAAGTGACTTCTTTGTCGGTTTGTTTGATGTTGACCTGGCGGAGTTTCCATTCAATCGAGGATCACGGATGTGAACCTCTCATAAATGTTCTCGACAGTTGCTAAGATGCGTGAAGGACTCGATATGAACCAGCGATGATCTTATTTGTTGATCATCAAGTGATTAAATGTCAAGTGTACCTAAGAGATCTTTTGATGAATCTCGTGGCTCTAGACTCAATAGTGCGTTTTGGTTTTCTGGCGGAGACTAGGGAGAGGTCTCCTTCTTCAATACCGGTGATCTCTAAGAAAGCCAATAGATTATGTAGGGTTCCTGTGAGAATGAAACAAGTTTACATTGAGAGAAACTTGAGTGGCTAAGAAGGTTTAGTGCATGCGTCCTTTGGGTCCATGGCGACTTTTAATCTTCAATACCGGTGTCACTAAGTGACAACCGGTAGCATATGAATTGAACCCGATTATGCGCCTAAGTTGAATAATCGGAGGCTATTTCTTTTCACCCTTTACTTTACATTTCTTTTGATTCTTCAACTCCTTCTTTCTCCGATTCTCATTTTCTCCTTTTATAATCATTCCTAAGGACTTCTAACACTAACTAATGGTAGTGTCCTTGGGTAGATCCCTCCGACTCTGGCGGATCATAGGACAGTTATTCCTAACCTTAGTCACCTTATAACTCCATGACTAACCTATGTTTGCCATTATAACCCTTTGTAAGTTAAAATATCTCTCAAAGGGTTTGTAAATGAAAACATGTTTGAACCACGGTGAGAGATAAGTTTTGCATAAATACTCCCCTCCCATGTGCTTAATAGTTTTAATGGTTAAATGCGGTGAGGAAAAAAGCGCACTTTTGAATTGATCCACTAAAGATAGACAATCTCCATGAGACACGGTTCGTTGAATAGTTAAAGAGATACATTGTCGACTTTTAGGTGACAACTAGCTCTAATAACTACCTTGAAGGTGTAGACAAACCTTGGAAGGTTGTCAAACCCGTCGAGTTCATGTCTATCAAAAGTTTCTCGAATGGTACTTTCTACTCGGACAAGTCCTTTGCGAGACACGTTTACATCACTAGCGAACTAGCTTGAAATTATTACCCGTCCGGGACAAGTCTTTTCGAGTTACAAGCAGTTTAGTACCGTCAATTCGTTGGTTAAGTCGAGGTACAGATTCATTTGCATTTTGTACAACATATTTCTTATCACACAATTTTCTCCCCCCTCAAAATGGCATATAAAATTGTTATTTTTGAGCGGTTTGAGAATAAATATGACCATTTTGAGTGTTGCGGGAAGAGTGACCCTTGTGAACAATTTGTGAACAAAGTTTTCATCAAATACTCCCCTCGATTAGTGATATAAGCGGTTGAGGTTTTGAAAATCTTATGGGAAGTACTTGTCTTTTGAGCAAAACCTTGAAAAATGAAAGGTTTGATAGGTTTTACTCAAAAATAAAAGCTTTCGCTCCTTTTATAAGGATTGTGGCGAGGCGTACCACAGGGTCCTTTCTTGACAATTACGGGTTGTACCTTTGTTATGTGTGCACAAGCCATTCACATATGTAATCACACATCCAAAATTATAAGAAGGAAACCATTTAAAGGGTACCGGAAGTGCGGTGATATTCGAGTGCGCGCGGGCGTTGAAAGCCGATGATGTTCCTCTGAGTCGACCACCAACATAGCTTTCCAATCGGTGGGCGTCCTTACGAACAACCGTTCATCAATCAAGGTGATGATCGTCTCACATCCCTCCTTTCACGAGTTCCGGTAGCTTAGGATTCCCAACTTTCATGCGTATATCCTTCAATCATCGCCAATCCATCCCTAACCATCTTCAAGGTATGATCCCGAATTTGTGGAGCTCACTACACGCCATTAAGCGGTTTCTTGAAGTTCACTGCGGTAAACAACGCCGAAAGGTTTCTTGATGGCGTGAGTTGTTTAAGGTGGTTGATGTCGGGAAGATCAGGCGTGGTGGAGTGAAGTTTACGTTTACGATATGATTCAACGACCATCGGATATCTTGACCGTTCTTTGATCACGATCGTCTAATGAAGATGAGAGCCGACTTGATAAATTCACGTTGAACTTGATCGAGAATTGTCTCATACGACCACATACTTTGGCAAGATACATGTCTTGATGTCGTTGAGGACAAGTTCTCAAAGTCGACTTCGGAGAATCCATAGTCTGTTCATCTTGTCGTTTGACTATGATATTCTTTAAGAATGTGTAGTCCACTTAGACTTGAGATCAATGTGTTTGATGGCCACGATGTCCTTGAGCTATACACTTCATGTTGAGACTTGAACAGGCGACACGTAGTAGATTCTTGACGTTCGGGCCAATGATGAATCCCATACAATGCATCTTGGTCGTATGCTTGCGTTGTCGGAAAACAAATGAGTTGCACGTTCCTCGATAGCTATGCGATTAGAGTAAATGGCATTTGGGAATGGAAGAGTCAATGATGTAGTGTATTTTCTCGAACCATCGCCACCATGGAGAAGAAATTCGGTCTTTGTTGAAGAAATATCGGAAGGAATCCTTGGTTAAATGCTTGGCCAATGGTCGGTAGAGGTTTGGTCGATCGGTGTAGTATGGAGGTTGTCCCTTTGTGTGAAGTCAATGTTTGCTTCGGATTGAGCCAATCCATGTTGTTGGACATAGCTCGGCGATGTTCTCAAGATGATATTCGACCTCGAGGCGCTTTGGTTGTCTTTCCATAGTTGAAAAGCTTCATTCTTGATTCGCTTCAATTGATTTTGTCATTTTCTTCACATGGGCTGTTCTTGCAACATTTTGCATGCTCCATTGTTGAACCATCTACCAATTCTTGACCTTCATCGGGGTAGGGAGTTTGATTGACAAGTGTGGAGAACCATTCAAACTCTTGGTTTTATCGTCATCTAGCCATGATCGACTCGGGGTGAGTCGTCTGTTTCTTCTTTTGGAAGGCTTTGATGATGATGGTGGTTTACTGCACTTGTTTGGGTGAGGTGGGTTGTTGTCGGGGCTCGAGGACCTCTTCATCGTCACCACCCGTATACTCAAAGTGATCACCGGTTTATGAGTCGGGGTGGTAACTCGGAATCGTCCGAGGTTTATCGATGAAGACCGAGGTGGAGGAGACTTATGTTGAGAAGAAGTCCGTGGTGGAGGAGGTGGCATAGATGTAGATTGACGGTTGTTTACGGCGTTTAGGTGCGAGTCCTTATCCTTATCATCGTCATCTCTTGGCGTTTGGGTTGATCGGTGACTCCTTGCATGATGAGCGGGTTGAAAAGCAAGTAGACCTTGAAAAATTTAGCTTCATCCGAGTAAGCGTTCGGATCGCTTTGACATTTGCATCACTAGTTTAGCGATTAACTTTCAGTTCGAGAGATCGACTTCTTTGGCCATTGTATGTTTAACCAATGCGGCGATGTTAGGGGTGAGTTATGCGGAGAATACTTCTCTAGTCACACAGGGGCGATGTCGAGAAGAAACTTGTGGGTTTGTTCTCTTGCGACTTCTCCAGTTCCTTTTGGACTTTTGGAGCGATATCACGAAGGTACTTTTGAGTGTAACCTTCAATCATTTCATTTAGTTCCTCGGCGATGACTTCTCATGAATTCTGAATAGCTTTCCTATCTTTCCGCATCTCGTCATTCTCATCATGTAAGTCTTGCATTTGTTCGACATACCAATTAAGTTTTCTTTGAAGCATGTCCTTCTTTCTAACTTGTTTGTGACTTTCACAATTCTTGCATGTGTTTGAGAAATCCAAGATTTAGGTGGTTTCTTCACGGTTTGGATGATGATCGGTTGACTTTGTTGATGGTGGTGGTGATGAATGAGATGAAGAGTCCGATGATGAGGAGACATGAGGAGACTTCATGTCCTTAGGAGTTTCGAGGTTTTCTCCTTTGAGTGTGTTGGGTGTCTAGAAGAAACTTTGAGTAATCATCCTCGTCATCCTTAGACTTTTCTTTCTCGATTACGGTTTCTCAAAATCATACTCAATAGTGTCCTCCACATTTGTTGTAGTTGCGGAAGAGTGGTGGCACCGGCTCCTATCGGGTTGATTAACGCATCGGAGATGGTTTAGAGTGGGCGACACCACTTGATCCTCGGGGCCACCCATTTGATCTTTAGCAAATTCTTGACCTTGTGAAGGTGTCGACTTTGTGAAACTTCTTTCTGTATCCATGATCCAATTGCTCTTCTTCATCTTGAGCTTTCATCACGAGGTACAAGTGCGATAGTCTTCTCTTTTCCTTTAATAGTTTGAGGACTTGGAGGTTTTGGTCTTGAGGATTTTCATCCTTTGCGGTTTGAGAGAATGTGATCTCTTCATACGTGTCGGTAGCCTCGAGTCCTCGTCCACTGAAATTTGTCTTTGCGGTTCAAGTGAAAGGATCGGAGTGGCTTCGAGAGAAGGAACTTTCTTCTTGGGGTGGGTTTCCTCTTTGGAATGGGTTTCTTCTTTGGAACATTCCTTTGACTATCTGTACTTGTGACACTTCCGGCACTTCCTTTTACGGTTCTCCTTACAGGTGTACGGAAGATTTTCGTCGAGATGACCAACTTTGCCTTGTTTCATTGCTTCGGATACCTTTAGTGCGATTCGAGCTTTCGACATCTTGATTAGAAGAAAATCGGCGACCTGACACCTTGTTTCTTTGTTGGCGTTTCCTTGATTACGGCAGACGGATAGAATAGGTTCCGTCAACATGTCGTGATTGTCGGGGTCATTGAGCCTCTTGGGAATGTCGGGATGAAGTCCAAGTGCTCTGGATCAACAATTTGGTATATCGATGTAGGAATCTTTGAGCCAAGTTTGTTGAGAAATGACATCATGTCATCCCAAATCGAGCTTCGATAGCGATGTGTTTCTTGTTGACCAATGCCCGAATATTTGAAGTTCCATGAGCTTAGGGTGCTCATAGCATTGTCGCGACGACCGAAGCAGACTTGGTGATGATCATGTAGAGTGTTCTCCATGGTTGAGGAATACTCTTAAGCTCTACGTGAGAGTGCTTGTTGATTACCCACTGTAGCCTCGTCATAACCGATATCGATTAAGAATTGGAGAGTGAGCTCTTGACGGTGAGGCATATAGTTTGGTTGGATCGACTTGAGAATTAGGAGAACGACCCTTAAGTCTGCGGTGTAATGATGACTTGTTTGTGATTGAGTCACCGTCGCGCGGTTTGTCCTTTGACCCTTTCCATAGTGTTCAGGCTGTTGGATGTAGATCTCGGGGGCGATTGCGAGTGAGTAAGCATGTTACGTCGGATGAGTCCTCGAATATCAATAGCAATAAGACATGAAGATTCGAGCAAGTGAGGGTGTCAAAGTCAACACGGAGGTTATTCTTTCCTATCTTCATTGGATAGCCATGAGGATAGATATCGACAATGGAGAGAACTTGGTGCATCCACATTCATTTGTTCGACCATGTCGTGATGCGAAATAACATTAGCCAAAAGAACCAACATATCGAAAGACATAATGTTAGTCAACGAAGGTCTTATTGTCTAGTTATTGAATGTATAGTGATAATGATTATTCTGAGTCCTAAGTCACTTGTATGTTCAATAGTTCAATGATATCGTGAAATGTTTAGTGAGTTAGTTAACTTTAAGTTTTAAAGTTTATTTTATCACTTATTGTTCACAACATATCAGACGATTTAAGTTTATTAGTGACATTTTGGATTCGTGATGATATGATTAGTTTATTTACAAGTTTGTACAAGTAACAATTCATCATGAAGGTCAATCCGAGGGTTAAGCGTAGCTTTGGCAAAGTTATGCGTGAGCGGTATGATATATGCTTAGGCGTAAACTTACGCGTAGAATCTATCTTCTGGCGTAAGAAATGTTCAGCGTGGGAAAAGAGACATTATGCGTGGAGCTTATGCGTAGGCATATATTAACCTTACAGCGTAAGGCTACTCGTGAGAGTTGACCTTAAGCGTGGGGGTCCTTGTTCGCATATCCTTCACGGGATCGCGTGGTCCATTGTAGAACCTTATGCGTGGGCGCTACGCGTAAGACTAGTCTTCACGCATAACAAGCTACGGCGTGGGTGATCCTTATCGTGATTAATAACCACCTTGATTACGAATATTACGTGTTGCAAGCACGAAATAAATCATCATTTCAACAAAGTTAAAACATATAACATTCGTTTAAGACAAATCAAATCACATTTACATAGTTGAGCGATTCTGGCGTAGAATATCTTCTGCGTAGACTAAACCCTAATTCTCTGGCGTATCAAATCTAGCCATGGATTATGCACCAAAGTTTTTACGGTATATCATAGAAGTTGTGAGAGCATGTAGACCAAGTTTTAACACTTATTATGCGGTGAATCAAAAATACCCAAAGTTTATGAACTTTAAACCCTAGTTTGAATTGATGACCAATTCGTGTTTACGGGTGGCTATAGACTATGGAAATCATCAATTCAACAACGCAAAAGCATAACCCAACAGTCTTTTAGACCAAAACACTTCACATTTGAAAACACCCAATTCGACTTATAAACCCTAATTTTCAAAAATCATCAATTAGTGAATACGGGTGGATTTTGATGGTTAACAAAGTATCATTGATGTATTATGAGCGTTTTGACACAATCATTTCACCCCAAACACACACGTATTGATTGTGTGTTCTTACGCATAAGCGTAGAACACCAAATCACGCGTAGAACACGTTTTAGCCGTAGGATTTACATGAGATTCAAAACCATTGTTTAAAAACATGATCGAACACGAAACACTTACAGTTGATAATCGAAAGCACGTTTGTAAAGCGAATATGGACCGTGGATGATATTAGGTGAAATATTTAATGTGATGGGAATAAATGTGGTGGGTGGAGTATTTTGTATAAAATAACTTTAAGGTTTTGTGAGTTATAGTCCTCCACTTTTCCTTTTTCACACAAAGCCTTTTAACTTCCATTTTGGTTACCAAGCGAAGATTTTGGGAAAGAAACTTGTGACACTCCCCTCGACTTGAGAAAATAATGAAAGGTTGTTAATTAAAGTCCAAGGGTGTCTTTGAATCGAAAGTGTACCACCATTTGTAAAAGAATCAACGAGATGTGATAACATGCAAGTACACGAGATGTTTTGAAGCAGTTAATGGATTATTTTCTCCCCTCAACACTTGATCGGTAAAAATCTTGAATTTTGAAAGATAAAAGTGTTGTGGAAAAATATACTTGCCATGTTGAAAGAAAGATAGATTAGGAGAATATTTTTGTTGTTTTATAGGATTTTATATTTTTGTATTTTGTTTTGAAAATTTATTTACAAAAGAGGTTTTGGTGTTCGACGGGTTTTAAATTGTTTTAAGAGGTCATCGGTTCCTCTTGAGTCAAACACCTCATACCAATTCGGTGGACCAACTCATTAAACCTAGCGGGAGGCAAGGCTTTGGTGGCGGATCGCCAATTGGTATTCGATACCCAAAGTATAATTCAGCGGTACCTGTTTCACGTGGTCCTTGATGAAATGATAGCGTAGATCGATGTGCTTTGATTTAGTCTTTGGCGGGTTGCGAGATTGCAATGGCACTCCGATTGTCATGATACATCGGGATTACATCAAATCGTAACCATAGTCTTTGAGTTGTGTTCTCATCCAAATGACTTGAGCACAACAGCGGACATGGCTACATATTACGCCGGTTGATGGCGGCGATGTACAATCTGCTTCTTAGATTGCCAAGACACGGTTTATCAGAAATTGTAGAGCTCTGAAGTACTTTTCCTTGAGTCTAAGCATCCTGCGTGATCGGCGTCTGAAAAAGCGATTAGTTCAAAACCGAGAATCCCGGATACGGATCCCAATTAATGGTTCCCTTGATGTATCGGAGGATTCTTTTAGCCTCGAGAGGTGGGTTTCGGTTGGTCGCGACGATAGCGGGAGCATAGATAAGCGGCAAAGACAATATCAGTCGCTATTTGTTAGATACATGAGGACCCAATAATACTTGGTATTTGGTGGGGTCAACTAATTTCCATGTAAATCGACATCTAGCTTCTTGGTATGAGTCATTGGTGTGGCATAAGTATCACAGGTTTTCATTCCAAATTTGTTTAACAATTCAAGGGCATATTTGGGTGACTCGAGAAAAATACCACGGGGTGATTGATGAACTTGCGGTCCTAGAAAGAGCGTAAGTTCACCCATCATGGACATTTCAAAATTTTTCTTCATTAGTTTTGCAAAAGCGATTGAAAACTTTTATGTGTAGACCCAAAATGATGTCATCCACGTAAATTTGAACAATTAAGATGTGTGCCCGTGATATTGTATAAAAGAGTTGGGTCAACCGAGCCTTTGGTGAAATTATTGGCAATGAGGAAGGATGATAGCTTATCGTACCATGCAGGGGCTTGTTTGAGACCATAAAGGGCTTTGTTCGGTTTGTAGACATGGTTCGGGAACTCGGGATCAACGAATCCATCGGTTGGTGACATAGACCGTTTCTTTAAGTTGCCCATTGAGAAGCGCCGTTTTGACATCCATCGATGAACCGTCATGTTCATATGAGCGTGACGCGAGAAATATCGAACGACCTCAAGGCGAGCAGCCGGAGCAAAAGATTCTTCAAAGTCTATCCCTTCTCACGGCGATAACCCTTAGCAACTAGCGTGACTTGTTTGGATGACATTCCTTGACATCAATTTGTTTTCCAAATCCATTTTAGACCAATGGCGTAGACCCTGTTGGTCTTTCAACGATTCCATACTTCAAGGCGTTTGAATTGGTTGAGTTCTTCTGCATGGATTCAATCCGGTTGTCTTTTGTCATTGCGTCTTTAATGTTTTAGGTTGATTGGCGGACGGTGAGTGCATAAATGCGGTGTTCACCATCGAGTGAAGGCGTTGTCTCGTAACGGTTGGTTGATTCGGGTTGCCAATAATGTTAGCGGAGGATGGTCTTTAGTCCATCTATGTGTAGAGGTTGATGTTGGTATACATTGTGCGATTACGAGGATTCAAATGGTTTGTTGAAGATTCGCGACATCAGTGCGGCGATCTCATTGGCAAGCGGGTTGAAGAAGCATTTGGATCAAAATCTGCGGTGGGGTACTTCATTGAGAATATCATCATTTGGTTCATCATTGTTGGGGCGGTGTGTTCAAGCTGTTGTGTTGGAGTCAATTGGTGTAGGTGCATCTTCAACGATGGTTGTTGTAGCGGTGTATCGGTATAGGAATATTATCGGGTTGTGCGGTGAGCAGCGGATACACGAGAGCACGTTCATCAATATCGTCGCGAGCGGAGGAGCAAATAACCTTTCCATTTGTTGTGAGTTAGGTGAGGGCTTTCTTGGTGATGATGGGGTTGAGGAAGTTTAAGCGGTTGTGTCCGGGTTCTAAGTTGTTATACTCGAAGCCATTTCCGTGAGTTCATCGAAATGAGCATGAATCGTTTCCATTACCTCCTTGGTTCGGCGATTCAGTTCGGAAACCTTTAGAATTGTCACGGTATCAATAAAGACTCAATATCGACTTTGGCTTTGAGCTTTCCAAAATCATCACGATCATTATTCGGATAGCAAAGGGATCCAAATACATGAAAGTGTTTGAGGTTCGGTTTGTAGTTGTGGACAAGCTCGAAAGGAGTTTTGTTGTGGCGTTTTGTGATCATAGAGCGGTTTGAGTATAGCATGCGATGAATCGACACGCCCATAAGTGTCTGGAAGTTTAGCATTGATTAACATTGTTCTTGCGACTTCCACTAACGTTCGGTTTCGTCTTTCAACAACTCCGTTTTGTTCGGTGTCCGTGCAATAGATGTTTGATCTTTGAATTCCACTTTCTCATAAAATTCACGAAGGGTTTTGTTAACAAATTCGGTTCCTTTATGCGTCCGAATAATCACGGCGGTGTTGCGGGTGAACACTGTATCTTTGTGAGAAAGGTGATGATCATTTGTGGAGCTTGGTCTTTGCTACGAAGAAAATAGACCCAAGTCCATCGTGAGTAGTCATCAACAATTACTAAGATGTAGCGTTTGCCGTTGATCGTTTGCTGCGCATCGGGCCACACAAATCCATGTGAAGAAGATGAAGCACATCTTTGAGGTGTGTTCCACCTTTGAAGGAAAATGAGCACGAGTGCTTTTCCCTTGTTCACATCTTGAGCAAAGGTGATCTTTTGAATCTAGGAATCGTGGGAGTCCTTGACTAGTTTGTGTCGAGCAAGGTTGGTGATGGTTTGAAAGTTTAGATGTGAGAGGCAGCGGTGCCATAGCGAGGATTTTGTAGATGTTGCCTTTGAAAGTAAGCAAATGGGAGAGGAAGCAACCATGTCTTGCATAGAGATAGTGTAGAGACTAGAATTACGCGAGAGCGGACATAAGGTCATTTCCATGTAGATCACGAATGAAACAAGTTTTCTCCTGAAAGCAACCTCCAAATCTCCATCACAAAATTGACCTCTTGAAAGCAGTTGTGTGAGGGCCTTCCACATAGTAAACCTGCTTATTTCAATGTTCCCATTAACATAATCTCCGTAGCCCATGATGGGCTGCAGTGATCGTTCGAATCGGCGGTGCCAATGAACTTTGCAATAAAGTTTGATAACAGTTTAAGGTTGCTGTCATGTGTCGGGAACATCCGCTATCAACAATCGAGAGAATGATCATGTATCACTGCATTACACAGGCGACACGGATGGAATAGAAGTAGATGTGGAACCCGAAATGTTAGAGGGTTCGAAGCGATATATTAGACATACACACATTGAGAATTTTAGGCATCCACTTAAATCCTAGTGTGTTATATATCCATTTCGCCATCTGTAACTACTCTTTGCTTTAGTCTTAGTGAAAGCACTAGGTGGTACTACATTCTTAGGAGGTGAAGCGGTAGCTCTTGTGATAGCAATGGTTGCCTTAGAATCTAAAGAAGGTGGTTTACCAAGCACGGACTTAGAATGTTTAGTGGGCCTAGAGGTATTCCGATTCTTAGGATTCCGTAATCTAGAGATTATAGCTTTAGCAACACATTTGTCATGACAATCGAATTCATACTCTTTCGACAAATATCACAAGGTGCATCGGATTGAATATCAAAGGTACTTAACGGTTTAGCATTCGTTACATCACTATTTCTATTACATTTGCGGACATAACATCTATAGTGGAAGTAACATGAGTTTTATTCGAGTCCTAGGGTGTTCTTCTACTTTAGCATTCCTTATTGATCTTTTCTTAGGTGCAACTTCCTATTCTTCGTTTGAGTGCTCTAGGTGTGAAGTGCGGACGTTTGGAAAAGATGCAACTATTCTGTTTGATGGGGAAACACATTAGCAACTTGTGATTTGGCGGTGTGAATTCTTGGTTCACGATTACTAAGTGTGTTGGTGCTAATCTCTTAATCACGATGGCGGGAGTAGTTCATACTTTCCTAACATTTCCGTAACTTAGAGATGGTGTGAATCGGATCTTGATTTCGAGCGAATATTACCGGCAAAATTCATGACTTCTCTAGTGTGAGCAAGATAGTGATCAAGTTCGTTTGATGCTTCATCTCGAGTCTTTTGAGTAAATCAAATATGACACCATATTCTGTTTAACTTTTAAAATTTCTTGTTCATATTTTGAGATTTGACTTTTCAAAGACACGTTTTGATCATCCAGTTGCTCAATTTTAGGATCGAAGATTTTGCACTCAATTGAGCGATTTTCTTTTGAAAACTAAGTTGATGGTTGTGAATATCTTTTCACACCATTGAAAACGACGTTTTGCATTGTAAATTTCCGTGTGTGTCGTTTATTTTACGCTTTTAAAGACTCGATCGAAGCACATTATCGGTGTTCTCATGATAACAATGATGTCAACAATATCGTGAGAGATATGATCGGATGCATATGCAGCGAATAGAATAGCACAACATTATGGATATCGGTACGAGATAACATCTTCCAAGAGTCGATCAACATCTTTTCTCAACGGTTTCTTTTGCGTTTTGTGTTAGTAATAGATGTTTACATTTTCTCAGCGTTTTCATTACCCCAAGTTCCTTATGAAAATCCTTTTCGAGCAATTGCACAACTTTTCAAGTTTTAACATTAGGTAAAGATTTTTACGAAAAATGTCTCTTTGTTCTCGCGCGAGGCGATTGAAAATGTTCAACTTTGATTTCGGATCGATATTCTATCTCATGTTGTAAAATTTTGAGGTCGACCATGAAAATGTCAAAATATCGAAGAATTTTTCGATTTTCGGGTTGTGAGTTTACTTCGCTAATGGAAGGTAAAGGACCATAAGTTTGTGCAAAAGGCTGTTTTGGGATTAACAATAGAAGACTCGGTGTTTTGATGATAACCCTTGGTGTGTTAGAAGAATCCGTTGGTGTGTGAAAGTGACCGCGTTTTATAATTAAAGGTTTGTTGTAAACAACATTTTTAATTTAGATCGACTCTCGTCTTACGCATCTAATTCCTCTTGACGATGGTATTCAACAACACTCATGTGATATTATCAATTTTGTATTATTACTTTGGAAACTTGAGGAGTTGGTTTGAATGTTTTTAGTGAAAGCTTTGGTTTATGTCGGCTAGATTTTTCCATATCCATTTGGATTGGGTTTTAAGGTAAACTTTTCAATAGGCATTCTTGATTCACCATGTTTGTAAACAACCGTTTTAAACTCTTTAATTTTGTTTTGCAAACCGAGAATTTACGCAAGAAGGTCATCTACCGATTCGTTGAATGCTTTTGTATCACGGAGGCTGTTTTGACAATTTAACAACTCGACCTTAGCTTTTGATTTTCCAAGGTGAGGCGTTAAGTTGCTTTTTATGTTCATGTTTGATTGTTCTAATTCGGACAACAAAGCATTCTTGAGGTGGCTAGATCACGCATCTGTCTCTCTAAATATTTTTCGTTTTGATGAGATTTTGCAAAGCGGCTTCAAAACCTTTTCACGGTTTTCTTGAGTTTTGAAAAAGTTGAGTTGCATTTGTAAACATTCAAAATCCTTGGTTAACAGATGCATTTTACTTTTAAGGATTGATTTAATGCATAGCATTCCTCCATTTTGATTTTATGGTCTTGAATTAACCGAGCAAAATCCGGATGAGGCAGCAGATCATCTTGTTCAGCGTGAGTCTCAACATGATCATTCTTTAGATCCTCGAAATGCGACCACGAGTCAATTTGATTATCAAAGGAGACCATAAGGTCATCTTGATCGTCAAATGTAACTACTGAGGTTAACTTGAAAATCATCGAGAAGAAGATGTAGAAGACTCATTTTGAGCGATCGATCCGTGCGGATTCGAGATATTGGCGGAGATATTAGTTCGAGATATGATGATGGTTTGTTCGGTGCACGAGACAAGCCATCGATGTCATCTCTACTGGGCTGTATCACTCATATGCGGCTCATGCATATTAGCCATCAACATAACATATTTTTGCATTCGCTGCAAGTCCTCCATATCATCATCGAGTGCGCATACGCCATAAAGCTCTGTTCTTTATGCGTAAGAGATCCACGACTTCATCCTTAAGAGCGAGTAAGGCCTCTTTGAAATAAGCACCGCCCCTAGTCCTTGGCTTTGGGCATGCATTAGCCAGTGTCCCTTCTCATTGCGGTTGTAGCATCTAAGACCATTTAACCGATTACGAGCATTTCCTGTTCCACCACTTGAGCTGTTGTTATTCCTACCCGACATTAAACCCTTGACCACCGCCCATCGGCGACCATAATCACGATTTTGAACTTCAACCGTCCATTGTTCACATGACTTGAGTCCGTGTGTTAGATGAGAGCGAATCGATTGTTGGATTTGTTGGTGTGTGACCAAAAGCATTAGCAATCATCACAAATCCTTGTTGCAATGCTTGACGGATCTGTTTCCTCGATCGCTTCAACGACATATGCTTGAGCATTGTTCTTTGTATGGAACCAATTGATTTTGTTGAGGTTGTATTTGTGAAGGTGGGTTTGAAGCGATTGGTTGAGTTCTTTGGTTGAGAGGATAATTACATTGAGCATACAAGGCAAGTTGTTGATTGTCCGGTTGTATTTGTTTAGCAATTTGAACTCGGAGAATCCTTTCGATCAACTTCCTTTTCATGAGGCTTCAAGTAATCGTACAACAATCCATAAGTAGAATGATGCATATTCTTCGCAGCGGAGAAAAATGACATACTTCTCCCATTACGGACCAAGACTACTCGGGAACTTAGTATTCTTTGCAATTCTTGGCATAATGATGTTGTGTTTATCCAAATCATTGATGATATCGAAAATCGATGATGATAGGACTCTAGTGTCTCTCGGGTTCAATCAAGAAGTGTTCATAAGCCAAGTAAATTTTGGATTCCAAATCCTCGATTGAGTCTGAGATCCTTCCATAAGAAGGCGAATATGATCCACATTTTTGTGCGGTCTTTTGAGCATCAACACTACGAAGAATTGGGTTTGGTAATCCTAAGAGGATGTATTCCATTGCAAGTTCATCGACTTCATAGTGTAGAAGTTACGTAGCATTAAGATCGACAACCGTAGCAATGTTGGTTTGTTCATCTCTTGGTGGAGCAGCGTTTGGATCTCCGGGTACAATGACGATAGGCATCTCAAATGGACCTTCAAGATAACCTTCTTTAAGAACTTTCCATGTGGCTTCTTGGATCACAGAACCTAAAGAACCTTATCACCCATTGATCGTAGTTTCTGGAGTGAGCATTGGAGGTCTATCAGTGATCGACTTCATGAATTGATTGTTGGTGCTTAAAGCTTCACACATCTTAGCAAACCAAGTGGGTTCCTTCATAGTGGTCCGTGATGGATGTTGATTGAAATCGGTTGTGTAGGGTTGAACTTGAAGGCTTGGTTGTGGTTGAACCATTTGTGGTTGTGGAATTGCACCAAGTTGTGGAGTATGTTCTTGATTAAATTGTTGTTGATAAATAGCTTGTTGTTGATTCCATTGTTGATGTTGTGGAGTTAATTGTTGTTGTTGTTGATGATTATAAGTGTGAGGAAATAGTTAGAGTATGGTGGTTGAGACATGATGATAAACTTGTGTGGTAAAGATGGATCTTTGTAGTCGAATGAACCTTTGTTGATGAAGTATCCTTAGGCGTAGAAAAGACAAGAACCAAGTAGCACTTATGCGTAAAAACACCAAAAGTTACGGCGTAACAATGAGGAGTTCTGGCGTGGGTTTTAGCTTCTGGCGTAAGTAGGAAAACACTAAAGTTAGCGTAGACAAAAGTTAGGCGTAGAAAGCGTGGGCGTGGGATTACCTTGTCGTGAACCGTAGTTTCTGGCGTAAAGTGAATCTTATGCGTAGGAATTCTCTGGCGTAAGCTTATCTTATCGTAATTTTAGGGTTTTGCCCAAATGATCTTTTACACTTCACGGTGCAAAAGATATCCAAAGTCGACGTATTTTCGGACTTATCCAAGTAAGAAAACACGGATTAAACCGAAAATTGAAGATCAAACCAAGGAACAATCTTACAGCGTAATTTTAGGGTTTTGATACGCGTGGGATTACTCGTAACTTTGATTACGTCCAAATGTGTTTCTAAACCGGTTTTTGTTATGGAATAGCTTCAATAGTACCAAAAGAACACAAAAGTGTGAATTTTGATGTACCAAAGCGCTAAGCAGGTTCTGCGTGAAACGACACCCACGAACAAAAACAAGCTTAAAAGCGTAAATCCCGCGTAAAGTTTGAAACTTTTGCCAAAAACAAGTATTTTAACACCTCAAAACATTGAAAGTACAAGAATCTTGGATTAAAAGTGTAAAAAGCGAGTTTTAAGATAACCAAAGATAGCGTTATCTCTCGCGTAAGATCCAAAACAAAACTTCAAAAACAAGCGAGTACACCCAACTATTTGGCGATTGATACCTTTGTTAGGTCACAAGTTTTACAACACAAGCTTATAAGAGAAGAGAAAGGCGATTGAGCAAGCTCTAACACACACACACGTTAAGCAATAATACGGTTATGAGAAGATGTATGTGAAAAAAGAAAACTTGAACAACCAACCCTCGAATGAGGGTTTACAAGAGTTTATATAGGCAAGGAGCTAGGGCAACACTCCTCTCCTTCCCTATTCCTTATTGGGCTTGGATCAAGCTTATGGGCCTTCTACATAAGCTTGACCTTAAACAAACATAAAGGCCATAATAAAGCTACCTATTACATATGAAATATAAATACTTGAAATCTTGTTTAGGAGTGATTCCAACAGCTAGAGTCTAAGTATATTTCACAAGGGAAGGTTCAAGGGTAACACCTACGTCCTTTGCAAATATCAACTGCAAAACTCTATTACAACATCGAGTCGTTGAAATTTGTTTCCCGTTATCAATTTCATTCATGTGGGGGATTGTTGGAAAATATGGTCAATATTTGGGTTTGAATGACAATTGATGGTCATCAAATATACTAATGGGGCTTTAGAGCAAGATTAATGTATGGGCATATGAAACGTCCAATTTAATTCTATGTTCATGAGCCATTAGTAGGATTGATTATGATAGTTAATTGGACCGTTTTCTTTCATCCTCCTCACTTATATATTGAGAGCTCCTCTCATTTCATAACACCAAAAAATACAACTCAATTACTCCTCTCCTTTTGTTGTCACTCATATTGACTTCTTGTGTATCCGTTCGTAATAGAGGGAAGGCACGGTTTTTGGTTCGCCTTGATAACCCGTTTGTGCTAACGGAGTTATCTGTTGTTGTTGTATCACGGAGATAGAGCGTTCACGATTCTCAAGCACCGTGGAGAGGACGAATCTGTCTTAAGGAAGCGTGAGCATCACAGGCCTCATCATTTTCCTTGTTTGTGGTTTTGAGTCTTCACAACCAAAAGATTTACGGTATCGTTTCTTCACTTCATGTTTTATATTATTGTTTAATTATCTCTAATAGCAATATACACTTATATATCTAACATACGCGTCTATTTAATATGTATTGTTGGTCTAAATTTTGATGTCTTCTGACTATATGACTTTTTTCATAAAGAATTGAATGAAGATATAGACATTAGCATAAGCAACTCAAACTGCTTTCGGAATCATACTTGCTGCATTTTTCATATATAGTGCATGCTTTTGAGCTTAAGTGTGGCATAACTAAAAGCAACTTAAAAACTAACATGATTGGCTTTTTTCATATATATGGTGAAGTAGAGTCATCAAAATGAATTCAAGCAACCTTTATTCATGTCCGCATGAGTGGGATCATAATAACCCGTGGTTGCCAATTTTATATATTGGACATATATTGATTCCATCATATCATTAATAAACAACATTTTTTTTCTTACATTTTTTAATGTGCTTTTCTTTACATACAAACCGGAAATATTACGTAAATTGTGTTATGGTCTTTCATACTACTAAACTTGAACATTTTGTCTTTTGTTACGGTTGAATGATAACTTAAAACTATTATCGATACACTATGTTGAAGATTTCTTGAAGCTAATGCCAATGGTGGTGGAACTGCTGACTAGTATGTCCGTATCATAAATAAATATCTGACCGAGAATCGTGAGCCTATTGGGGCACAAGCGTATACACATAGAAAGCGTTTAGTAAGGTAATTAATATTTATTGTATTTATAATAATTATTAATATGTTTCACGAATGTTTTAACGATCGTTAGTTTAATCGTTGGACGTTGTAAACTAACTAATACATGTTAAATATGAAAGAGATGGACTTGAATATCGGAAAATGAAACCTTTCAAACACTAGCATTCTAGCGTATCTCGGTGACGTGTAGTGTGAGCAAGCTGTAGAGATCATTCTTTGATCTTAACGGATTCGTGTTTGTTAGTTTTATTCACAATTGAATATTCAAGATTTTAGTTCGTTTTTTTTTTTTATTTGCTAAAAGGTACGCAATTTTGAACTTATGTTAGTTACATTACATTATACTTGATTCTATGTTTTCCGTTGCGTACTCATGCTTATATTGTTTATTTATTAACGTGTTAATAATAGATTTAAAATTCCAACATTAACCTCCTTAAATTTTGACTCAAAGAAGGTAAAGACGTGATTTTTTCGGAGGATGGATCCTTAGTCCAAAGTAGCATGGATAGGTAAGATCGTGGATTCATAAGCGGTTTATATAGTTGTTTATTATACCATGAAATAATTTAAAATTTTCCTCACCCTCTAGGTTCCATCTAACCTTGGATTTTTGTTTTAGATCTTTGATTTTGAGATGTTCAATTCGAGTAAGTTCTTTCTCAAGGTTAATTCTAGTATCACTTTAAAGGATGGACAGTGAAGCAGTTTCCGCTTTGTTGTCGAGGGTGTTAAAGTTTATTTCGAAGATCATTTGTAATATGGTTCAAGGAGTAGATTTGTTTGGCGCCAAATTTTTATAACTTTTTTAAGGTTTTGTAGTTTGATTTTGAAGGTAACAGCCATGCACGAGGGCCCATGAATTTTAAATCATCTACATAATGTTAAAAAATTTTAATTCTCTAAAATACACTTATAAGAGACTTTTTTTTTTATTTTTTATTTTTTATTTATTTATTTATTTTTTTACATTTATTTGAATTATTGACATTGTGTATTATATTTATCACATATAGCTAGAAGATACAAGTAAAAGGGAACTTATAAAGATAAAGAAAATAAAATGTTCAAGAAATCATGCCTGGTAACTTTAAGGAGTTTAATTATTATTATGTAAATATATCTAATAAAATATAAAATAATATAATTAGCACTTACCACTTTGCATTTTTGCATCCTTTACTTAGAAAAGATCGTCCAATTTTTATAAACACAATTTTTAGTTTTGCTATAAGTTTGCATATAAATAATATGAAGATTTGTGTGTTTGATTAGTTTGTATAATATGTATCATAACATATAAATTTCGTATTAAGGATTTTCTAAAAATAACATTTATTAGGTAGTTATGGTTATAGATGTTTTTTTTTTGCTTCTTATATTAAATTACATTGTATCTTTCAATTATTTAAAAAAAATCTTTAAAAAGTGCTTTAAAATGTTGTAACTAATTTTATTATAGCTGTAGTTATTAAAATTTGTTATAATAGGTAAGTTTTGGCTTATTATTTTAATACATCCATTTTGGGAAGGTCAAAAAGGCTTTATAATACAATATAAGCGTATGTAAAATATGTAGAATTATATAAATTAACACTTAGCACTTTGCACATTTATATCTTTTGCTTTGAAAAAATCGTTCAATTATTATAAAACACAATTTTAAGTATTACGGTAGTTTGCATATATACTATATGAAGCTTTGTGTGTTTTAATAATCTATACAATATGTATAATAACGTGTATTTTAAATATTAGGCTGTTTTAAAAATAACATTTATTAGGTAATTGTGGCTATAGACATTTTATTTTTCTTATATTAAATTACATTGTAATTTTTTAATTATTTTTTTAAAACATGTCTATAAAAGTGCTTTAAAGTATTGTAACTAATG
Organism: Chrysanthemum lavandulifolium; assembly: GCA_022545495.1. Lineage (NCBI taxonomy): Eukaryota > Viridiplantae > Streptophyta > Magnoliopsida > Asterales > Asteraceae > Chrysanthemum > Chrysanthemum lavandulifolium. Next base: position 103,430,453 of record CM040238.1, on the reverse strand, counting down.
TTAATAAAGCTATACTTATTAAAATTTGCTATAATAAGTAAGTGTCTTGTCTTACTATTTTAAGACTTTTATTTTAAGAATGTGTGAAATACTTTATAATTTAGTATATATATGTGTAAAATGTATAAAATCATATAAATTAACACTTACCACTTGCACATTTGCATCATTTGCTTTGAAAAAAATGTCCAATTTTTATAAACATAGTTTTTATTTTTACGGTAAGTTTGCATATGAATTGTATGAAGTTTTGTGTGTTTTATTAGTTTGTATAATATGTATAATAACATGTATTTTCATATTAAAGGTATTTAAAAATAACATATATTAGGTATTTATCATTATAGATGTTTTTATTTTCTTTTATTAAATTACATTTTATTTTTAAATATTTTTAAAACATGCCCTCAAAAAGTGTTTTAAAGTTGTAACTAAAGCTATTATAGCAATACTTATATTAAAATTTACTATAATAAATAAGTGTATTGACTTAATATTTTAAAACTTTTATTTTGAGAAGTTAACAAATGTTTTACAATGTAGTATAGATAACATGTCAGAAATAGTTTAAATGAGTAAATAACACGCTACAAGAAATAACAGGATTTTGTTATAAAATTAATAAAACGACATATCTCGCTATGTCCGAGAAAAGACATCCTTGATCTCTTAGCCATAAACACGCCCTTACAACACATTACTAGAAAATTTGTGATGCAATAAAAGCCCTCTCTCAGCTAAGAAATGACCCTTTCGGTCTCTATGCCATAAACGTGCCCCATCCTCGTTCCCTTGGTCTCAAGATATCGCTTGTTGTGTTTCGTAATGGGTGTTAAAACAGGAAATCTGTCCGTAATTTGTAAGCCGTATCCCTTGAGTCCATCACACTTCGCTGGGTTGTTGGTCATCAGTTTTATTCAAGGTTGTCAAGATCGGGATCCTACTCAGGATCGTTTTCATTTTTGCATGATCGTGATCGTAAGATCGGATCGGGATCTTAAGATCCTACTCTAATGTTATTTCTTAATAGTTTTGTAATATCATACAAATCTACAAATTATTATACATTATAAACATAAAATACTATGAATGCTTCATAGAAATGTTGTCATAAATTATGATTATGAAATGTTTAAAAGATTAACTTGTTGTTTTTGAATTCTACAAAAACTACTCATATATTTGTAGGTTTTAGTTTGTAATCCAAGAAAAGTAAGATCGGATCGGATTGGATCTTAAGATCGTATGGTCAAGATCGGGATCCTATAAGATCTTAAGCTTGCAAAGATCCTATGTAGGATCCGGATCGTTTTGGCTTTGCAGTATCGTAAAATCGTAAGATCCTAAGATCAGGATCGGGATCCTGACAACTATGGTTTTATTGTTCTAACTCCCAAATCCTTCAATATCTGACGCAAATTTTGGAAACAAAAATACTAATAAACAGATCAAATAAATCATAAATGCAAATTCATTTACATGCTACAAAAAAAATTATATATGTTTACGTCTCGTATTTGTTGTTAATAGTAACTACTCTTTCAATATCGAACACGGATTTTGAAAACAAAAATAATAATTAACAGATTAAAGCAATCATAAATGGAAATTTATTTACGCCACACAAGAATTATATTAGTTTCTGTTTTGGGATATCTGCTGTTAATTGTAACACAAATTTTAATATGCTAACACAAAAAAGAAAATAAAAATAGTACGGATTAATGAATGGAGAAAGAAATTTATTTAAATGCTATGTTTACTTTGCATCTTTCACAATGTCAACTACATTTTGATTTTTTTAGAAGTATTTGATACATTTGTTTCATTAACTATATTTTGAAAGAGCAAGCATTGAAAGTGAAAATATTAAGGTTGTGTTAGTTGCAAGCATTCAAAGTGAAAATATTAAGGTTGTGTTAGTTGGAGAAAACTTTCATTCATTTCTCATTTCTTGTCTTGTAGAAAAAAGATGGGGTTTCAATCTCTACAAGATAATTGAAAAAATAGAAAATGTGTTTAGTTAGAGAAACATGCGTTTGTATTTTTCATTTTACAAAACTAGAAAACATGTTCAAGTATTTTTATTTTCTATCTCAATTCTCTATTCACATTTGTAATATTATAAAGGCATTTTCAAACGACTACAATTCGACATAAAAACAATAAATTCGACATAAAGTAAAGTTTTCTATTTCTTCCGTTTTTATACGTGTTTATCCGTTTTATGCGTTTTGAATGTTTTATCCGATTTTATCGTTTTATCCGTTTTGTACATTTTATATGTTGATATCCGTTTTTATACGTTTTGTGCGATTTTATACATTTAATAAGTTTTTATGCGCTTTCATCCATTTTATCGTTTTCATCTATTTATCGTTTACATCCGTTTCATCTGTTTTGTGCGTTTTCTTACGTTTTTACGTGTTCGTTTGTTTTATTCGTTTATGCGTTTTACGTTTCGTCCGTTTTATACGTTCGTTCGTTTTATAGGTTTCGTCCGTTTCTATAAGTTTTCATCCGTTTTTATACGTTTAGTAAGTCTTTGAACTTTTTCATACCTTTTTACGTTTTCATCCGTTTTATACTTTTTTATACGTATTTATAAATTTTTGTCCGTTTGTATAAGTTTTCGTCCGTTTTATACATTTTCTTACAGTTTTATCTTATTTTTTACGTTTTCGTACCTACTTGTACGTTTTTATACGTTTTGTATATTTTCATATGTTTTTATCCGTCATTACTCATTTTCATCCGTTCTCATTCGTATGAAAACGTACAAAACAAATAAAACATACAAGAACAAATAAAAATTTATGAAAATGTTCAAAATCGTATAAAATGTATAAAACGAATGAAAAAGTATAAAAACGAATGAAAACGAACAAAACATATAAAAACGTACAAAACGTAAAAAAATGTATAAAAACGTACAAAAACCTATAACAACGGACGAAAACCTATTAAAACGCACAAAAACGTATAAAACAGACAAAAACCTATAAAACGGACGAAAACGAATGTAAACGTACAAAAACAGACGAAAACGTATAAAACGGACAAAAACATATAAAAACGGATGAAAACATATAAAACAAACAAAATGTACAAAAATGAACGAAAACATATAAAACGGACAAAAACAAATTAACACAAATAAAAACAGATGAAAACGTATGAAAACGGATAAAAACGTATAAATACAGATGAAAATGTAAAAAAAAACATATAAAAACGAACGAAAACAAATAAATACAGGCAAAAACATATAAAAACGGACGAAAACCTATGAAAATGAAAACGTATAAAAACAGATGACAATGTATAAAAACAGACGAAAACATATGAAAACGGACGAAAACATATAAAAACGGATAAAAAGGTATAAAAACGAACAAAGCCGTATAATAATGGAAGAAAACGTATAAAATCGGATGAAAACCTATAAAAATGTACAGAAACGTATAAAAACGAACGAAAACATATAAAAACAGATGAAAACATATTAAAGCGCATGAAACGCGAGCAGCGTATAAAAGCGAACAAAATGGACGACGTATAAAATTGATGAAAACGTATAAAAAAGAAGAAAACATATAAAAACGAAAGAAAACGTATTAAAACGGACAAAAACGTATTAAAATTGACTAAAACGTATAAAAACATACAAAATGTAAAAAATGGATCACTTCGGTTAGTGGCTTTTACCCTAAGGAAATGAATTCACGGTATTTTAAAGGAATTAGGTGGGAAAAAAAAGTCTTGTGTTTTTGTGTATTAAAGTGGGAAATAGGGATTTTGTGTTTTGTAGAGAATGTTATTGGAAAACACTAATTTGCACACAATCTTTGTTTTTCACAGAACATTTTGTGAAAAACAAAGATGTTTCCCCTAACTAAACGCACCTTAAGTATCTCCGTTTGCAAAAATTGAAAAAGTATTATTCCTAGCTACTAGAGGGTGTTTGTTTAAGCTCATATGCGGGCTTATGAGCTTATTTGGTTTCAGCTTATATTTTATAAACCTCAAATTTATGGCTTATTTTGAGACTTATGAAGTTATATAAATTTATTATATTATGATAAACTTATATAAGCCCATAAATTTCAAAATAAACCGAAACATTTTATAAATTATAAATCGAAAAACAAATAAGCTCATAAGCCACATATAAGCTTAAATTAAACAAACACCCCTTAGATTAACATCTAATACCGATTTTTTTTCTCTAAAGAAATGAAGGCTCATATAGTAGTAAATGCAGAGGAAGCAAAATTATCGTCAAATAAGAAAGAATTTATATCTTATATGATTTTTGGAAATTATCTCTTCCGTTTCAAAATTATAGTCCTCGTTTAAGTCTTTCTTTTTCAATTTTAACTTTAAATATTTTTGTTTATGTTATATAATACTTGATGCAAAATATATGAATAGATTAGGTTTTAAATGAATTTTAATTGTTATAATTTTTATTAAGTATTGTATAACACAAACAAAAATTTAAGGTCAAAATTGAAAAACAAAGACTTGAAAAGTCAAACGGAGACTATATTTTTAATACGGATGGAGTATAAAATATTGATTAACGGAGAAACAATTAGCATTATGTATTGCATTTGATATCACTCTTCGAGGTCAAGTTAAACGTGAGGGATATTATAGATGTCTTTGTGTTTAATGTAATCTTTCCGTTAGTAGTCGTTATAGTAGGTTCATAAGTTTAATTTGTCTTTCTTATGATAAGTTCGGTTTGAAACACAATTGGTGCGGTTTTTTCCCATTTATGTAACGGGTTGAGATGTGGAATTCACTCACATCCAATGTACTTAAATATCTTTTGGAGTAATAAAATTTACCGGGTGTTTTAAACACCTTTTACCCAGAAAAACATTACTAATATAACATGACACATAAGTTTAGTAAAAAAAATCCGATTATCTCTACTAATATATAAATCATTTGAGACTATTTAATAATTAGCAAGTCTTAAAAATTAAGACTACAAAACTTGTTTGTCATGGAAAGCTATCAAAACTTAATCAATACTTGTAACATCAAACCTTGTAACCGTTATATTAATGATAAAATACGTGATTTAATGGGAAATAAATGTGTAACCACTATCAATATTTGCAACATATAAAACTGAGAATGGTTATTAATATACATTAAATTGTCACTTATAAATTTTAATATAAAAAGAACAAATGGTTTATGAAAGAATAAAAAAAAGCTACAACACAAACTAATTATATTTCACACACAATAAATTTAGCCATCATAAGTTTGGATGGAGCAATCTCTTTCTGATTATCTACTTATTTGAACCGGAATAACATTTGCTCACCATTAAATATAGTCGCGTGATCTTTCATGCGCAGCGTTCTTGAAAGACCTTGCCGAGTTTATCTTATATCTAGACTACCTTTCATTAATTTTAAGAACAAAGAACCTTATTGATTGTAATAATTATTCAGTATCATCCAAATTTAGTAAAGTTGTATGCGTGGAATATCCTTCAGGTAAAACTGTTCGTACATATAGGTATCTAGTCATATAATTAAGGTTCTGCTATCAGCGTTAGTAAAGTTGGCGTGGTATCCTAAAATAAATTTTTTGTTGAATAATGTATTTTAGTTTATTATATTCTTTTAACAATAAATTTATGGATATCAAAATTTCATTATAGCCCGTGCCCATTTGGGCTCGAACCCGTTTGGCCGTGTCGCTCGAGCTCGAGCCCGTTTGGTCCGCCGTTCGGGCTCAAGCCCATTTGACCCGTTGCTGTTCGGGCTTGAATATTTGTATAATGTGTTTTATTATTTGTAGTAGTGAAATTTAATGCACGAATTGTGTTTAATTTGGTTGTACAATATGCTTGATAATTTGTATTTCTTATGTAAGAGGTGTTTTAATAAGCATGGCTATGTTTGTGCACACAAGATTATGAAGAGATTATGCTTATTTTTCAAAAATAATTCGCTTCAAAATAATCCTTATTTGCAACATAACTTATAAGAGATTATAAAAAAATAATCTCTCATAATCTCGAAAATAAAATGTTACTTCATGTAGCTTATAAAATAATCTCTTTTATAATCTTTTTAATGACAACAACAAACGTCAATCAAAGACCAAAGACCAAGACAATCTATTTTTGCCAAACATACCTGTATTAATTGTATTTATTGATCATTAAATAATTTACTACATTAAATAGCATTAATGTGGTGTTTTGTTGTACACTATGCTTCTTGTCTTGACGTCCGAAAATTATGTGCATTAAAGTGTTGTACACTATGTTTCTTTTCTTGTAAGTAGTAGTCATTATAGTCATTATTAACATTGACCACTTTAATAACATTAATTTTGTAAGTCGAAAATTACATCATGCTTATTTTGTTGTACACTACGCTTATTTTGTTGTAAATCTAAAATTGGTTGCTGACTATTGTACATTATGCTTAAATGTTTGTAATTTTTGGTGAAGGGTGTTTTAATAGTATTAATGTTGTTTAATATAATTTTAGTCTTAAAATGACATCACGCTTTATTTTGTTGTACAATATGCTTACTTTGTTGTAATTTTGAAAATTTGGTGCATTAAAGTGTTGTAAACAATGCTTAATTTCTTATCGTCTTAAAATTAAGAGTGAAGTCTTGCGTTATGCGTTATAAGTAGTATATAGATGAATACCTAAAATTTGTAATGAAATTATTTAAATGTAAAGATATCCGAATTTCCAGATTTAGTAATAAGATATAAGATTTATAAAATGTGGATATATTCTGATACACAACTAGTTTCCATATCCTTAAAGACAACCAATTATTTTCATTGTATGATCACATAGATGTTCATGTTTAGAAACTAGAAATAAATTCGTGATTACCTGTGCTCCGACGCCATAATCCCTCGAATCAACAGGCAGACCAAGGTCCTCATTGGCTTGAACAGTATCACGACCATCATCTTGTAAATTGTAAGCACGAAGCTTGGAACCTAACCCAATTCCCTTCCTCGTGACCTTTAAGATAAACCACCACTCCTCGTCCAGCCTTTTCGATTTGTTGCATTGCAAGTGCCAATTGGTTCCCACAATCACATCTAGTGGACTTAAATATGTCGCCCGTTAAGCATTCTGAATGGACTCTAACAAGTACATCCTTCCCATCCCGAATCTCACCCTATAATCAATCAAACGCAAAATATCATATCAATTATATTTGATCTCAAAATATAAATAAGAATGGGATTTCCAATCATATTGATGTCTTCCACCTTGACCATTGCAACATGCTCGAGTCCATCTGACATTGATTTATAACAATAGGTAACAAATGACCCCCATGCAGTGGGTAGCCTGGCAGACGAAATACGCTTAGCTATTTTGTCAGTCTTCCTTTTGTACCTGCTAATTCAAACCATGTTAAAGAATTCTTTTCCTTCACACACACAAATTAAACAATAAGTTGTAATTTGTATAGGAAACTTACAGCGACAAAGCCACAGCTAAACAACTAACAACAAAGCGATCCGATGGCCACCGTTCAGAATTAGGCCATTTTGTGCTGGAGCAGGCAACGAGTACGAGAAGCTGATGAAGATGATGAAGCGCGAGCTGATCCTATCAGCAAAGCAATGAACATCATGTTGAAAATGGTAGACATCATTGCAAAGGGACAAGTAGTCAAGAACAATGTGAGGGTTTATATAGAAAAATATATTAGGGTTACTAGTGGGATGTCACAACTGAGAACTATCGAAGTTGCCCGTTTCAAATAAATATTAAAGCAAATTACCAATAAAGACTAAACATATACTTCTTTTACTAAATCCAACCTTTTTTCTTTATCTAACCAAGATGAACTTTGCATAAAAAACAAAAAACTAATAAAAGGTCCCGGCACACCTTAAGCCAAGCGCCCCTCAATTAAATTGTATTTTTTTATTTTAAAGAAAACCTGCAACTTGTACTGTTTTAATTTAAAAATACTTTCCTTTAGTACTATTTTACTTTTAAACAAAGTAAAGATATCAACTTCTTCTTCTCCATCTTTCATGTTTCACTTCTTCTTCCTCTTTCTTTGTGACCTGCAACTTCCGATCACGCCAAAATACAAATTCGTTTCACTAAACTGGTGAGTTTATTTCGAGCGGTATCATCATCACAACAACACTTCATCACCTAGCATTTGCTTCACGTTTAACTTGTTTGCTCGCCCACCTTGCTCGCCCATAATCTCATGTCCTCGCCCAAACAAAAAACAACACCCTACGCTCGCCCAGACTTCATTTAATCTCTCGCCCAAACAAAAAACAACACATTACTCGCACAAAATTCATCTCACTCGCTCAGCAAAACACATCTTCGCCCTTTGCTCGCCCAACCTACTTGCCTATTAAACGACAGCTCGCCCTATCACTCGCCCGTCCATGCCCAGCCTCGCCCCTGTCCTCGTCCGGCTTAAACAACGCCCAACTCTTCGTGACCCTCCCTTGGCTCAACACGGTGAAGACTCCCCCACTCACCCAACACTCGCGTGATCAATCTAACGGATAATATTGAAAAGTTCATTTTGGAAAAATGTATATGTGAGGTTCATATTGGTAAAGTACTACGTAAAGAATTTTTAAAAATTCTCTCTAAATATTAACCTTTAGATCATGGTGATTGTACGGTTCCCAAAGTAGATATGATTAAAATAGTAGCTCAAGATATTTGCACTTATAATACTTAAAAATACCAAAGCGGATATGGCTAGCCTTGTATAAGTTCATGTAACCCAATCCAATCCAAGTCCATCTCACGGCCCATGGAAAGCCCATAAGGCGTTTAGTCTAGAGTATAAATACCCTCAAATGTGTCATTTGAGGGTGTGCTGAGTGTGTTTGTATATGTTTTCTTTGAAATAAACATCATCACACTTTTCATCTTTCTCTCACACCTACACCGACATATATCATCAAGTCACCATCTTTCTTAATCTTTCTTCATCTTTCTACGCATAAGTGTTTGTTTGTTTATGTGGTATACTTGTGTGATAAAGTGGTATACGTGATAAGGTTGAGATATTCAAGGTCCTACAACTGGTATCAATCGCCTAACAATGGTTTAGGAGTGTTTGTGTTACGTTTTTTGTTAAAGTTTTACAAAAAGTTGCGTTTTCCTATAAAAGTGTGAGCTTTTGGCATAAAGCTTTGATTTTTACGTGTTTTTAAGGTTAAAGTTGTAGTTTTTATTGATCACTAAGTGTTTTGGAAGAAGTTTGTGCAAAAGAAATCATTTGGAATCGTGTTTTTGCAAAAATCTGGGCATTCTACGCGTAAGCATTGCAAGGACAGAAAGTCAAAACCCTAGTTTTACGCGTAAGGAAAAGTCAAAACCCTATTCTTACGCGTAAGGTCTACGCGTAAGAAGTGAAATCCTACGCTTAAGCATTTGGTGACGTTTCTTCGTGCAACAACGGTGACTCAGTACTTCACTCACTTGGATAAGTGTGTGGAATACTTCGACTTGTGGATATCTTTTACACTTGGACGAGTGTAAAGGATTTTGGTTTTAAACATAAACTTACTCATAAGCCTAAAAACTTACGAGTAAGCACTTCTACGCATAAGTTCATTCTTACGCGTAAGGTACTCTACCTATAAGATTTCCGTCTACGCATAAGCTTAACTTTAACCTTAAAGTTTACGCGTAAGGTAAAGTTTACGCATAAGCTTCACCCTACGTATAAGCTTCATCCTACGCCTAAGGAATCCTACGCATAAGTTAGTCTACGCATAAGCACTGCATCCTACGCCTAAGAACAAGGTCTACGAGTAAGATTTTGAGCAAAACTTCAAACGGCCATAACTTTTGAATCGTAACTCCGTTTTCAGCGTTCTACCCATCAAAACGACCGTGAGAACGAGGAGAATGACACGTTGAATAAAATAAAGTTTATTTGGGTCTACCTTCGAGTCCTAAAAACGCTTCGAACAGAAGTTATTGAGGTTTTTAAGTTTTTATACCCAATTTTCACTACAACAACCGAGCTTAATCTTCATAAAACACAACTCCTTTATCGTTGAATCGATCCTACATCAAATTTATCATCAAATACCTTCATCAATGGCTACTCAACAAGACATTCATGCAGTTGGTGCCGAAAACCGTCCTCTATCTTTGGAAAAAGGTGGATATCTTCAATGGACAAGTCGTATGCTCCGCTACATCAAGACCAAACCTAATGGAAAACTCATGATTCAATCCATTACGAATGGACCCTTCAAGCCTCGACAAGTCCAAAACCACGAAATCTGATGCAACACCTCCGTCCCACCATCTTTTTGTGTTCAAAATGAATCGAGAATACACGGACGAGGATAACAAGCAGTTGAAGCGAGATGACATGGCAATACACATTGTCCAACCTGGGTTTACCAAGAGACATCTTCTTCAACAGACAAATTGTGAAACCGCTACGATATGTGGGAAGCGTGTTAGACGGCTATGTTATGGAGCAAATTGGTAAACAAGACATGGAGAACAAGCGCTAGCGAATGTGAGAGGTTTACATCAACTCTAGGAGAATCCATTGAATCCTACTATGGAAGGTTTTGCATTGTGATGAATGAGCTTATCGAAACAAGTTGGCACCCGAACTATCATGAGTAACATCAAATTTCTCAACAATCTTCCGGAAGAATGGGGACGATATGTCACTATTGTCAACCAAACAAAGGACTTACATCGGGTGAACTTTGATCAACTCAATGATTTTTCGAAACAAAACCAAGTGAAGTCAATGAAGTTAGGAAAGAAAGATTGGCAAAGAATCATGATCTCTTGGCACTAATTGCAAAGACTCCAACTCCGGTGAACTCACAACAACAAGCTTCATCATCTTCTACTAACAACAACTTGCGACAATACATTCCACAACCACAAGTCGTTATCCTCAACAACAATTCTACCACGAACAACAAGTCATTCAACAACAACAATATCCACAATACGGGAACAAGGAATCCACGATCTTGAAGTGAACAAGAAGAGGCCATGTCAAATGCATTTGCTTATTTGACTAAAGCATTCAAAGGTCGCTATTCCACACTAACTAACAACAACCAAAGTTTCATCAAACACTGCATAGCAGGCAAATTGCAACCGAGTTTGAATATGGGTCATCAAGGACAAATGGTTGGAGTTATTGGGAATCGGCGAGGATATGCTCTTGGATTTCAAATGGGTAATCAGCGGTTCCGTATCGGGGTGTCAGTTGGGTGAGAATGTTGGAAATCGATGGGGCGAATGTTGGGAATAGAGCGATGGGTAATCACATGGGAATGTTGCGACCCAGTCATTGGGAATTATGGAAATGTGAATCGTGGTGTCAAGGTTAAGTGTTAGAAGCTGTCAATGAGTGGGTCACATTGCAAGGAATTGTCCCACTAAGCCAAACAAGAAGAATTCTACGTATCTTGAGAAGCAATGTTGTGTTGTACGAAGTCTAAAGAGGATGCGGTTGAGTCTTGAGGACATGACTTTTTGTTCTTATGGATGAATTGGAAGACCTAGAGGACATCAATGCAAATTGCATCTTCATGGCAAATCTTTAGAAGCTAAGTATGACACCGATTCGACGCGCCTCTGTTTATGGCGCCAATGCGATGTCGAGGTACCAATCAGCGATCCATGCTATAACAATGTCATATTTGATGTGCTTACTCATAACTAACGACGATCTCGTGACGCCATCACCCACTTATGGTACATACATGGACAATCCGAGTAGTAGCAATATTATCTCGAAACTCGGATGTGGATCCTAATGGAGGCTGTGTGGCACAAAATACTGAGACTGATGAGGAAACACGTGCCTTATTTGAATCATTGATAAATAACCGTGGCATTGAAATTGAGAAAGTTAAAAAGGTCAATCGCGATGTTAAGGCCGCGAATGATAAATTGACTGCTGAGCTTGAGAGGTACAAGGATAATGCAAAAGCCTTTGAATTTCACAAAAACAAAGAGTTAGAATTAGAAATTGGTTATCGAGATTCCGTTTTAAGAGATACACAATTGCAAATCAAGTATAACACGCTTGATGTTAATTTGAACTTGAAAATAAATTTTTTAAACATGGAAATTTTTGATCTTAAAAACCAAATTTCTAAACAACAAGCAACTTATTCTGATCTTGAAAAAGAGAAGAAAGCAGTTGATTCTTGATTTTTCAAAACGTGAAAACTCTCTTCTTGATGAAATTCTTGATAAAATGAAAAAATCAAAAATTGGAAAATTTGCTTGTTACAACGGGTCATTCAACCAAATCAACCAATATGCTAATTAATCAAACAAATCCAGTATTTTCATACAACACAAAAATGGCTCTTGGTAACACACCTCCTTGTTTCCTAAAAAGCTCGGAAAAGAATGAATGTTTTGAACAATGGAAAAGCTTTGCATGAACCCATAATTGTTCGTGATTCTCTTGAAACGTTAGAACTATCGATGAGTAGATCAAAATGCAACAAAAGAACCCGGATCTAAAACCAATTGATTATAACAAATGGAACAAAATTTCTGGAATTACTTTTGTTTCACAAAAATAAAAGTCAAAGTTTTCCATCACACTCAGTGTTTCAAACAAAGAGTCAACACCAGTTTCAAAATCAGTTTCAAAACCCGTTTCAACTCCTGTAGTTGTCTCAAAATCGTTTTCGAAAATCGAAGAAATGTCTTCAAACAATCTTTTTAACACAAGTGATTCTAGAAGCATTTTAGATGACGTTAAAACTAGAATTGGGGAAATTCAAAGATCGTTAAATCTAAAACCAATATTACAACTAATATCGGTTTCTAGTTTTGATGATGAAATGAAAAGTTTTTGAAACTCAATTGCCCTCATTTGAATAACATCGGTGCACGGGTAATTCATTTTGAACAAGCCTTTTGAAAGAAACACATGACTTTGTCAAGGACCATAAATCCACAGTAAAGAAAGCTAATGAAAGTGATGAACACATCAAAGTTTTGGAAAATTAAAATGATTCTCTCTTCGAAGATGTTATAACTACGGATATCATGTCGATTGTTTTACAAACATATTCTGTTGAAGACCATCAAAGACTCCAGACTGAGACCTCCGAAATTGTTTCAAAATATGAAAATGCTCTTGCAAAACTTGGAAAAGAAAATGTCTCATATTTTAAACAACTTGATCAAAAAATGTGTGACAACTAGTATTTTCAGGTCATATTTCAAAACATTATTCATGCTTCATCATTTATCGTTTATCGTAAACTAGGTTTCTGAGTATCAAATCACGTAACCGTAATGGTTTAGCTGTGAATTCATGATCATATCATCGAGGACATTTCATATAGACTAAGTTTAGTCTACATTTCAATAACATCATTTCATATCGATTCATGCATGGTTTTGCATTTATTAATTAAACGTTTATTTTCATATTAAATAAACGCTATCGCGTAATTAATTATTTTGAACATTTGATCCGAAACTTTCAAAAATATTCCTAATATATTTTTATACTCATTTTAAGACTATAAAAATTATATTATTAATTTACCCGATGTTTTCAATAATTACGACGGTTTTCTTAAAAACTACACGATAATTATTATTTCACTCAACTCATGTAAGAAATGTATTTTTATGATTTTTATGACCTCAATATATTTTATCTTGACCCGTTAAAAGTTATTTTTATCTAACGCTACCCTAAATACTCAAATGTGTATTTAACTTACCACATATCCTCAATTTACTTACACTAAACTACTCTTGTATATAATTAAAAAAAAAAACATAACAAAGAATGACTAACACCCTTGTCGACACGGGGTGAGTCATGTGTGACTTTCCTAAATATCTCATCTAGTAAGTATTATACAATTAAACTAACACATTCATTCAACATAATATCAAGGTGAAAACATATTTTGCTTCCTCTCTTCCTCTCCAAAACCGGCAACCACAAGACCAAGAGAAGGATCATCCTAAATTTTCAAGACAAGGTTTTTATCACTCTAGTATCACTTGTTATTAAGGTTTTGCAATAAAAACCTAGGGTGATTAGGAAAATCCTTTGTTCTCATAAACCTTATCATATTTCTTGTAAGCATTCATATTCATGTTTTTATTTCACATTCATTGTTATGGTCATATCATTTTATTTGAGAAACATGCAAGTTATGTGATGTTTATACCACTTTTTAAGGTCTTTAAGTGTTAAATATATATAATCCATCCTATAAATTACTCCTTGTTATATATAATTTTTGGTGATGTCTAGGAACCCATAACACCCTAATAAGGTGTATGGTAGGATTAGAATAGCCCGGAGTTGTTTTGAATGGGTTAGAATAGGTTTGCGCGAGAAAAACTCATTTCGACAAGTTTGGAAAAGGGTCATCCTTATTTTTAAAATCTGGAATATCCGACGGTAAATAAAAATTTTGGCCTAGATATTTAGAAAATATACTTTAAACCGAAACCGTGGCCGCTTGAACGGATTAAAACGGACTATAACGAAGAAGTTATGAATTTTTCAATTTGGCGACGAAAACTATAAATTTGGAATTTCAACAAGCAATATTTATTTTGTGCGAGTCAAAATGAAGCTTGGCGTGGTAAATTATGTCGACTTGTCAAAAATATGTTAGTATACTTTGATACAAAGCTAAGGATCTTTAAAAGCGTAGAAAAGCGGTTTGTAACGACTAAATTATACACGTTTACAAAAGTTCAGTAACTTTTATCATATAAGAAAAACTATCTTTATTTCTAATACACAAGTTTTGCGGCAAAAACTAGTTACCAAGTTAAAGGTTGTTTTTAACATTGATGTAGAACTTTTTATAAAGTGATGTTTTCTAGTAAAAGTAAGATCGCCAAGTATACTTTCCAAAATGACCGACTGTTTGTTTAGCGGAGTTGTAATGAATTAATTACGGTCGCTTAAACTTTGCCGAAAAACATCCTTAAACTATATCTTGGGACATAAGTACCATAATTAACCTCTATTTTCTTTATATTCGAGACCTCTAGGATGAAAACTCATGTACTAAAACTTTGAGATAATGATACAAGCTTCCCAAAACCGTTGAGTTTGTTTCCTAACGCTCGACGTGCACTATTTTACGACTAGCTTTTCGAGGCCGTTTTAGTCACTTTCATGAAATTTTCAATGACATTATTTTACGACGAAAAGTTATAATTTCACAATAAATCACTAAACGACTATCGTAGGAGGTTGTTTCAACGTAAATACTTTTAAAGTATTTTATAAAATGACGATATGTTGTAAACATATATTTCGACGATAAACATTATCTTCAAAAATTCACAAGTGGTATAAATATCATCCGAATTGCATGCATAACATTACATCATAACTTATTATGTATCATATCATTCATAATAGGTCAAGTTTAGTGATTCACGCTACATTTCGGTGTACTCACTTTTGCCATCGCATCATTGTCCAAGTGAGTTTTCATAGCCCCATTTTCAATTGTTTTGGACTATTTTGGGGAGATACATGCTTAACTATTTTCATAAGTACATTAGATTTTTATGGATAACTTCTATCATGATCACCATCGTTTCAAATTCGAATGTTGTATTATATCAATTGTTCTCGATTAGGTGTTATAGTTCTACGTCAGTATAAAGTACTATGTCGGTTGACTCTCGATACATTGAGTCGTGCTATTGATTATGTGCTATAGTTCTATGTCGTATAATGTTCTAAATCGATTGACTCTCGATATATTAAGTCATGTGCTATTGATTACGTGTTATTGTTCTACGTCAAGTTAGGTACTATTGTGAATTCATTTGACATCATGTGCTTGAACATAAACTATACATATTTTGGCGGTGGGTTGTGAACACACAGGTTGCAAGTTTTGTATGGGCGGAACTTGAACCGAGTGGATTTACAATGCCTTTCTTTGCATAAACGATTTTGAAAGGCTTTACATTTCAACGCAAACTCTATGAACTCACTCAACCTTTGTGTTGACACTTTTAGCATGTTTTATCTCGGGTAACTAAGGCATTCACTTCATGGCATGCATGTGGACATATCATAGAGTCGTAGTGACGACGTTTCACTGGGTTTCATATACTTTAAAACATCGTTTGAATTGTAACAAATTTATTTCCGCAAGTTGATTTTCATTTGGGACCTATACTTTGTAAACTCGATTATTTTATTAAATCAAACGATGCATTTTCCAAACGACACTTTAGGTCGCTCGATATAACTTGTGATTGTGATGCTATGACATCAACCCCGTGAATTCCATTCACCGCAAAACAGTAATTTGGGGTGTGATGATTGGTATCGAGCTTGATTATAGAGAACTAGGTTGCATCATTGACCCTAGACTATAACTACATCATCATAGCATCTCATCATTTCATCATAAGTGCATGTTCACTTTACATGCGGTTTATACGTATATTTTTCGAGTTATTTACTTTCATTTCAAAACGATTGTCACATGGATGCCCTTAATTACCCATCCCATTATCAATTCCTCATACTCCAATGTGGAGAATGCCTTGTCATTCCCTATCACAATTATTACATCAGTTGATTCATTACCGATAACGTCGAATGCCGAGATAAAACCTTTAAGTAGGGTGAAGTCACTCTCGCTCCTTTGTTTCACCACTAACATGTCGAGTTACACGTTATTCACACATTAAGTCACTAAACCATCATACATTTGAAGCGCTTACAACATCTCATAACCCATTTCTTAGGAAACCGTCGATCATTTTGAAAAATAACCACAAACTTATCACCTCACATCACATCTCTTTAGAGCGCTTATTCTTAACATAGGACTTTGCTACGTCTCACCTTTCCTCTTATTTTGAAGAGTTATGGCACCGAAGAAAACTGCACCAGAAATGACACCAACTGCTATCCAAAGGTATATAGAGGATAGTATAGGCGAGGCACTAAGGAAAGAACGAGCAACGGTAGCTGCTGCTTGAGGCCCTGGCTGGCCGTCAAGCACTAGACTTGCTTCTTGCCACAGAGCCGCAGGAGGATCGGAGTTCAAAATTGTACATACAAGGACTTTAAGAAGCGTGATCCTACAAAGTTCAAAGGCATGAAGGAGCCACTGCTATGGTTTGATGGTTTGAGAAGATGGAGTCTATTTCTTCTAAGCAATTGTCGGATGACGCAGGTAAAGTTCGCCACCGGTACACTCTTAGATGGCGCAATGTCATGGTGGAATTCGTATGCACAACCTATTGGTATCGAAAATGCTTACAAGCTCACGTGGGATCAATTCAAGAGGTTGTTGACAAAGAAGTATTGTCCGCAAGACGGAGGTGAAGAAATTAGAAATGTAATTCTATGAGTTAGTGACTATTGGTTATGAC
The DNA here is from genome assembly GCA_022545495.1 of Chrysanthemum lavandulifolium. Classification (NCBI taxonomy): domain Eukaryota; kingdom Viridiplantae; phylum Streptophyta; class Magnoliopsida; order Asterales; family Asteraceae; genus Chrysanthemum; species Chrysanthemum lavandulifolium. The sequence goes on along the minus strand of CM040238.1, from coordinate 103,413,027 downwards.
ATCGAGACCTACATCGAGGTTTCAAGAATTGGCGACTGTGTCCATCAATGGTTTGGACAATGAGAAACTACTGGAAAATTTCATTGGAGGACTTCACAATGTATTCAAGGAGATGTAACTTCTTTCGATCCACAAACAATTGAAGAAACAATCGGGATAACTCAAAAACTCTTGGCTCAAGTTGTGAAGGGGAAAACATTATCAACAATAACCGCAACAACAACAACAACCAAACTAGCAACAACAAAGGAAATGGGAAAATGACCGAGGAGGTTATGATAACGACAACCAAAACCGTTCACTAACCATCATCAACAATGAATAGAGGGCAAGAAACGCAATGGTTTATGTTGCCGCACCAATAGAAGGCAGAGGTTACGCTTTGGAACCTACCCACTATGTAATCGATGTAAGTATCATCACACGGTCTTTGTCCCGCTAAGTGCTTCAAGTGTCAAAAGCGGGACACCTTGCCGGAATTGTAGAGGCAAGGCCATAGATACATGTTACGGATGCGGGGAGCAAGGACACTATCGAATCGATGTCCTCAAAACCAAGGTCAACAAGTTGAAGGTGCACATGGAAACATACATATTAGAAGGAGGAGAAGCTCGTCATGGTCTCAACAACGCGGAAGATTGAAGAAGTTTGGAAACTAATGTCTTAATTTTCCTTATGTACTATGTTGTACTAAGTTTATGTCTTCCATCGTATTCGGATCTTATGACTTAAGATGTACTACTTTTTGATAAACCTCTCGTTGTAAAATATTCTCATTAAGCGTACTTTCTTTTCCTTTTGATTCGGTATCACTTACAAGGTTTAGATCTCTGTAAACATCGAGAGTTATAACAACTAAACCGAACGTCACATTATCGTTCCTTAATTATACATAGCCTAGCTAACTATGTCTAATTCTGGAGGGATCATGTTATGTTGGGAGCGGTTATTTATAAGTCTTAGTGCAAGCAGGGTTTTCACATATTCCAAAGTCAAAATGATGCTCATCGAGATATTCATCCAATATTTTCTACTATGATGTTTTATATACCTCAATCATCGATAACCGTAACGACACTTCCTCATGTCTTCTCTCCTCGATATTCATCACAAACTCAAAAAATTCGATAGACTAACGAATCGAATTCGTGGACTGAATTCCTTTTTGGTTGGGCGAATGTGACAACTAGTATTTTCGGTCATATTTCAAAACATTATTCATGCTTCATCATTTATCGTTTATCGTAAACTAGGTTTACAGTATCAAATTCACGAACCGTAATGGTTTAGCCGTGAATTCATGATCATATCATCGAGGACATTTCATATAGACTAAGTTTAGTCTACATTTCAATAACATCATTTCATATCGATTCATGCATGGTTTTGCATTTATTCATTAAACGTTTATTTTCATATTAAATAAACGCTATCGCGTAATTAATTATTTTGAACATTTGATCCGACACTTTCAAAAATATTCCTAATATATTTTTATACTCATTTTAAGACTATAAAAATTATATTATTAATTTACCCGATGTTTTCAATTTATTTCAGTATATAAATTGTTATGTTTATATAATTACGACGGTTTTCTTAAAAACTACACGATAATTATTATTTCACTCAACTCATGTAAGAAATGTATTTTTATGATTTTTATGACCTCAATATATTTTATCTTGACCCGTTAAAAGTTATTTTTATCTAACGCTACCCTAAATACTCAAATGTGTATTTAACTTACCACATATCCTCAATTTACTTACACTAAACTACTCTTGTATATAATTAAAAAAAAAAACATAACAAAGAAATGACTAACACCCCTTGTCGACACAAGGGGTGAGTCATGTGTGTGACTTGCCTAAATATCTCATCTAGTAAGTATTATACAATTAAACTAACACATTCATTCAACATAATATCAAGGTGAAAACATATTTTGCTTCCTCTCTTCCTCTCCAAAACCGGCAACCTCAAGACCAAGAGAAGGATCATCCTAAATTTTCAAGACAAGGTTTTTATCACTCTAGTATCACTTGTTATTAAGGTTTTGCAATAAAAACCTAGGGTGATTAGGAAAATCCTTTGTTCTCATAAACCTCATCATATTTCTTGTAAGCATTCATATTCATGTTTTTATTTCACATTCATTGTTATGGTCATATCATTTTATTTGAGAAACATGCAAGTCATGTGATGTTTATACCACTTTTTAAGGTCTTTAACTGTTAAATATATATAATCCATCCTATAAATTACTCCTTGTTATATATAATTTTTGGTGATGTCTAGGAACCCATGACACCCTAAGAAGGTGTATGGTAGGATTAGAATAGCTTCGGAGTTGTTTTGAATGGGTTAGAATAGGTTTGGCGCGAGAAAAACTCATTTCGACAAGTTTGGAAAAGGGTCTGTCCTTATTTTTAAAATCTGGAAAATCCGACAGTAGATAAAAATTTTTGGCCTAGATATTTAGAAAATATACTTTAAAAGCGAAACCGTGGCGCTTGAACGGATTAAAACGGAGCTATAACGAAGAAGTTATGAATTTTCAATTTGGACGAAAACTATAAATTTTCGGAATTTCAGCAAGCAATATTTATTTTGTACGAGTCAAAATGAAGCTTGGGCGTTGTAAATTATGCCGACTTGTCAAAAATATGTTAGTATACTTTGATACAAAGCTAAGGATCTTTAAAAGCGTGAAAAGGAGTTTGTAACGACTAAATTATACACGTTTACAAAAGTTGCCGTAACTTTTATCATATAAGAAAAACTATCTTTATTTCTAATACACAAGTTTTGCGGCAAAAACTAGTTACCAAGTTAAAGGTTGTTTTTAACATTGATGTAGAACTTTTTATAAAGTGATGTTTTCTAGTAAAAGTAAGATCGCCAAGTATACTTTCCAAAATGACCGACTGTTTGTTTAGCGGAGTTGTAATGAATTAATTACGGTCGCTTAAACCTTGCCGAAAAACATCCTTAAACTATATCTTGGGACATAAGTACCATACTTAACCTCTATTTTCTTTATATTCGAGACCTCTAGGATGAAAACTCATGTACTAAAACTTTGAGATAATGATACAAGCTTCCCAAAACCGTTGAGTTTGTTTCCTAACGCTCGACGTGCACTATTTTACGACTAGCTTTTCGAGGCCGTTTTAGTCACTTTCATGAAATTTTCAATGACATTATTTCTAACGAAAAGTTATAATTTCACAATAAATCACTAAGCGACTATCGAGGAGGTTGTTTCAACGTAAATACTTGTAAAGTATTTTATAAAATGACGATATGTTGTAAACATATATTTCGACGATAAACATTATCTTCAAAATTCACAAGTGGTATAAATATCATCCGAATTGCATGCATAACATTACATCATAACTTATTATGTATCATATCATTCATAATAGGTCAAGTTTAGTGATTCACGCTACATTTCGGTGTACTCACTTTTGCCATCGCATCATTGTCCAAGTGAGTTTTCATAGCCCCATTTTCAATTGTTTTGGACTATTTTGGGGGAGATACATGCTTAACTATTTTTCATAAGTACATTAGATTTTTATGGATAACTTCTATCATGATCACCATCGTTTCAAATTCGAATGTTGTATTATATCAATTGTTCCTGATTAGGTGTTATAGTTCCACGTCAGATAAAGTACTATGTCGGTTGACTACCGATACATTGAGTCAGGTGCTATTGATTATGTGCTATAGTTCTACGTCGTATAATGTTCTAAATCAGTTGACTAGTGATATATTAAGTCATGTGCTATTGATTACGTGTTATTGTTCTATGTCGAGTTAGGTACTATTGTGAATTCATTTGACATCATGTGCTTGAACATAAACTATACATATTTTGGCGGTGGGTTGTGAACACACACGGTTGCAAGTTTTGTATGGGGGAACTTGGGCGGGTGGATTACAATGCCTTTCTTTGCATAAACGATTTTGAAAGGCTTTACATTTCAAGCAAACGCTATAAATTCACTCAACCTTTGTGTTGACACTTTTAGCATGTTTTATCTCGGTATCTAAGGCATTCACTTCATGGCATGCATGTGGACATATCATAGAGTCGTGGTGACGACGCGTTTCACTGGGTTTCATATACTTTAAAACATTGTTTGAATTGTAACAAATTTATTTCCGCAAGTTGATTTTCATTTGGGACCTATACTTTGTAAACTCGATTATTTTATTAAATCAAGCGATGTATTTTCCAAACGACACTTAAGTCGTTCGATATAACTCGTGATTGTGATGCTATGACATCAACCCCGAATTTCATTCCGCAAAAGCAGTAATTTGGGGTGTGACAAAATGGAGGAATGCAAGTATGACAAATTGTCGTATGAGCGTGCCTACAAAGACATGAAAGAACAAAATGATACTTGAGGGCTCATTGGAATGTCAAAAGGAAAGGTCAGTGGATAATAAGATTGCAAAACCATTGGATCGAGGAGAAGGCAAATGTTCTCAAATAGGTTTTCAAACCAAAAATGTCTATTTCTATGCCTCCTTCAAAAGTCAATGAGAAAAAGGATTTGTCAAAACCAGTCACTCCACCCGCCTTGCCTAAACAAAAAGAAAATGCCTTTAAAAATGAAAAAGCGGGTATCGAGAATCCAAAATTTTTAGCACCTGGCCTTTTTAGGATGAGTACCACTAATGCGTCTGCCTCCACATCTAAAAATTTTGGAACAAACGACATAAGTTTAAACAAGCACTCTAAAGAGACTAGGAAAGTTGAAACCACTTCTCTTGATAACAAAGTGAATCCTAATCGTGTGCCTTACCTTCTACAGGACTAGAAAGCACCTCTAGGAGTAGCGAGACTAAAGCCTAAGAGCAATACAAGGAATAATAGAGTCTCGCATGCCTCTAAGAGCGTGAGCTTGAATAAAGAGAAGAAAGTAGAAGAACACCCTAGGAATTTACCGCTTTTAATAAGAAAGATATTTCATCCGAATGTCTTGAACCTATGAAACTTGCTAAGTTTAATAAATGTGTTGATTACATTTGTGTAACTTGCAAGAAATCTTTAACTAATGTTCATGATGATAGTGTTTCTAAGAAAGTGACTGTTAAGCCTGTTTAGAAGAACGTTCCAAAAAGAACTTACGCTAAACTAATAAGAAGTCTAGTTGCAAGATTTAGGTCTTACACTACTGATAGGAAGCATAGTCTTTACTATAGGGATGATATTTGGAAACCAACGGGTAGAATTTTCACACTCGAATGGTAGAATGAGTGATAAATCAGTATACCGTGAGAAAACTTCTATGAGTGTGATCAGATTTTACCTCTAACCCAAAGGAACCAAAATCAAAACGGTTTCCAAAACATCTTCTTCTCGTTCTTGGCAGGTTATCGAAATATGTCTTTGGATCGTCGACTCGGGTTGCTCCAAGCACATGACTGAATCAAGTCTGCGATCAATTTCGTCGAAAATTCATGGGAACCGTTCATTTTGGAAATGATCATGTAGCGCTATCATGGGTTATGGAGATCTACCTTTTGGAAATTATTTTATCACTCGGGTTTACTATGTCGAAGGGTTGGGACACAATTTGTTTTCGGTCGGGTGGATTACGTGATGCGATTTAGAGGTTGCTTTTAGGAAAATGCTTGCTTCGTTAGAAACTTGGATGGCACCGATCTCTTAAGCGGGAATCGTGATAAAAACTTGTATGCTATCGACATTAACCAAATGGCCTCTTCATCACCAATATGTCTTATGACACGAGCATCCGGAACAAAGTCCCGGTTGTGGCATAGAAGATTATCCCATCTAAATTTCGACACCATCAACAAATGGCGAAAGACAACATCGTCAACGGACTTACAAAGTTCAAATACACCAAGGATCACCTATGTCCATCATGCGAACAAGGAAAAGCAAAGAGCATCATATAAACCCAAACCCGTACCTAGTTCGAAGCAAGATTGCATATGTTGCACATGGACTTATGTGGCCCAATAAGAGTTGAAAGCATTAATGGGAAAAAGTATATTCTTGTTATCGTTGATGACTATTCAAGATATACATGGGTTAAGTTTCGAGGTCAAAAGATGAAGCACCGAGCATCATCATCACCTTCCGAAGCGTATTCAAGTACTTCTTCAAGCTCCGGTGAGAGTAGTAAGAGCAGACAACGCACGTAATTCACTAATCGGAGTTAAGAACTTATTTTGAAGATGTTGGAATCACACATCGGACATCCGTTGTTAGAACTCCATAGCAAAATAGGGTAGTTGAAAGAAGAAATCGTACTCTTGTGGAAGTGCGTCGCAATGCTAATCTATTCTTGTGCACCGTTATTTTATGGGTGATCTTGTTGCCTTTGCTTGTTTCACTTAGAACCGATCCCTAATCCATCCAAGATTCAATAAAACCCCATATGAGCTAGTCAACAACGAAAACCCGATATCTCTTACCTTCACATGTTTGGCGCTTTGTGCTATCCAACGAACGATGAGAAGATCTAGGAAAACTAAAAGCTAAAGGTGATATTGGAATCTTCATTGGATACTCGAGAAAACTCGAGGCATTCGAGGTGTATAACGGAAGAACTAGGAAGATAATGGAGACGATGAATGTGAATTTTGACGAACTTTCATAAATGGCTTCTAAGAGACTCGCTCTAGAACCCGCACTTAATCCGATGGCTTCTAATCAAAATAGATTAGAACCCGTACCAAACCCGCAGACTTTTGGACACATCAGTTCAGGACTCATACAACAAAGAGCTACATCAACTTTTGCTGCCACACCTCATGAAAAAGAATGGGAGAATTTCTTTGAGTTAATGTTCGATGAATACTATGGTGGAACTTCGACAAATGCATCAAACCATCATTCCGCTGCACCCGCTCAAAATCATCCACTCCCACCAACAGAAGATGCATCTACCACGATCGAAACCAATGCACCAACTCCATCAACGTCATCTACATCGACTTCTGCAAATCCTATTCTTGAACCAGTTTTACCAGCAGTTGATGAGCAAAACCAAAACATATCATTTCAAGAAGAACATTCACAAAACCAGAACGATGCAACGTTATATGAAGACTTATTTGAAAACCCGTTTGCTATGGAATCAACTGAATCATCTTCAAGCTTACGAGAACCATCTAACTCACATACGTTTAACCAACGATATCCTTCTACTCTGAAGTGGACAAAAGAACATCCAATTGAACAAGTTATTGGTGAACCTTCATGGCTAATTTAGACGAGACGCCAACTTGCCACAGACTGCGACTTGTGCATTTAACTTGCTTAATTAGCACTAAAGAACCAAAGAACATTCGGGAGGCAATGGCGAAAACGCTGGATAGAAGCGCGCGGAGGAACTTCTCCAATATCGTCTACATGACTCTTGGGATCGGTTCCAAGACCAATTGACATTCGCGTCATTGATCTCAAATGGTTATGAAAGAACAAAGGGATGAAGAAATGACGTAATTCGCAACAAAGCTCGTCTCGTGGCCAAAGGATACAAGCAGAAGAAGGGATAGACTTTGAAGAGTCATTCACATGGTAGCTAGACTTGAGGCGGTCAAGATATTCTTAGCCTATGCATTCACAAAAACATCATGGTTTATCGATGGACATTAAGACCGCGTTCTTGAATGGAACTCGAAAGAAGAAGTGTACGTGAGTCACCGGAAGGCTTCATAGACATGGAACATCCAGACTACGCCTACAAACTCAAAAAGGCAATCTATGGTTTGAAACAAGTTCGAGAGCGTGGTATGATGAACCGTCCTCTTTCCCGATTCTAAATAATTTCACCAAAGGAACTGTGATCCTACCTTGTTTACACAAAATGCAAAACGACATTTTGATTGTTCGATTACGTGGACGACATCATTTTGGGTCCACTACTCCGATTCTTTCAAAACATTTTGAAAATCTCATGAAAAGCAAATTTGAAATGTCCATGATGGGGGAACTAAAATTTTTTCTTGGTTTACAAATACATCAGTCCCTACGTGGAATTTTTATCAATCAAGCTAAATATACAACTGAGATTTTGAAAAATCATGGTATGGATAATTGTGTTTCGGTCGGTACAACAAAGGTAACTTCACCAAAAATTGGAGCCGATTTATTTGGGAAACCCATCGATCCGAAGAAATATCGGAGCATGATTGGTTCTCTCATGTACCTCACCGCTAGTCGACCCGATATTCATTTTTTGTTTGCTTATTAGCATGGTTTCGTGCAAAGCCTACCGAATCGCACCTCAAAGAGGTTAAAAGGATCTTCGGCACCAAGACATCCATTCAAATGGGACTTTGGTATCTGAAGGAATCCGGATTTGATCTAATCGCCTTTTTAGATGCGGACCACGCAGGTGGTCAAGTTACAACAAAAAGTACATCAGGAGGAGCACAATTTTTGGGTGAAAAATTAGTCAGATGGACTTCAAAGAAACAAGATTGCACTGCACTTTCAACCTCTGAAACCAAGTATGTGTCTCTATCTGCGTGTTGTGCTCAAGTTCTATGAATGAGAACACAACTCACAGATTATGGCTTTACTTTCAATAAAATACCTATGTATTGTGACTCGAAAAGTGCCATAGCCATATCCTGCAATCCTGTTCATCACTCAAAGACTAAGCACATTCGTGTCCGCTATCACTTCATAAAAGAGCACGTAGAAGAAGGTACTGTTGAATTATTTTCGTGAAGACAGATTACCAACTCGCCGATCTATTCACTAAAGCCCTTCCAAAAGAACGGTTTAACGATTTGGTTCGACGAATTGTAATGCTAAGCTTAACCCCGAGGAGTTAGAATGTCTTCTCGAATCTTCTTGAAAATGATTTTCCAAAAGCTCATTGTAAATATTTTGAAAACAAAATACAAAATTTGAAAAACCAACAAAAGCAAAATATAAAATATAAAACTTTCAAAAAAATACAAAAACAATAAAAATCAAAAATCCAAAATATTCTTCTCACGACATGTCTCTTGTATAATCGATATTCTGTACGTTTCTAGAAATGTCATTCAACAATGATACGGACATGTACAAATGCTTGAACGAGAGTTCTTTAAATGTTTTCTAAAACATGTCGTTTCTCAAAAAATTCTTCAAAAAATGGCTTTCGTATACTTCAGTACGAAACCCGAACTTCAAAATAATGGCTTTCGTATACTTCAGTACGAAACCCGAACTAAAATGATGACTTTTGATTATTTTCAAATCAAAACTCTTGTTTTTAAAGAAAAAATATAGTGTATTTTTTCAAGATTGTTCAAAAAGATTTTCAAAATCTTTCAAAATATTTTGTGCTCAAGATAACTCCTTTTAAAACCCTTTATTGATATGCTTTATTAAAGGGGGAGTATAAAACAAAAATGTTCCAATTTTATGCTTAAATTAAATCCGTTTGTATCCCAAAAAGATTCTATAATGTTCTAATCCATTGATATAAAAAATATCACGAATATGCTATTTTTGAGGGGGAGAAGACATGATTAAAATGTGATCAAAATGTTTAATGATCGTTGCTTGAATCTCAAAAGAGCTCGACTCAGTTGAAACCATTGAATTGACGAGGAATCTAAGTCAGGAAATGTACCATCTCAAGAAACTTTCTAGGGACTTGACCAAGACGGGTAATAATTTCAAGCTAGTTCTCTAGTGATGTAAACGTGTCTCGAATCAGTCTTGTTCATTTAAAGTCGATCAATTCAAAAAGTGCAAACTCTACCCTCTCTGTGCAAATTTTAGTTAAAAAAATATAAGCACATGTCAAGGGGGAGTGTTTCTGAAAAACAAAACTCTCAAGGTATTAACAAAATGTTTTGATAATCATAAACACTTTGAGAGATTTTCAAGAAAAATGGTTTTATGGCAACAATAGGACAATCATGGAGTTATAAGGTGACTAAGGATAGGAAAATCTGTCCTATGATCCGCCAGAGCCAGAGGGATCTACCCTAGGAAAATACCCATTTTTAGTATTAGAAGTCATTAGGTATGATTGAAAAAAGGAGTAATGTGAGAAAGGAGAAAGAAGGGGTTGAAGAATTAAAAATAAAAGTAAAAGAAAGGGTGAAAATAAATTTCCCTCCATAATCAACCTTAGGACAGAAATCGGGTTTAATTCATCTGCTACTGGTTGTCACTAAGATGACACTGGTATTGAAGACAAAGACGTCATGGACCCAGTGATGCACTGCACCTAACCTTCTAGCCACTCAATTCCTCTTAAAAGGATTTGTTTCATTCTCACTGGGAACCTTACATAATCTATCGACTTTTTCTTAGAGATCGTTGGTATTGAAGAAGGAGACCCTCTCCCTAGTCTCCGCTAAGGAAAACGAAAATGCACTAATCGAGTCTAGAGCCACGAGATTCACTAAAAGATCTCATAGGAACACTTGACATTTCATCTCTTGATGTTCAAACAATAAGAACACAAGTGATACATTCTAGAGTTCTACGCAGATCTTAGCAATCTGCCAGAACATTTATGAGAGGATTTACAACTGTGATCCTCAGTGATTGAATGGAAATTCCTACCGTGGTCAACATCAAACACCCCGACAAGGCAGCCACGGTAATTCTTTATGGGTTACGCTAGTGTGTCTCAAACGGTCTACACTCGTGAAGTGATGATTCGGTACTTCAATGACTCACCGAACTGTAGATGTACCGGTATGTCGTGTTAGCCTTCTTGAAGGCATCCGGTTCAGAATGCCTTTGTAAGAATTAGAGATGTGTTTTCACACTATGTCATTAACACCTCGACGCTCGAACCCGTAAGTGCCGGAAATCCCGCTAAGGAGGTTCCTTTCACGAATCGAATCTCAAGATGTGGGTCATTACTTGAACTTGTTCAACGTAATGCCAACTGTCCCTTAAGGGATTCAGAAGACTGATTCGCCCGACCAAGGTGAATGGAATCAAGACATTCATTAGTAGAACAATTGTAGTAATCAATTCTTTAAGAAAAGATTACAATGATCAATTGGTGTTTTGGGAAGCTGCTACTAATAGATGCTCGCGGGAGGAAGAGATCGTGCAGATTCTCCACATGCTCATACCAACAACATCATTGGAATCTCAAAGTCAAAAAGAAGTGTGAGCATGGTGGAGAATGACGTGGAGACACCTATTCCAAAGAAGTTGACAATTGGCAGACAGCACCATTATATGATCACAAAACCTGAAGGAACAAAAATCAAGACTATTCTATATCTACACACAAAGTTCAAGCTCAAGGAAAGTAAAGACCTAATCAAGTGGAGCATCTTTTGAATGACCACCCCTTAGGGGGAAATTGTTAGCCTTAATAATAATTAATAGAAGTGATGGTCACTCACGTTTAGAAACTTTGTAACATGTGTTAGATATCGCAATCGAATAGTCAATAGGCTCGTGGATTGGGCTAAGCTAAATGGGTATTAGTTATGTTCAGCTAGCCTTGTATAAGTTCATGTAACCCAATCCAATCTAAGTCCATCTCACGGCCCATGGAAAGCCCATAAGGGCGTTTAGTCTAGGAGTATAAATACCCCTCAAATGTGTCATTTGAGGGGTGTGCTTGAATGTGTTTGTATGTGTTTTTCTTTGAAATAAACATCATCTTGTTTTCATCTTTCTCTCTACACCTACACGACATATATCATCAAGTCACCATATTTCTTAATCTTTCTTCATCTTTCTACGCATAAGTGTTTGTTTGTTTACGTGGTATACTTGTGTGATAAAGTGGTATACGCGATAAGGTTGAGATATTCAAGGTCCTACAGTTTGACATGATCCTTTATACCTTTTGTCCGCCTTCTCTTCAGCCCATTCCAGTGTGCCTTCACATTCCGCGCGCGCCTTTTAACCCTGGCTTCTTTGAAATGTTTGATATTGTTTATGCATGTTTCAAGATACTCGTAATTAGGTTTTGGTTCATTTAAGCATAAAAGCAAGTGCGATAGGTCAAAGCAGGTAGTTTCAGCCACCAAAGAAACCAACAGCAGAAAAAAAATGCTCAGTTACATATAACTGAACGTCAAGATACTAAAACTCGACAACATATATTTCGTATGGTAATTCTAAATTATAAACATGAATGATTAGTCCATTTTTTATTTACCATTTATGGTCAGCCACTCTTTAAGTCCAGCGGTTAGGCGTACGGATCCCTTCCAATTTCTACTACCCACAATTCACCTATGTTAGGATTTAGTAAATCCATAAGTTAAAGACTCGGTCACCTCAAGTATTTGTAAGCATTAGAAAGCTCGTAGTCTTAATAAGTAGTTAGTTAATTAACACCGTGGAGGACGGACGAGTTCTCATTTTCTCTCTTTCTCTCTCTAAAAATCATCCATAATTCGATCCATAGATTGTTGTGTTTGTGTGTTTATGATAACCAATAACTTACAATTGGTATCATGAGCCATGGTTTGATTATCTACTTTGTGTGTGCTTGGATTCTTAATTGGTTATGCATAAATTTATGGTTAGAATGAGTTTAGAGACTTTTTCACTCTTTTGATCTTATTTAGTGGTTAAGTTTGTATTTTGGTTGTACTTTTGTGTTTAGGATTATCTTGTTGAACCTATAGACCTTGATAGATCTTAAAGCACTCGTAGATCGATAGTAATGCTTATGTAATCACAAACACACTATAAGACAGTCTCTATAACTTGTATTCAAGTGGAATTTAAACACAAGAACAAACACAAATAACTAAGAACACTTTGATCCTCTATGGATCTTTTAATAATACTAAAACTTTGTTTTTCAACTTGTCACAGTCCTTCTAGTTCTAACATGTGCTAAAAGATGCACAAGACCCCTATTAGTTTATTTTTGGGATTGGAAGGATTGTTTCATCTTGATTGTGGTCGATTTTGAATGAAACGCAAGGTTTTGTAGTTGTTTCTTGGGTGCGTTTTGTTTCTCGGAAACAATTTCTTGGGTGAGACTTGTCTTCTTTTGGTTGCGGTTTGACTAAGTTTAGATGCGACTTGTCTTGGTTGAAACTGCGATTTGATTATTATATTAATATTGTGTTGTGTTTTGTTAGCAAAAGGACAAAAGGACGATAGTGCTTGTACTGTTGAAAGCGACATGCGTTTTGGTATCTTGCGTTTTGACAGGTTGCAATTTGTGTTGACTGCGACTTGATTGTTGCGTTTTGTCAAGTGCTGCGATTTGTCCTTGCGTTTTGTCAAGTGCTGCGATTTGTGTTCTTGTGTTTTGGTACTTCTGCGACTTGACAGGTGCTACGATTTATATGTTGCGGTTTGTCTCTTGATATTTGACACTTGTGATTTGAGTTCTAAGGTTTCCTTGTGATTTTGTAAAATCCCGCAAAAGATTCTATTTCTCGGTTAAATCAAAGAGTTGTAAAATCCCGTATACTTAGAAATCATGTCTAATGTTTCAGATGACGTTCAAGCTGCTGGGTCCGATACCCGCCCTCCTATGCCGGATAGCACTGATTATGACTCTTGGGCACAGAGAATCAGAGTGTATTGCTTGGGCCAAGAGAATGGTCTTAACATTCTTTAGTCAATTGATAAATGACCCTACCAAATGGGCACTACCAGAGATCAACTTGAAACTAGTGCTGATGAAGGACCCTACCAAATACGAATTGTTACACACACATGCTTTACACACACTAATCTCTAGTCAGTTATCCAAGCTTGTTCTAATGGTGTGGTATCAGAGCTAGAGATTCTTTTATTAGTGTGTTTTTGGTCATCATCACGATTCACAGAAAATTCTCCCTTGATGTACCCTCAAGATTCAAAATTTGAGCTTGTTTGATGAATTTGATGGTTTTTTAGATGGAGAAGCTAATACTAGATGATTATGTGTTGTTAGATTGTGATTAGATTGAGATATGGGAAAGAATTTGAGGTATTTTGAGTTTTTGGCTAGAAAATAAAGAAAATAAGCCCTCGTTTTCTTATTTTTTGCTTAACCATATTAGGTTATCATGTTTTAGTGATTAATATTGCTTATTAGGTTGAAAAAAATTGATGAAACGAACTTTGAATGGCTAAAAAAGGATAAAGAGTTAAAATTTTGTCCATGTGTATTGACTAAGTTATGCCTAAGCTATGTGGGTTTTTAATTAAGCTACGCTTGTGAAAAACCTAAGAAACGCTTTAGGACTTGAACTACGCTTGTAAAAACCTAAGCCACGCCTAAGGATTTGTGCTATGCCTATGTTTTACTAGTCATGCCTATTCAACAAAGTTAAGTCATTTCAATGTTACAAGATACGAGGGTTTTTCATGCTACACTTATTTCCTAGGTCACGCCTAAAAGAAAACTAAGTCACACATGTTTGAATTCTAAGTCACGCTTATGAAAAGTGAACAACGCCTAAGTTATGAACTAAGCCACACCAATATTTGTTCAATCTACTCCTAAGTGAAAGTCACGTCTCCACAGTTTACAAGTCACGCCTACAAGTGATTTAAGCCACGTCTTTGTGTTTGAAACCACGCCTTCATATTTGAGATATTCTTAAACAAAGTAAACTATGCCTACAAGAGTGCAAGTCACACCTATAAAACAAAGTTGAGCCACGCCACTTTGTTACTTAGAGAAGAAGTTTGTAAATATGTAAACAAGTTAAAACATGAAAAGATCATAGCAGGTTTATGAGAAGAAGTTTCTAAACATGTTAATGAGTTGACAAGAAAGAAGGAAATTAACATTTTGTTAAAAGAAGAAACTAATAAATGTGTTAAAGAGTTGAAAAATGAAAGAGAGAAACTTAATTTTATTAGAGAATCAAGATCATGAGGTTCATAAGAAATGTAATGAACATATTGCGTCACTCCGTGCTGAGTATAATGAGTTAGATGAGGAATATATAAAGGCTTTAGAACGAAATGATAAGGTTCATGATGAGTGTAAACAATTACTTGCTTCATTTAGTGATGATTGTCAAAAACTAGATGTTTAATATCATGATTTATTGTATAATGTTCTAGAAAACAGGAAAAATGTGATGAATTATAAAAAGAAGTCAATTATTAAATGGATGAATATGAGAAAATGAAAACTAAGTATAGGTTCCATTATAGCATCAAGATACACACATAAACTAGATAAGAACTAGATAGAGAAAGGTTTATAGAGAAAAAGGAACTAGGGAGGAACTATGTGAAAGAAAATTTGCAAAATGACTGGCTTCACAACTCATAAATGAGAACTGAGGCATTTAATATAGTACAAGAGAATGCATTGATGGGCTTGGACTATGGACTTAGCTAATACAAAGACTATCTTGACTAATCTAAGCTCGTAACCTATTAAATGATCTATTACTTGATTATACAACGTTACAAGGTTCGTTTAACTAATAATAACACTACTTAAATGCCAAGAATCTTCCTTAGGGTGGTTATTTGCCCTTGAATTAAAAGTTGCTTCTTCATGCCTTTGCTCTTGAATCTTCTATAAAATCTTCAATTCTTTTCACTTGATCCCAAAGTTTATTATGTAATAGATTTGCTTGCCCTGATGTTCCTTTCATGCTTTGTGTTCTTCAATAAAATCTCTTTCCTTTCTTGCCTTTTTCGTGATTGATCATATTAACATCTTTATATGTTGTCTTTTTCACCTTGTCCAACATACGCATACCTCTTGTCTTTAGTCTTTGGTCTTTATTCTTATGCATTTCCTTATTTATTCTTTGAACTTGTCTTTGACTTTCTTGACTTTGATGTAGTTCTTTGTCTTGATCTTATTTGACTTGAACTTGTAGAGGAAGAGTCATATGAGTATGAGCATGTGATGTTGAAGATGTTGAGTTGCTTATGTATATGATGAAGTTGGATTAAAAGTAGTTTCCTTTGCCGGTACCTGTTCAGTCACAATGTGATAGTTAACAATAACCTTTGAATCTATAAAGATCATTAACAACTCTTGGGAAGACTCAGGAAGTTGACCTGTTAAGTATAAGCATCATTTCATCAGGATTTCCACTTGATCATCGTGAATGTTCCATGTTAAGTCATATTCACTACTCCTGATTCCTTTAGAACCGTGGCGCGATTCGATGCCGAAGACATGTTCAAGGGCAAGGTTCAGATTGTCCAATATCATTTCTTTAGATGACTCAAGAAAATGACCCGAGGTTAGTGGATTTCCACCTTTATAAGGATTTATAATCGATCTTCGCCGACTTTACTCGATAGTTTGTTCCACGACGATTGTTAAGGATGAAACGTCTTGATTTTGTTCATTTTAGATAGGTATAATTAACCTCTAATTCCATTAGGACCATTATCAATACGTTGGAGAAAATCCAACTACAGACTTACGTCATCAGGAATCGATTCATTAAAGTATCTCCTTAGTTGGTTTTCCAGCTCGAAGTAACAGGTAATCCTTTTGGATTTCCCCACCTGCCATTCCTGAACGGGATGCCTCAATATGCTTACTACAATTTAGGTGAATCGCTGAAGTACACATAAACCATCTTCGACGATTGCAGATTATTCCATCGTATAATAATTTCATGGATCACGTGGATTTCCACATAATACTTAGCTTAATTCATAGGAAAATTAGCTTAGTTACCCAATTTTAGTGTTGTTTGCTGTTGATACTGACAGGTTTCCCATTCAATAATCATGAAATACTATGTGAGTACCACTATGTACGTTCTAGCAAGATCTTAAGATTTTGCGTACGACTCTTGTACAACTTATATTCTTATTTTTGAATAACAAGTTTATATCATTAATTATTTCCTGAGGATATTTTATGATGAATCTCATTGGCTCTAGACTCAATTAAGTACATTTTGGTTTTAGTGAGTCGAGGCTGGCGCAAAATGCCACCTGTTTCAATACCAACATTCTTGAAGTGAGAAGTCGATAGATAACTTGTGTAATCTCCACTAGAAATGAATCAAGAACCTTTCGTTAGGAACTTTAGTAGCTGGGAGGGGTTTGTGCTTGCATCACTGGGTCCATGATGTCTGTGGAGTTTGATAGACTCCTTGGACCGTTTAGAGCATCTAGGGTTAACAATAACATAGACAATATGCAGCGGAATAATAAGAACATCATATGTTATTGACACAAGGTTTTTCCCAACTAAGCCTTTCAATTATATTAATAACGTGTTACCTACTATAAAAAGGATCAATAAATTGATCTTGAAAGACTAACAAACCCTAGACATTTTTCCCTACGTCTAGGTTACACACACACCTTTCTTAGTCGACTACATATTGGAAGACATGTATAAAACTAGCTCCCTGTAATCTCTTTATATAGAGAGATACTAGGGTTACAGAGACTCCTAATTGTATTAGGAAACAATTACTTTCCTAATCTGTATCCTTCATCTTTTTCTGCAAGTCATCTTTGTCTTTTGTCACTTTAAGTCCTTCATGTTTAATTCTTTATTTTTTGCATCATCAAATCTATAAAACCCAACAATCTTCCCCTGAAATCAATGTGTTAATCATCTTCATGATTCTCCAAATCTCTAAGCTCCTTGTAATGATCACTTGTGAAGAAAACCAAATATAACGAAGTTGATGAAGAAGTAAAATAACCCAAACTTGTGTCTTATGTCTTGTACTATCCAAGTGACGTTGAACTTATACCACTAACCAAAAATATATGTAGATCACAACCTCTTGACAGAATCCTCCTCTTCAATGAGACACTGAGCACTATAATGTAACTCCTTTAAGTGATAGTTAACTAGGTCTTCATCCATCCACCCCTTGACCTATGAAAACTAGATTTTGCAAGTCTTCGTCAACATCATTTAAGCACGAACAAGTTACTTTTAAACATTTTTAGCCGTTTAAAAATATAATAAGAACACGCATCCAAGAAATCCCACGTCACCTTCAAATAAGTGATAAATAATCTCCTTCGTAATCAATTCTTCAATTGAAACCAAATTCAAGCCTTTTAAAACGTTTAAGAACAAATTCCAATCTGCTTGTGTGTGTGAACCAAATAACCTATGTGTGTGTCATCCAACATCCTTCAAACTATCCGAAAACCAAAAACCATATACTGACCGATATCGAATAATTTTGAAGTATAAATAATTTATATAAGACAAAGCTAGCAGTAGAAACTTGATGCGCAGCACTAGTATAAACCACTAGCAGTAGAAAGTTGTTCGTAGCAGTACAAACTAAAATCATAGCAGTACAAACTGCTTTTGAATGAACAGTAGAAACCAATAAACTTGTAGCAGTATTAATAAGATCACACGAGCAGTATAAACCATATCAATTACCTTCTGAGCAATCTTTATTCAAATACATCAAAAGTTAATTTCACCAACAATAAAATAATGTCATTGACAATAAAATATTTTCATAAATGCTCCAAACGTCACCAACAACCAATTAACTTGACAATAAAATATTGTCATGGATGACTAGCAGTATAAACTTAGAATTCGAATAGTACCATGTATTAACAACATATAACCTTGCATCTCCATCTCTATCTCAACGAGAGTACCAATCAATGAATTGTCCAAATTTAACTTATGATATGACCCATTATGCGATAATAATTTAGAAGACGACAAATCTCCATAACTATATTGAGTGATTCATAATTAATTGGTACGAAGTATGAATATAAATCACTAAAAAATCAATTAAATAGATATAATATCAACACTTCAAGTGATTTATTAAGAAACCCCTCCATATAAATCAATTCCAATCAGTAGCAAAAACAAACCATTAAAATTCAAAACGTTACCCTTTTTCTGCAGCCATATTCGACAACTTTTAACTTTTGATTGCAAGCTTGAATTGACAATCCCTCCAGTGCAAAGTTAGATGGATATAGTGAGATGCTCCAGACAAAATTGTAGCTCGATTCAACGGTTAACGACATAGTTATCGTCGTTTAAAAACTGTCCTGCAGAAACTTTTACAAAACTTTTCAGATTCGAATTTTTTCTTCTTTTTGCCATTCTTCCACCATTAAAACCTTACGAAACCCTAGGTAACGTGCTCCCCGAGCTCTGATACCAATTGCGGAGTTTCATAGACTCCTTGGACCGTTTAGAGCATCTAGGGTTAACAATAACATAGACAATATGCAGTGGAATAATAAGAACATCATATGTTATTGACACAAGGTTTTTCGCAACTAAGCCTTTCAATTATATTAATAACGTGTTACCTACAATAACAAGGATCAATAAATTGATCTTGAAAGACTAACAAACCCTAGACATTTTTCCCTACGTCTAGGTTACACACACCTTTCTTAGTCGACTACATATTGGAAGACATGTATAAAACTAATTCCCTATAATCTCTTTATATAAAGAGATACTAGGGTTACAAAGACTCCTAATTGTATTAGGAAACAAATACTTTCCTAATCTTTATCCTCCATCTTTTACTGCAAGTCATCTTTGTCTTTTGTCACTTTAAGTCCTTCATGTTTCATTCTTTATGTTTTGCATCATCAAAGCTATAAAACCCAACAATGTCTATCTTCAATGCCAAAAATCATCTTTGTGATATCTGATAACATATGTATTGACCCGGTTTTTGCCCTAGTGTATAAAGGGTTTTCATTTCTTTTAACCCTTTCATAACTATTCTTTTACATTCTTCAACCCCTTAAATTCATATCACGTAGTCTACTATCACCATGTTGTGGTTGTTCCGGTGATAGCTCATGACAATGACAACATTATTCCCTTTCTCATTCTTTCTCCACTACATATAAACATTTATTCTATCTATTGGAGTGTCGCTGGATAGATCCCTCTGGTTCTTGCTGGATCATGGGATATTACCTACCCTTATATCCTTATAACTCCTTGTATACATACTCGTGAGTTTGTTGACTATAAAAAAATATTAAATATTGCATATACGTGAAACTGCATATCTTATAATCTGAACAAATTATTCTGGAAAAACATGTAAAATCTAAAAATGTATTTCATAATCATAACATGAAAATCCTATACATAAGTTACATAAACTAGATGTGCGGAAGCGTAAATACTACGGGTGCGGGTGTTGACCCAAACACCCCTGTTTTGACCCATTTCTACATATTAGTATATAAAATATATAAGTCAACATAAATTTCACTCGAATACTGATTAAGACACTAAAATATAATTACTAAAACGCAAGGTTGCAAAATCACAAATTGGTAGTTGAATGGTTGACCTCTTTGTAGTTTTTAATCGGTTCAGGCAGAATTAACCGAAATGGCATTTCTGGCAAATTTTGGGTATTTTAAGCAAATGTTGGGTATTTTCAGCAAATTTTGGGTATTTTCAGTGATTTTTTTGTATTAATGGCAAACGTTTACTTAAAAACATCTTGTAATAGATGTAAACAATGATTATAATTGATTAAAACTAGTTTACAATGAGTTTTGGGTATTTCAAGTAAGATTTGCAAGTTCCCGACAAGCTTGACCATTGTTGACAGTCGTTGCCCACGTTTCGACCGATTTACACAAATCGGAAAGGTTGGTGGCCTAATAGCGCATAGGCAGCAATTAATTGGACTTGTAGGACTTTTTTTGCATCACTGCAAAAACATTTGAGGCATAAACAAGCTAGTATGAGAGTAAGTTCGAGATGCTCATCACTTAGATACCCACGAGCATACCATTCCCTTCAAATACCTTTCTTTACTCCTATGCCCAATACTTGACTTCAACTAACAAAAAGAAGAAACTAGCATCTATAAGTCAAAAGACTTAATGAGTATACGGAAATGTACATAATGTAGAAAACTAGAAGGGGGTTGAATAGTTTTACCATTTAAAACTTCTTTTTAAAAATTTTAGATCGACTTATGTCAATCTATTTTGGTGTGTTGGATATTGATAATTAGATGTGATTAAACTATACTTCGAGATAGAGAAAGAAAGACACAACCATAACACAAGTATTTATAATGGTTAGGCTACAAGGTCATCTTCCTTGCCCTACTCCACTCCCTGAGTATCCAACTCGAGAGTTCGTAATCAATACATAACACAAGCTGTTAGGATTTAGTAAATCCAGTTATTAAAGAGTCGGTCACCTCAAGTATATGTAATCGTTAGAAAGCTCGTAGTCATAGATTAGTTAATGTTTAGTAGTATTTAGTTAAGTAACACCGTGGAGGACGGACGGTCTTTACCCACCTGTATGCCCGATCCATGCCCGTAGGTGGCGATTTGTGTAAGACTATAAATACTCTACCTCCCAAGGTAGAGTTGGAGCTCATAATAAGATTTTTCTTTCTCTCACTAAAGTTCCCAACCTCTAACTTTCTCTCTCAAAAACATCATTTATACGCCTCTTGTGTTTATGGTTTGATGTGTTTGTGAAATCCAATATGTTACAAATGGTATCAAGAGCCATGGTTTGATCATCTCTCTTACATATCCTTGGATTTCTTGTGGTTTTTGAGTTTGAAAAAGTTTAGTGGTTTTTACATCATTTGGATCATTTCTAGTGTTAAAGTTTGAATTTTGGGTGTACTTTTGTGTTAAGAATCATTGTAAGTGCTTGGGTTTTGATTTGGTAAGCTTGAATCGCTGTGGTTGAGCTTGATTTGGATTGAAAAGCGTGTTTTTGAAGTTTTTCTTGCTAGCGACTTGGTTCTCGTAGTGTTTTTCATCGTAGCGACTTGCTTCAGTAAAAGGTAGCGAGTTGTAGTGTTAATTGGTAGCGATTTGGTCCTAGCGACTTGTCTATTGAGACAAACCGACAAACAGTACAACTTAGTGGATTCTCCACTACGGATAGCGACTTGGTGAAGTTAGCGACTTGCTTTCAATTTTGTTAGCGACTTGTACTTAGTATTCTTAGCGACTTGGTGTTAGCGACTTGGACCTTAGCGAGTTGCTCTTTAGCGACTTGACTGTGTAGCGACTTGGTGCTTTAGCGACTTGTGTCCAGCGACTTGGGTCTTAGCGACTTGGTCTTAGCGACTTGGTTCACAGGAAATAGTGATCTTGGTAAGTTGCTACTTAGCGACTTGGTTCAAGAATTCGTAGCTACTTGGTTGATTTTTGTTTGTAATACGGTTTTCTCTTGATTTAGTAAAATCTCGTGAAAGAATCTATTTCCCGGTTTAATCATAGAGTTATAAAATCCCGTGTAACTGTTAACATGTCTACCAACGTACTCTACAATTATCTCCATCTGTTGTCGAGGATGTTCAAGCACCGTTCAGATACTGCCCACCTATGCTTGACAGGCCGACTACGAATCTTGGGCTCAACGAATCGATTGTACTTGTCTTGGAAAGGAAAATGGGTCAACATTCTCAAATCCATTGATGAAGGACCTTATCGATTGAGACTACAAGAGACTTAATTGATACACCGCAGATGGAACAATGATCTATGGATTAGATGGACCAAATACGTATGATGAGCTTAATGATAAGGAGAAAGAGATTCGATCTTGACATCGTGGCTTCTAACATTATACTTGTGGTCTTCCAAAAGACATCTACAAGCTTATCAATCACAACACCAAGCCAAGCGGTTTGGGATAATGTCAAGATGCTTCTCTCGTGTTCGAATTAACCAAGGAAGACAGAGAATCACAACTGTATGATGAGTTTGAGCACTTCAAGATGAAGCCAGACGTGAGATTCCACAAGCTTGTGAATGATATGAGGAATATCAAAATGACCATGCCAAATATTCAGCTGAATTCAAAGTTTGTGAACAACATGAATCCCGAATGGCATAAGTTTGTCACCTTTGTGAAGCTAACCAAAGGATTGAAGAACACCAACTATGAGCAACTTTATGCATTCCTTCTTCAGAATGAGAGACATGCTATGTTTGAAAAAAGGATTCTTGAACAGTTCAAAACCAACCAGTGAGAAACAAGTTCATCAAATGATTCAACAACCTTTTACACCAATGTTGGAATTACTACCAAATCTTCTCAAGTCATACCCACGGGTAACGGAAATCACAAACTCATTCCCGATCCAAGTTTCAAGAAACACGATGCCAATGCGGTCATGGAACACTTTATCAATCAAGCGGCTCTTATGGTTAAACAAACTTAACCTTCACCCACATACTAACAGTCTTCACACTAACAATGAAATCGGATCGCATCCAATCTACACAATCATGCTTTGGTCGAGATGGAAGGTTATGGTGCAACCAAGTTCAAGAAAGGCAATATGAGCAGGAAGAGGTGGAGTTGGTAGAGGATATGTGGCAAATCGTAATCGTGGAAGGAATCCAAATCGGTCAAGCTAAGCCAATTAAGTGCTACAACCGTGGTGGTGATGGACACATAGCAAGGAACCTGCACTTCTCCAAAACACCACGAAAATGCATAATACTTCAAAGACAAGATGTTACTTGTGCAAGCTCGGGATAATGGAGTCGTGTTGGATGAAGAGAAGTCATTGCTTTTGCCGAGGGCAATGCCAAGACATATGATGCGATATGGATGAGCAACCAATCCAGAGATAGGTCATAATCATCGAATGCCTTTCAAGTTGCAGATCGTGATGCATACGACTCGACGTCGATGATGAACCATCGCACAAACAATCTTCATGGCAAGCATTTCTCCAATGGTCTCTCCAAAGGTCTCATCATCACAACAAGCTGGTTGATCCAAAGAATCAATCATCTCGTAGGTATTAAAACTATACGATGATGTTGATGGGCAAAAGATACATGACAAAGTACAATCAATCGAAACTTTTGAGTAAGATATTGAAAATATGGGTAATATCAATGTTGTCCCATATGATCAATATGTGAAACAAAGTGAAAGTGAGATCGTACCAAGTGATGCATCTTTGCGTCAATGATGACTATATTTTTGATGAATACACTGCATGTGCCCCGATGATTACATTAATTCGAACTAAATGCCTATAAAGAACAAGTTGCTATTTATGAACAGTGCTATGTTTGAGTTAACCACCCGTGAGCGGAAATGGATGACCAAATGCGTACAATTATTAGAAAAATAATTTTAGAGAAGAAGTATTAAAACAAGAGTTAAACTCCTTACAAGAAAAGCTTTCTAAAGCGCTAAGCAAAAACAAGAACTTCAAGAAAATGTTAAAATGCTTAAGCAAGAATTCAATGCTAACGAATCAAAACTTTTGAATGATTTTTCTAATCTAAAACCTTGAAAAACAAGCTTGAAAATAAGTTGTACATACAAGGAATACCATTCAAACCGCTCACATGATCACTAAGCATAGAGTTCTCATGATAAGCATAGTATCCCCATTATAAAGGAATCCAACCTTGAGTATGGTAAGAAAGCAAAAGGCGCTCAAAATGTAATCTATGATGGCAATGAGATTCTTAAACCTAGAGCGAAACCTAGTTGCATTGAGTGCACCGAGGAAGATAGAAAATTAGATGATGCATCTAGGAGAAAATGGATAGGAAGCTTAACGATCCTGCGTGTAAAGAGAATAACATAACGATAAAACCCCATGATTACACTAAGGAAAATTGGATATCCTTAAACATGTTTAAGCCTCAGACTCTATTAACCCCGAACAAGTGTTCGGAAAAGGATATGGATATGCAAAAGTGAAAATCTTGTTGAAAAGAATCCCCTTGTAGGAAATTGCCTCATGCAACTGTGTATCCTCCTAATACACCAATGCATTTAGTTCCTAGATCTATTGCCACTAATAGTAATACCTTAATCACTTTGTATGTTGTTTATCGGTTGTTTGTTGATTTTAAGAAAACGTGTAAGAAGAGAATCACACCTCTGGGGATAATCGAGGGGAAAGGGTTTGAGCAAACTAAAGAATGTTATTTAAATGAGGTCATGCCCTTCTTTAAACAATTAAGAGGTCAATTTGAGAGTCTTCAAAAGGGAATTAATTACGATATTAAAGAAATGGAAAAGGAATTTGATGCAATGATAGTTGAGGTTAATGATTATGAACAGGAACTCAAATATAATGAAGTTGAAAGGAAGAACTTGCATATCTTAAATGAGAATTTGATTTCGAGTTGTGTGGCTCAAGATGTATTTTATCTTGTTACTAAGCACTCTATTATCGCTTCTCGATTTCATGAATTATCTATTGCATTGAAAGTTTCTCATGATCGTGTTATTGAGCTTGAAAACAAAAACTCATAACTAAATGAGAAAATTGATCGTGATGATCACAATAATTTGGTAAAACATCTTTCTAAACTAGAAGTTGAACATTTTGATTTGAAACTAAAATATCAACATCTTAAAGAAAATGTCAAAACCTCAAATATCAAGATATCCTCGGATGTTCCAGATTTTGATGCGCTTTTTCAGATAAAAGCGTGTAACAGATTCAAGCTCATTGTAACACGATCGAAAATTGAAAGCCCAAATTTCACAATTAAAGGCGAAAAGAACAATGTGTTGGCTCCCAAATGCCTCCTCCTTTAGATTCTCAGTATTCTCAGACTTTTCATCTTCAAAACTTGGTTAATGCTTTACAAAAGGAAAACGAGGGTTTTCTCGAAGAAAATGAAAAAGTTAAACGACACTTTAAAGAGTTATACGATTCAATTAAAGTCACTCGTGACAAGAACAACGAAAAAATAACGTCTTTACAAAAGGAAATTGAGAATCTGAGGAGACAGGAAAAAGGGAAACTACCACTTGTCTTTAAGGAGAATGTTGCATCAAGATCATCCTCAGACTGCAAATATACTGTGACTATTAAATACATTCCTCCACATTTTAGGAATAATGAACTTGTGTTTCATAACTATTTTGCTCACCTTAAGGATAGTCTAGAATGTCTCCGTGAGATTGTGGAAGAGGATTTTATAAATAAGCCTCTTGACAGTGAAATTAGGTTTGCGTGCATTCAAGCCAAACGATCTCAAGAGCTGCTAGAATGTTTAATAGCAAGATGTCCTAAATCCTTAGGTGCGAAAGGTAAAGCTGTGATGCCTTGTTCTATGCCTAGTGCCAAGCATACAAACCATTCTATGCCCACTATTAAGAAAGTGAACTCTAATGTGCCTTCAGTAGTTCGGATCCTCGCACTTCTAGTTCGTGAATGCAAAAGTAGCAAAACCAACTAATGTTCCAATTCCTCTACAGAGTAAGAAGTGACACCAAAGCAAGCGGGTCAAAGCCTCAAGGCAACATAAAGAATGATAGGACCTTGCATGCTAGGAATGTTCAGTGGAATAAGCACTTCTCTCTGAACACACTCTCATTAAATTCCATATCATTCATTCATTGAATAAGCACTTCTCTCTGAACACACTCTCATTAAACCTGACACAACTAATAATAAATTATTATTTTATTATTTTTTGCAACCACTTATCTGTGAAGACATTTAATAACCATTCATGCAACTTGAAGTTTAGTGAATTGTATATGGTTCAATGCAATGTCGGTATTGTGGAAAACTAGAAGGGGGGTTGAATAGTTTTGCCGATTTTAAGTTTAGTTTCAAAAAACATTAGATTCAATCTTATGTGAATTCGTATGGATGGATAGAAAGTAAAAAGCAATAAGTAATGTAAGTAATGAAAGCAAGTAAAGTAAAGGAAAGAAAGTAGTGACACAAGTGACTTATAGTGGTTTGGCTACAAGGACACCTTCCTTGCCCTACTCCACTCCCCGAGTCTCCTAATCGAGAGTTCAAGAACTATGTAAACAAGCTCCTTCAACACGGCGGAGAAGCCTCACAACGTCGCTTACACTTTTTCTGGTACAAAGCTAAATACCGAGTCCTTAACACGGCGAACCAAACCAACACAACTATAACACAACAACTATGTGAAATATGAAATACAAGATCTTGCTATAGAAATCCTGCGGAGGAACAAATCAATCAAGGACCCCTTGCTTGGATTGTAGTATCTCGTGATCTCGCCTTTGAGAAGGACCTATATGAGAATCACAACAAAAGAAAGAAGAACTACTAGATAGATCAAGAGATCTGAGATTAGAAGAAAGAAGTAATTTATGAGAGAGTTTGTAAGAAGAGGGGTGAGTTACAATGAAGAAATGGCTCACTATTTATAGGAAAAAATCTCTACTGTATCTCGGTTCCCACGGATCCCTCACTTGGGGGATCCATCCAGTGCAATCCAAGGGATCCGCCAAACTGGGTTGTACTAGTCTGGGTTTTGGGTTGCAAACCGGGTCATGGGTCATGGGTATAAGCCTTGGGTACCCAACAAGGTACAATGTATCTAGACATTCGGACATGGGTCTTGGGTTATGGGTTATGGATTTGCTCTATGGGTATTACAACATTTTATGTAAATGACCAAATGTATATACTTTACAAAAATAACATGTATCTTTATAATTTTACTTATGATAACTTTATATTTGTTATCAACAAAACACAAAGAGATCGCTAAATATGAATAAACATTTTTAAGGTTTAGTTGTATTAACAATCTCCCCCTTTTAGTTGATGACAAAACATAATGTTATGATGAGTAAAACTTAAGATTAAATGTATGTTTTGAAAGCATATTTAAGTTTTACTTCTTCTCCCCTTTTTTGTCGAAACAAAAATCGAACTTAACGAAGAAATAAAGTGTGGAAAAAAAATATAATCCACGAAGCACTAGCTCCCGCTTGACAGTAGCTCCCCTTAGAATTAGGCGTCAAGTGAGAAAATATAATACCTACAAAAAGAATGTTAGTTGAAACATGTAATATAATCTTGTATGGGATGAGAAACAAGATGGAGAGTCAATGTATGTAAACAAAGCCTTGTAATAAAATACCAAAGTGTAGTGGTATATATGCCACATACAAAATGTAAAACTAAGAACAAGGTTTGTTCTTGAAAATGACTCAAAAAAATAGATAAACTAGTAATATCATTCCTTCCATTCTTGCATATGGTTTAGTTATGGAAGTTTTGGTGAGTGATGATGTTGATGCGATCAAGGATGTGGTTGAGTATGAATCGCATCTCGCCCCTTATTTCCATTGCAAGTTCCCTAGCGGATTGACAATGTTCGCAATCTAAGTGGTGAGGATAGTGTGGGTGGATGGTTTTCGAGTAATTTTGATTTGTGGAAAGCGGAATACGTGATGGACATGTTGGAAAATATGGATCAAAGTTCATGATGTTGGTTAGTGGTGGAATATAAGAACCTAGATGTTCTTGTAAAATAATGGGAGCTAAAGGTGGTAAAGTTGCAAGATCTTTGTAAAATATGTTTGGAGATGTTGGTGGTGTTAAAAAGACTAGTTATTTTGGGTTTAAGTTGGTAGTTTTGGATGGTTGAAATGGAGTGGGTGGTGGACTAGACACGGGTAGTGGGTTTGGTTTCGGAGTCTTAAGGAGTTCTGATAGGGTGATTTTAGGTAGAGAATCGGTGGGTGACGAATCATTTGGTGGTGAATGAGTAGTTGGTGATGGACTTTTAGACAATGGTTTAGCTAAACAACAAGGTCGGATGCTAATCCGTGCGATTCTTCTAGATTTGGGTGCTGGCACTACATAAGGTGCTAGGATGAATTTTCGGATTTCTTGAAAGGGAATGTGTTCACTAGGTGGTTCATCAATGTTGGAAGATCTATTGGATTACATGATGATGATTGTTTATGAGGTTGAGAGTGATGGATATGCAAGCATTTTGGAACCTTATTTATAGAGAAAATAATGCATTCTAATGAATGCTAAAACCAAAATGTGGGCTAAAATCTAATGATTAGATATAAATTTAAGGCATGTGATCATGAGAACACAAGCATTAAGTAACATACTCATTATTGAAAGAGCTAAAATGATGAAAAATATGAAGGTTTATAGCCAAATTGACAAAAATCGAATCAATTTTTTGCTTTTGTCCCACAGTTCCCATGGATCCGTTCCTTTAGGGAACCGTCCAGTGTAAAAGCTAGGATCCGTGGTACTGGTGATCTCAGGCAGCTCAAATATTTCCTTTTGGAAACATTGGTGCCTAGTGTGTACCTATATTCAAACCATTTGGAGTTGCGGTTATCTCGACTCCTAAAAAGAGAAAAATAAACGAAGAAGTGAAAAAACATATTATTATGTGAGATAACCCGAGTGCTCCTTAATTCATTTTTGCTTAAATGAATGTACCCGAGAACACATATTATTTATGTGCTCCCTTTAGCATTCAAAATACACGAGATGCAATGAAAATAAATTTTTACTTTGTATTAATAATGAAAAGGTTTTTCATAGACGTGAGAATGTATTTAGGAAAGTGATACGGGAAGAAGTATCCTTTTAGAAAGCATTCCGAAAAGTTTCTTGTATAAAAAGAAAGTTTAGTTTTGAAAATCCCAATATTATTTGTGAGTTATGTGTGAAATAGAAATCCTAGACTCAGCAAAGAAGGTAAGGCTAACGTTTACATACCTTGTAGAATTGAGAAACATATTACGATGATTGTTCAATGAGACCAAGACCAAGACGAAGCAAGTTGAATTTTTCCAGCGTTAATGGTTTGGTGAGGACGTCGGCAATGTTGTCTTCGGATGATACCTTCTCAATAGAAATGTTCCCATTTTGAATATTGTCTCTTAGAAGTGATGACGGATCTCTTATGCTTGGTGCGAGAGTGCAACACCGGATTCTTTCTTAAGTCAATAGCACCTTTGTTGTCTCATAAAATGGCTATGTCACTTAGATGAATGTCGTAGTCAACTAACACTTGTTTCATCCATAGTGCTTGTTGGCATGCTTTGCGTGAGGAGACATATTCGGCTTCTACCGTTGATATGGCCAATGCCGTTGCTTCTTCGAGAACCAAGATGTTAAGCAACATCCCATAAAAGTACATACACCACTTGTACCTTTTCGGTCAACATAATCACCTGCATGGTCAGAATCCGCATATACAATAGTTTCTATCCCCGTTCCCTTAGGATACCATAATCCCAATTGAGTCGTACACTGAATGTATCTAAATATTCTTTTGACGGGTTCTAGATGTGAAGTTTAGGGTCTTCTTGAAACCTAGCACATAGACTAACACTAAACATGATATCAGGCCGAATAGCCGTAAGATAGAGAAGACTACCAATCATGCTACGATATTTTGTGTTATCAACGGATTCACCGTCTTCATCTTTTGTAAGTTTAGTATCGGATGACATTGGTGTTCTTATGGGTTTTGACTCATCTAAACCAAATTTCTTTAACATTTCTTTTATGTATTTGGATTGATTAAAGAAGATACCATCTTCTAGTTGTTTGATTTGTAGACCAAGAAAGAAACTTAGTTGTCCCATCATACTCATTTCAAACTCATCATGCATGATTTTTGAGAAATCATCACACATGTCTTGAAAAGTCGATCCGAATATAATATCGTCCACGTATATTTGAACAATAATTATATGTGATTCCGTTTTCTTTGTGAAAAGTGTATTATCAACTAACCCCATGGTATAGTTGTTTTTAATTAAAAATGATTTGAGTCTATCATACCAAGCCTTTGGGGCTTTTTTAAGACCGTAAAGAGCTTTATTTAGTTTGTACACGTGTTTAGGTTTTTCAAAATCGATAAAGCCCGGAGGTTGAGCTACATAGACTTCTTCATTAATAAAACCATTTAGAAAATCAATTTTAACATCCATTTGAAAAAGCTTAAGATCATTAGCACAAGCATAAGCAAGAAGTATTCTTATAGACTCTAATCTAGCCAGGGAGCATAGGTCTCATCAAAGTCTATGCCTTCTTGTTGATTATACCCATGGGCAACAAGTCTAGCTTTGTTTCTAGACACTACACCGTTTGCATCTAACTTGTTTTTATATACCCATTTAGTTCCGATTATGGTTTGGTTATTAGGCGGAGGGACGAGGGTCCAAACATCGTTAGAAATAAATTGATTTAACTCTTCTTGCATAGCCATTACCCAACTTTCATCTTTTATGGCTTCTTGTGTATTTTTAGGTTCTATGGTTGAGACAAAACAAAATAAACTACTTTGGTTTTGGACTTGAGATCTTAAGGTTCTTTCATTTAACTTTCCTATAACCTTTTCTACGGGATGATCTTTAGATTCTTTAATATTGATGAT
The DNA here is from genome assembly GCA_022545495.1 of Chrysanthemum lavandulifolium. Lineage (NCBI taxonomy): Eukaryota > Viridiplantae > Streptophyta > Magnoliopsida > Asterales > Asteraceae > Chrysanthemum > Chrysanthemum lavandulifolium. The sequence goes on along the minus strand of CM040238.1, from coordinate 103,381,964 downwards.
TTCATTGTTTAATGGTTAATCTTCTTTATTTATATTTTCCTTGATTTCTATGGCTTCTCTTTCGATTATCTCGTCATCGACAAGAGGTTGGGTAGGTTTAGGTTGACTTTCATCAAATCTTACATTTAAGGATTCTTCAATGGCCATCACCTTTGATCTCCACTTAGATGGAAGCGCCCTTAGATATCTCCTTACATGATTATGAATAGAAAAAAAACTCATCAAGTGCTTGTAATGAAGTAATGATAGTATTAAAGTTAGCAAAAGAATTATCTATACTATCCTCATCCGATATTGTAAATTGTTCATATTGTTGAACAAATAAATCTATTTTGTTATTTTTAACTTGTTGATTTCCTTGGTGAGTTACAACTAAAGAATTCCAAATTTCTTTAGAGGTTTTAAGCATAGAAATTCTTTCAAATTTCTTTTTGGGTAAAGCATTATATAAAACCATTTTTGCTTCACTTGTTTTGAAAAGCTTTTTCTTTTGATCGTCTGTGAGACGTTCACGAGGGATGTTTATTTCGTTGTCGGTTTTATCATCTTTTGTAGTGGCTTGAAAGTCACCTTCAACAATGATGTACCAAAAATCAATATCTTTTGACTTCACATAAGTTTCAAATATATTTTTCCAATAAATAAAACCATTTGTTTCAAGTAGTGGAGGTCGATGCATAGATTGCCCTTCATTATAATTTTCAAAACTCATTGTGATCGAAAAGTTTTTAAACATACAATTTACTTTAAAACTTTTGTAAACCTTGCTCTTGATGCCAATTGTGGAAAACTAGAAGGGGGTTGAAAAGTTTTGCCGATTTTAAGTTTAGTTTAAAAAAACTTTAGATTCGATCTTATGCGAATTCGTATGGATGGATAGAAAGTATAAAGCAATAAGTAATGTAAGTAATGAAAGCAAGAAAAGTAAATGATAGAAAGTAGTGACACAAGTGATTTATAGTGGTTCGGCTACAAGGACACCTTCTTTGCCCTACTCCACTCCCCGAGTCTCCTACTCGAGAGTTCAAGCACTGTGTCAAAAAGCTCCTTCAAGATGGCGGAGAAGCCTCACAACGTCGCTTACACTTTTTCCGGTACAAAGCTAAATATCGAGTCCTTAACACGGCGGACCAAACCAACACAACTATAACACAACAACTATGTGAAATATGAAATACAAGATCTTGCTACAGAAATCTTGCGGAGGAAAAAATCAATCAAGGACCCCTTGCTTGGATGACTTGTAGTATCTCGTGATCTTGCTTTTGAGAAGGACCTATATGAGAATCACAACAAAAGAAAGAAGAACTACTAGATAGATCAAGAGATCTGAGATTAGAAGAGAGAAGTAATATATGAGAGAGTTTGTAAGAAGAGGGGTGAGTTACAGTGAAGAAATGGCTCACTATTTATAGGCAAAAATCTCTACTGTAGCCCGGTTACCACGGATCCCTCACTTGGGAGATCCGTCCTGTGCAATCTAAGGGATCCGCCAAACTGGGTTGTACCGGTCCAGGTTTTGGGTTGCAAACCGGGTCATGGGTCATAGGTAAGAGCCTTGGGTACCCAACAAGGTACAATGTATCTAGACATTGGGTCATGGGTCTTGGGTTATGGGTTATAGATTTGCTCCATGGGTATGGGCCATGGGTCTTGGATAATATCCATCCTATTAAACTATTACAACAAATGAATTATTACAACATTTTATGTAAATGACCAAATGTATATACTTTACAAAAATAACATGTATCCTTATAATTTTACTTATGATAACTTTATATTTGTTATCAACAAAACACAAAGAGATCGCTATGATCAAAGACCGCCAATTCGATGGCCGTGCTCGAGCCGATCCGCATAAGTACATTGCCGAATTCATCAAAATTTGCGGCATGTTTTGATATGGCAACACCGATGTCAATGCCATCAAACTCAAACTTTTTCCTTCATTACTCGTCGGAGATGCAAAAGTATGGTACAATGATTAACCCTAGGAATTATCAATAATTTGGAGGAGAAGAGGAAAGCTTTTGTAAGCCGATTCTTTCCGCCTGCCATGTTTGATCGATTAATGGGAGAAATTTGTGCTTTCACTCAAAACCCCAATGAATCACTTGTCGAAGCTTGGCTTCGAATGAATTATTTACTTCGTAGTTGTCATGGACATGGTCTACCCTGAGGAACCATTATCCAAATATGTTACCATGGGTTAGTGTTAGGTTCCCATATTCATAACACAAGCATCAATAGAAGAAATAGAGAAGAAGAGATCGGATGAACAAACACACACACACACGTATGATAATGTATGAAGAGTTATGCGTAGAGTGAATGAGTGAATCGAACAACCAACCCTCAAGTGAGGGTTTACAAGAATATTTATAGGGCAACACTTCTAGCAACCTTCCCTTCTTATGGGCTTGGGCCAAGGCTCATGGGCTTTCTACATAAGCCTTGGCATGATTACTAACATAAAAGCCATATTAAGCTAACTATTACATATTAATTACTAACACTTGAAATATAGTTTAGGAGTGATTCCAACAATCTCCTCCTAAGTGTTAGTGATTGATGATATAAACGTTGAAGGTGCTGATGTAATAGTAGCTTTGACGTCTTCTGACATTCTTCTTTCTTGTGAGAAGAATTGCCTCGATTCGAACAATCTCCTCAGTGTAGAAATTGTTTCCTTTGAAAAGTTCCGCTTTGACGCCTTCATATACTTTGTTCGTGATCTTTGTTCTTTGTGATGGTAGTGATAGTATGTTGTTGTTGTTCGCATCAGTCCGCTTCATTGCTCTAGTGTTCCACGCCTTCTCTAACATGCTCACACGCCTTTAACGTTAGATTTCAAGATCGATGTAGTTCTCTTAGTCTTTAGACTTTGTAGATTCTTTGACTTTGATGAATAATCATTCGACTTTGTGTTGCCTTTTGAGAGAACTTCCATTAGTGATGTTGTTGGTATGAGCATGTGGAGAATCAGACGATCATCCCGCTCCGAGCTTCCATAAGAAGAAAAACATAAAAACGGTTAGTGATAAGCGGATTCCAAAGACTTACAAGTTTAAACTTCGAGAGTGTTAACAAAGATAATGTGAAAACACAACTCTAATTTCACAGAGGTCGTTCTCGAACCGGAGTCCCACAAGTGAGACAACGCGATGTACCAAGTACACCTACAGCTCGGATGAGTCGCCGAGGTACACCAAAGCATCACCTCACGATCGTAGACCGTTTGAGACACACTAAGCGTAATCCACGGGAGTTACCAAGTGACTGCTTTGTCGTGGTTGTTTGATGTTGACCGGGTAGGAGTTTCCATTCAATCACTAAGGATCACAATTGTGAACCTCTCATAAATGTTCTCGACAGATTGCTAAGATCCGTGAAGGACGATAAAGTATCACTATGCGTTATTATTGAACGACAAGCGATAAAATGTCAAGTGTACCTAAGAGATTTTTGATGAATCTCGTGGCTCTAGACTCAATAGTGCGCTTTGGTTTTCCGAGCGGAGACTAGGAGAGGGTCTCCTTCTTCAATACCAGCAATCTCTAAGAGAAAGCCGATAGTTTACGAGGGTTCCTGTGAGAATGAAACAAGCTTCGTTGAGAGAAACTTGAGTGGTCGAGAAGGATTAGTGCATGCGCCATCGGGTCCATGACGACTTTAATCTTCAATACCGCGCTCATCAAGTGACAACCAAGAGTATATGAATTGAACCCGTGTCCGCCTAAGTTGAATAATCTGCAGGCTATTTATTTTCACCCTTTTCTTTGCTTTTCTTTTAATTCTTCAACTCCTTCTTTCTCCGATTCCTAACCTTAGTCACCTTATAACTCCATGACTAACCTATGTTGCCATAAAACCATTTTCTTGAAAATCTCTCAAAGTGTTTGTGAATGAAAAACATTTTGTACCACTATGAGAGTTTTATCTTTTTGCAGAATACTCCCCGTCCACACGTGCTTAAGTGTTTAGACAGAAATCTGCACGGTGAGAGAAGAGTGCGCATTTTTTAATTGATCGACTCAAGATAGACAATCCCCCGCGAGACATGGTTACGTTGCATAGTTAAAGAGTTACATTGTCAGCTTTTAGGTGACAACTAGCTCTAATAACTACCTTGAAGGTGTGGACAAACCTCGAAAGGTTGTCAAACCTGTCAAAGTTCATGTCTATCAAGAGCTTCTCGAATAGGTACAATCTACTCGGATAAGTCTAGGAAGACAAATATTTTTGATTTATGACAGTTCAGAGCTCGTCAATTCATGGGTTAAGTCTTATCACACGAAGATTCAGTAGCAAATCACAACATATTTCTTATCGCATAAATTTTCTCCCCCTCAAAATGGCATAGAAATGTTATTTTTGATAACGTTTTGATATTAAATATGACCATTTCAAGTTTTGTGGGAAGATTATCATGAAGAACAATTTGTGAACAAAGTTTTTTTTTTAATAAAATACTCCCCCTCAACAAGTGATATAAACTTTTGAGGTTTTGAAAATCATAAGGGAAGTACTTGTTCTTTTGAGCAAAACCTTTAAAAGTGAAAGGTTTGATAAGTTTTATTCAAAAGTAAGAAGCTTTCGCTCCTTTTATAAGGATTGTGGCAATCAAGCGTACCACGTGGTCCTTTCATTACAAGAACGGGTTGTACATCGTGATGTGTGCACAAGCCATGATAAAATAAATCAAACAAACAAAATCACAATCAAGAGAGTACCCAATGATTACAGACGATCAGCTACTTTCTGAGGACGTTGGAAAGTCAGAATCGGAAAGTTTGGTCATCCTCCCACATAGCTCTCCAACCGTGCATCTGATCCCGATGAATCAGACATTCATCAATACTAGTGATAAATCAACGAACATCCTTGCGATCCTTTGAATTCCATCTCTCCTTCTGAATTATACCCAACTCAATATCCTTCAAACGATATGCCAATCCATCTCGAACCATCTCCAGGGTGGCGTCATATAACTTTGTGAATTTCATCGAAAGCCATGAAGCAAGTATGATGATTTTCACATTGGTAGACAAACCCAAACTTTGGTTTATGAATGATTTTGTACTGAGGTTCTTGATTGATTCCGATGAAGTGTAGAATTTTGGTAAGATTCGACCCTGAGGTGGAGATCTTCAACACGCTCTTAGATTTGATGCGTATGAAAAACAAGGAGTGCAGTAATGTACTTGATCTGAATTTCGGTTGAGGTTCAGGTTGGGGCTCAGGTATGTCGTGATCCTCACCACCAGTGTATTTAGAGTGATTACCGGTTTTCTCCATTTGTGGTGTGGTTTCTAAAACCCTTGGTTGATCAGATGGTGGTGGTTGTGAAGCTTATTGTGTAGTGGTGATAACCTTCTTAACCATTTGTCGAATCATTGGATGGAGTTGCCTTCTTAACAGATTTTGATGTTGACTTAGTTGTTTCTTTTGTTGATGGAGGTGATGATTGAGATGATGATTTGGGTTTGGTGAAAGTGTCAAGAGGTGGTTCAGAATACTGTTGAGGTTTGTGTATTGGATTGTCAACTATGTAGTTGTCTCGATTCCTTCTTAAACTTTTCCTCCTCGGCTCTAGCGACTTCTTTTGCCTCTTTTCGAATCATTTCCTCTTGACCGCCAAATTATCATCATCGTGGACTCTTTCATCCTTATCATGATCGTAATCTCCTTCGTCATATATTTCCACATCTTCACCATTATTTTCTTCTTGCAGATGTTTTAGTTGTTGTTGTGGTTGCTTCATTTCAATAGTTGTGGTGACAGTGACACCCTGATCCTTACCGGGTTAATTAACCGGATCGGATGGGGTAAAAGATGTTTGCAATGGATCTTCCATAAGTGGATGACTACTACTTGACCCTCCTGCCCCACCGGGTTGATTAACCGGAAAGGTTGAAGCATGGTATTCCATCCTTTTCTGCTTTAATGTCTTATGAAATTTTATTTCCTCTTCCATTGAATCATACTCATCATCAGGATGACTTTGTGAGCATGAATTTGAATGGATGTTGCATAAGGATGTCCACAACAATTCGCAAGACGATTATGAGCATATGAAGTTGTTGAAGATGACACGGAGATTGTTCTTGCCAATTTTTTTGTCGTATCCAATTGGGAATGTGTTTGCCATCAAGAGCTCTCTTGGGGCATTGATGATTGCTTGATTTGCGGTCATTTTGTGATCCGAAAGACATTAGACAAAAAGATGACATATGGAAACAAAATGTGTTTGTTTTAGTCTGATTTATTATCTAATTCCTTATTTGATGGTAACATGTTTATGTTAGTTACAAGTCCTAAGTCACATTTTTCCAATTGATTGAAGTTGATGTGATAAGTTACGTGAACATGTTAATTTTGAAATTTCAAAGTCCAATTTTTCACTTAACACACAACATATTAACTTTTGTAAGCTTATACGAAACATCAGGTATTTGTGACTTATGCATAACATTTAAAAAGTAACATATGTGTAATAAGTCAAAATGTAATGAACAGTGGGTTATGAGTAACAAGGATCCTTCTGCGTGAGAAAGGAGCTTATGCGTAGGAGTAAGCTAAAGCGTAAGACCAAGCTTATGTGTAAGAGTTTCTTATGCGTAAGACAAGTTCAAAGGCTTTAGGCTTACGCGTATGAATAAGCAAGATGTTACACGTAAAGTTTACTCGTAAGAGTAAAGCTTATGCGTAGCAAGCCTTGCTTACTAATATCTTTCCAAGATACGCGTAATCCACTGTAGACCTCTTATGCGTAAGAGTTACGCGTAAGATTTCTCTTAGGAGTTACCTTTACGCATAAAAGTATTCTTTAAGCGTAACGGTTTGAACACCTGAAGATTCTGACATTACGAATAATTAACCTGTTAAATATAAACATGAAAACTTGATAGCAGTTAATTCCAAACATCTTTTAGATCACAAAACAAGCATAAGAACATATCAGATACACACAGAAAGACTTAGGCGTAAAATTACTTAAACCCTAAATCTACGCGTAAGAGATATAGCTACACAAATCAAACAAGAATGTTTCTGGAGTGTCCTAGATGTCATATGAGTGCAATGGAACAAGATTTAACACATTTCCACCACAGAATCAGAAGATTCATGGAAGTTGAACCCTAAAAACCTAAAACTTAAAATCACATAGTTTAGATGTTTCTGGGCTAATATAAGGATCAAAACATGCATATATACTTATTCTAACACTTTCTTGACCACCTAATAACATATCTCAGAATTAGAAAACCCTAAATGAGCGCAAGAACCCTAGAATTTAAGTTAATGAAATTTAAGATTCTGGATGGTTTTGGACGATTGAAACAAGTTTAGTAGACACTAAGAAAGGTTTTAACATAACTCATTTCAATCCAAACACTTTAAGCATAAACACCCAATTCGTTCGAGTGAACAATTTTCCAAAATCAGTTTCAAGAGTTTTAACCGTTGGATTTAAAATATTTTTGAAATCCTTGTTTAGAATCTTGATCAAAACAATTTAGAACTTACAGATTATGAACAGCTTGAACGGGTTTTAAAGATATAATTTGGGCCGTTTGATCTTGGTGGTTTAGGAGTAAATGCACATGAAGTGGTGCATTAAACGTGTTGGGTGAATGATTTTGTAAAAATTAATTTGCCAAGTAATCACATTCAGTCCCTCAACCTCAATGAGGTTCCAACCAAGATCCTTTAACTTCCGTTTAGGTTAGACAAAACATTTGTAAGGCAAGAAACTTAACGATCCACCATTTTTAGAAGAAACAACATATTTTTGGAAACATGCAAGTACAAGGTTTTATGAAATAGAAAAATATTTACTTTCTCCCCCTCAACACTTGTTTGGGAAAAACAGTGAAAGATTTGATAGAACAAAGTGTTGACTGAAGATTTGTACTTGCGATGTTTGAAAGAATTTAGATAGAAGAATATTTTTGAGATTTTCTGAATTTATATTTTTGTATTTTGTTTTTGAAAAAATATTTACAAAAGAAGTTTTGGTGTTTGTTGGTTTTAAGAATGTTTTAAAAGTTCATCCAGTTCCTCGAGTCAAACACCGCATACCAATCCGTGGACCAACTCATTAAACCTAGCAGAACTAAGGCTTTGGTGAGAAGATCCGCGGTTGGTATTCAATACCCATAAAGTATAATTCAACGGTACCTTGTTCCACGTGCACCTTGATGAAATGATATCAAGATCGATGTGCTTTGATTTCGAATGTTGAAGCGAGTTGCACGAGATCGCAATAGCACCGCGATTGTAGAGACATCGGGATTCGTCAAATATGTAACCATAGTCTTTGAGTTATATTCTCATCCAAATGACTTGAGCACAACACGCCGACATGGCTACATATTCTTCTTCGTTGAGGACGATGTACAATCCCCGCTTCTTCGATTTCCATGACGCAATTTATCACCAAGAAATTGTAATGCTCTCAAGTACTTTAGTGAATCTAAGCATCTGCGTGATCAACGTCTGAAAAATCTATTAGTACAAAACAAGAATCCTTGGATACGGATCCCAAGTTAATGGTTTCCTTGATGTATCGAAGATTCTTTTAGCCTCGGAGAGGTGGGTTTCAGATTGGTCTCGATCGATAACGGAGCAAAGATATATGGCAAAAACAATATCGGGCACGCTAGTCGTTAGATACATGAGAGACCCAATGATACTCATCAGATTTGGTAGGGTCCACCAATTTCCCATGTAAATCGAATCTAGCTTCTTGGTATGAGCCATTGGTGTGGCATAGGTGTCACATTTATGCATTCCAAATTTGTTAAGAAGTTCAAGGGCATATTTGGACTGACTTAAGAAAATACCACGGGGTGATTGATGAACTTGTAGTCCTAGAAAGAACGTAATTTCACCCATCATGGACATTTCAAAATGTTTTTTTTTCATTAGTTTTGCAAAACCGATTTAGTACTTTTTATGTGTTGACCCAAAAATGATGTCATCCACGTAAATTTGAACAATTAAGATGTGTGCCCCGTGATATTGTATGAAAAGAGTTGGGTCGACCAAACCTTTGGTAAAATTATTGGCAATGAGGAAGGATGATAACTTATCGTACCACGCCCGAGGAGCTTGTTTGAGTCCGTATAGAGCTTTGTTTAGTTTGTAAACATGGTTCGGGAATTCGGGATCAAAGAATCCTTCCGGTGGTCGACATAAACTATTTCTTTCGTTGACCATTCGAAAAGTTTTGACGTCCATTTGAAAGACCGTAATATTCATATGAGCCGCGAACGCGAGAAATATCCGAACGACCTCAAGATGAGCAACCGGAGCGAATGATTCTTCAAAGTCAATACCTCTTCCTGTCTATAACCCTTAGCCACCGACGTGACTTGTTTCGATTACGTTCCCTTCAAAGATCCAATTTGTTCTTCAAAATCCATTGAGACCAATGACGTAGACCCTCGTTGGTCTTTCAACCAGCTCCCATACTTCAAGACGTTTGAATTGATTGAGTTCTTCTTGCATGGATTCAATCCATTGTCTTTTGTCATTGCATCTTTAATGTTTTAGGTTCAAATTGGCGATGATGAGTGCATAAATGCAATGTTCACCATCGTGTGAAGACGTTGTCTCGTTACGATCGATTGATTCGGGTTATCAATAATGTTTTCAAGGGGTGGTCTTTTGTCCAACGATGTGTAAAGGGTTGATGTTAGTATACATTGTGCAGATTTTGAGGATTCAAATGGCTTGTAGATGATTCCGCAACATCGGTGCGTAGCTTCATTAGTAAACGGGTTAAAGAACGATTTGGATCAAAATCAGTGGGTGGGGTACTTCAATGTTCGAACATCATCACCGGTTCGTTGTTGGAAGCGCTTTGTTCAACTGTTGTTGTAGAGTCAATGGTGGTGCTTCTTCAACGAAGAGTCGCTGTAGCAGTGTATCGGTATTGGAATATGATCGGGTTGAAAATGGAAACATTGGGTACACCGAGCACGCTCATCAATATCATCACTAAACAGAGGAGCAAATAGCTTTTCCATTTGTTGACGAGTAAGTGGGGCTTGATTCGGTGAAGATGGGGTTTGGGGAAGTTTAAACGGTTGTGACCGGGTTCCAAGTCGTTATGCTCGAAGCCATTTCAAGAAGTTCATCGAAATTTGCATCAATCGTTTCCATAACTCGCTTTGTACTGACGATTCCAGATTCGGTAACCTTTAGAATTCTCACAAGATCCAATAAAGACTCCAATGTCGACTTTGGCTTTGAGCTTTCCAAAGTCATCACGATCATTATTTGGGTAGCAAAGGATCCAAATACATGAAAGTGTTTGAGATTCGGTTTTCATGTGGATAAGCTCAAAAGGTGTTTTGTTGTGGCTTTGTAATCATTGAACGATTTTGAGTATAACATGCGGTTGATACGACACGCCCACAAGTAATCTAGAAGTTTAGCATTGATTAACATTGTTCTTGCAGCTTCCACTAACGTATGGTTACGTCTTTCAACAACTTTGTTTTGTTCTCGTGTACGTGCAATAGATGTTTGATGCTCAATTCCCACTTTCTCATAAAATTCTCGAAGAGTTTGGTTCACAAATTCGTTCCTTTGTGCATTTCGATTTGGCGGACGGTGTTCGAGTCGATTGAATTTTCGTGAGAAAGGTGATGATCATCTGTGGAGCTTGATCTTTACTTCGAATAAAGTAGACTCAAGTCCATCGTGAGTAGTCATTGACAATTACCAAGATATAGCGTTTGCCATTAATCGTTTGCACGCGCATTGGGCCACACAAATCCATGTGAAAAAAATGAAGCACATGCTGAGAGCTGTGTTCCACCTTTTAAGGAAAATGAGCACGCGTGCTTTTCCCTTGTTCATAAGCAGAGAAAAGGTGATCTTTAGAATACCAGAATCTCGGGAGACCTTCAACAAGTTTGTATCGAGCAAGGTTGGTTATGGTTTGAAAGTTTAAATGTGAGAGACGACGGTGCCATAGCCAAGATTTTGTTGATGTTGCCTTTGAAAGTAGCGGATGGGAGATGAAGCAACCATGTCTTGCATTGAGATTATATCTGAGACTAGAATTTGAGAGCCAAACATAAGATCGTTTCCTTGTAGATCATGAATGAAACAAGTTTTCTCCCTAAAGCAACTTCCAAATCTCCATCAAAGAATTGACCGATCGAAAAGAGATTGTGACCGAGGCCTTCCACATAATAAACCCCGCTAATTTTGATATTGCCATTGATATAATATTCAGTAGCCCATGATAGTCGCAAGTGATCATTCCGAATCGACAAGTGCCAATGAATTTTGCAATAAAGTTTGATAACGATTTAAGATTGCATGTCATGTGTCGGGAACATCCGCTATCAAGAATCCAAAGGATGATCTCAGACACCCGACATTACACATACGACACGGATGGAATAGAAGTAGATGTGGAACCCGATGAGTTAGAGGGTTCAAGAAGTTATAGTATAAATACACACATCAATGATTTTAGGCATCCATTTAAATCCTAGTGTATTATGTATCCATTTCGCCATCTCCAACTAGTCTTTGCTTTAGTCTTAGTGAATGCACTAGGTGGTACTACATTCCTTGGAGGTGATATCGAGCTACGGGGATATCAATGCGTTTCTTAGAATCTAAGGATGGTGGTTTACTGCACGAGACTTAGAAGCATTATTGGGCCTAGAGGTATTCCGATTCTTAGGATTCCGTAAACGAGACAAGATAGCTTTAGCAACACATTTGTCATGACAATCAGAAAGCATACTTTTACGACAAATAACACAAGAAGCATCAGACTGAATATCAAAAGTACTTAAAGGTTCATCATTCGTTACAACACTTTTTCCATTACATTTGTTAGACGCAATATCTAAAGTGGGTGCAACATGAGTCTTATTCAAAGTCCTAGGGTGTTCTTCTACTTCATAATTCTTTATTGTTCTTTTCTTAGGTCACAACTTCCTATTCTTCCTTGTATTGCTCCTAGGCTGTGAAGTGCGGACTTTGGGAAAAGAGGTAATTATTCATGTTTCAGTAGAGGGAAGCACATTAGTATCTTGTGGTTTGTCAGTAGGCATTCTAGTGTCACTTTTCTGAAGTGTTACAGGTGTAATTTTCTTAAGGCTGCTAAGCTTAGCTTGTGCATACATTCTTAACTTTTCTTTTAACTCAATGATAGTGTGCAACAAATCTTGATTTTCAGAACGAAGATTTCCAGAAAAATTCAAAACTTCTTTAGTGTGTGCAAGATAATGATCAAGTTCGTTTGATGCTTCATCACGAGTCTGTTTGAGTAAATCAAGTATGACACCATATTACTTTTTAACTTTTGCAAGTTCTTGTTCATATTTTGAGATTTGACATTTCAAAGACACGTTTTGATCATCCAGTTGCTCAATTTTAGGATCAAAAGATTTTGAGCGAACCGAGTGATTTTGTTTTGCGAGAAAGTTCACGATTTTGGCAATCTTTTGACACCATTGAAGACGACGTTTTGCATTTGAAAGTTCGCTTAACAATCGCTCATTTTCAACTTTTAAAGACTCGATCCAAGCACATTATCAGTATTCTCAACAATTACAACAGAATCAACAGAATCAGCAGAGATATAATCAGATGCATATGGCAAAGAATGCAATAACACAACATTATGGATATTAGCATAGATGACATCTTCCAAGAGTCGATCAACATCTTTTCGTAACATTTTATTTTTACGTTTTGTATTTGAAATAGATGTTTCTGTTTTCTCGAAAATGACTTTCATCAATCCAAGTTCCTTATGAAATTCCCTTTCCCAATACAATGCATAATTTTTCAAATTTTTAACATGGGGTAAAATTCTTTCTAAAAATATCTCTTTGTTCTCGTGTTCGAGGCGATTGAAAATGTTCAACTTTTATTTCAGAATGAAATTCAATCTCACGTTCTAAAAGTTTGAGGTCAGAAGTGAAAATGTCAAAATATCTAAGAATTTGACGATTTTCGGGTTTTGATTTTACTTCACTGAGTGAAGTTAAAGGACCTTAAATTGTGCATAATTTGGTTGGGGAGCAACATTAGAAGACTCAGACATTTTTGTGATAATCCTAGGTGTGTTAGAAGAATCCTTTGGTGTGACGAAAGTGACAACTTTTGAATAGTTAAATGGTTTGTTATAAACAACATTTTCTAACTTTGATCGACTCTCCTCTTCTGCATCTAATTCCTCTTGACAATGATATTCAACTACACTCATAACCGAATCATCAATTTTATATTCTCTGACGGGAACTTCGAGATTTGGTTTGAATGCTTTGGTTGAAAGCTTTGGTTTGTAATCAAGAAGATTCATCCATATCCATTTGATTGGGTTTTAAAGTAAACTTTGGAATGGTTGTGATTGACTCACCATGTTTATAAACAACTTCGAAACTCTTTAAGTTTGTTTTGTAAGCTGACAATTTCTTCAAGATGGTCATCTATTCGTTTCGTTGAATGCTTTTTGTATGCAGAGAACTGTTTTTGACAAGTTATTAAACTCAGCCTTGGCTTTTTGAGTTTCCAAAGTAAGAGCGTTAAGTTGCTTTTTATGTTCATGTTTCAGTTGTTCTATTTGAGACAACAAAGCATTCTTTGATGCGGCTAGATCACGAATCTGTCGTTCTAAAGATTTTTTGTTTTGATGTGATTTAGCAAAAGCGGCTTCAAAACCTCTTTCATGGTTTTCTTGAGTTTTGAAAAATTGAGTTGCCGTTTTAGCATTCAATATCCACGTTAACAAGGCATTTTTTGTGTAATTTCGATTTAATGCATAACATTCATCCATTCGGGATTGTTGGTCTTTAAGTAAGAGATCAATATCGGACCGGGAAAAAGTTCAACGTGTTCAACGCGAGTCACAACATGATCACTATTCGTATCCTCAAGTATAACCACGAGTCAATTTGAGTATCAAAGGTAATCATAAGATCATCTTGATCGTCAAATGTAACCACGGGGTCTAGTTGAGAATCGTCAGAATGAGATGTGGACGACTCATTTTGAACATTATGAGCCTCGCCAGATTCAGATGTTGGCTGATGTTGGAATCACTCCTAAACTATAATTCAAGTGTTAGTCAAATTGTTAGCAATTAGTAGCTTATTATGGCCTTTATGTTTGTTATTAGCCTTAAGGTTATGTAGAAGGCCCATGAGCTTAGGCCCAAGCCCATTAAAGAAAGGATGGAAACTAGGAGTGTTGCCCTAGCTTTCCTCCTATAAATACCTTATGTAAACCTTCATTTGAAGGTTGGTTGTTCAAGTTATTTCCTTTCATTCACCTCTACGCATAACCGTGTTATATTATCATGTGTGTGTGTTTGATTCTTGTTCAATCGCCTTATCTCTTTCTATATTACTTGTGTTTGTAAATCTAGTGACCTATCAGTGGTATCAATCGCCTAATAGTTGAGTGAACGTATTGTTTGAAGTGAGTTTTGGTCTCACGCTTAACTTGCGTATCCCTACTTTTGGCTTGATCAAAACGTATTTTTTCACTTTTAATCAAAGATTCTTGTCCTTTCAACGTTATAAGGTGTTACAACCATCGTTTTTGGCAAAAGTTTGAAACTTTATGTGTGGATCATTGTTTTTCTACTTGTTTTTGAACGAGGGTTTCAACCTACGCATAACTGTTTTAAGAGCTTTGGATCATCAAGTTTCACACTTTTGTGTCTTTTGGTGTTATTGAAGCTATCTTATCACACAAAAACTGGTTTAGAAACATATTTGGGCAAAATCAAAATTACGAGTAATCATACGCGTAGCAAAACCCTAATCCTACGCGTAAGTTATTCCTTGTTTGATCTTCGTTTTCGTGGTTTACTCCGTGTTTTCTTGCTTGGATAAGCCTGAAAATACGTCGACTTTGGATATCTTTTGCACTGTGAAAGCACAAGCTTAAAATTACGCATAAGCACAAGCTTACGCGTAGAAATCCTACGCTTAAGATTCATCTCACGCGTAAACCTAGTCTTACGCATAAGGGAATCCTACGCCTAACTTTCACGCCTAACTTCATCGCTTACGCATAACTTTAGTCTTTTTCCCCGCCACGCAGTAGCTAAAACCCACGCGTAACTACTTACATTACGCGTAACTTTGGTGTTTTTTACGCATAAGTGCTACTTGGTTTATTGTGATTTCTACGCCTAAGGATACTTCATCAACATCGTTTCATTCGACTACAAAGATCCATCAACACAAGTTATCAATATAAAAAAAAAAAAAAAAAGTTTTTTGGCGGGAAAATTTGAGTAAAATTTAATTTTTCAGGGAGACTAAACGTTCAATTTTTACGCGAGATTCAAATTTTGTTTAACTGTGAAAATTTTGGTTAAAATTCAAATTTTGGGCCCTAATTCAAATTTTTCGTAAAATTTGGCGTCAAAATTGTCATAACTCAAATTTTCTTACAACCTTAGAATTGAATTTTATAGTGAATTTCAAATTTTGAGAATCAAAATTTTTAAAATTATTTTTGGAGGAAATTGCATTCACTATATCGACCTTCCATGTGCTATATCGACTTTGCACATTTTCTTCTCTTTGATCTTCTCATAGGGAGTGAAATGGATTCGATCATAAAGATCCATTTGTGGCATTGAAAGAAGGATACATGGCTATTGCTCGGCATTGAAGCGTCGACATCATCAAATTCCCGATATCCCGCAATCGTGCAAGGTGAAAGAGTTGATGTACATGAAAGGAATGCTCAAATGGACATTGAGAATGTGGTGATTATCGCAATCGGTGTAATGCGGACAATGAGGTTGTAGCATTGAAAAGCAAGATGACAAAGCAGCAGATCCGGAGAAGATATCATACTTAACTACGACACCGAGCCCAACTGTGACGAAGAACAAATGGTTGAGGAAGATATCTTACCCACCTATGACATCGATACGTAATGTATGGTCGAGGTACAATCATCGTGATCATATTCTCGATGCAAATGCGACACAACATATCGAGCAACCTGAATTTAGTAATGAAGGAGAGGTTGACCGATGTGTTGCACAATGTCCGAACAACTATCTCATGTCCGAGCCCTTACTTGTTAACAATTCAACTCAAACGTCAAATCAAACTCTTGAACGAAAACATTCTTCTCAAAAGACCATTGCTCGCTTCATAAAGACTTTTCAAAACTAGAGGCACATTGCATCTCTCTTGAACTTAAACTACAAAACAAATCTTTTCTTGTAACACAATGGTCAAGATTCAAATGAACAAAGTAATCGTGTGGATACATTAGTAAAAGAAAATGAGCATTTAAAGGCTCAAATTCAAGCAAAGGGTTGCACATGTTGCTTTACAAAACAAACCGAGAAGATTAACCGACAAGAATGTGGATACTAATGTTGCAAAACCAACAATCTTGGGAAATCGTCTCTAAAACCAATCGAAACCAATCGGTTGTTAGACAACCAAGCGCTTTTAAATCAACGCTCAAAATCTTCAAAACCACGGTTTGCCTCCCAAGTTGTTGAGAATAATCATTTGTCAAAACCAGTCTCTCCACATTCCGCCAATGAATAATGCTTCTATTTCTATTAAACTGTTTACATTATACTGCTTACATTATATCTCAACAAGTGGTTGCTCCCGCCAATCTAGGACTAGTTCAAACACGGTGTCTAAACCGAGCATTAAAAGTAAAGATTCATATGATTCAAATGACGCGACAAGAACCGTGATCTAGAAAAGCTAGAAAAGGGCACTTCTTCAAAAGGATGGAATCTTAGGTTCACGACCTAGTGTATCACCTTCGAGTGTATTCATCGAACACCACCGTAGTAGCAAACCAACACCTAAGTTAACTCAACAAACAGTTAGAAATAAACTCGTTGATCTAAATGTAAACTGCCTAACCTTAGATGGATACCAACGGTAGAATTTTCAAAATCATAGTCTTAGGTGGATTCCTACAGCAAGATACTAAGTAGTTGCACCAAAACAAGTGGGATACCAACAACATCCATCCTCGAGGCGGGAAAAGAAATCATCAAAATAGCATGTTCGGTGTCAAGAAGATAATTGACTCTACATATTTATGCTTGAACATCCGGAACCCGATTACACTTGGGGATCCATGTTTTCTCATCCTTGCCCCTCTATTTGTCTATGAAGGTACAACAACTATGGCTCCTACCGCAAAACAACAGAGGACCTGCTTTCTCACCGTCAAAATAAAATGATCCATCACCTGCTCCACCACCGTATTTAATCGTCATGAATTGGAAACATTGCTTGCTCCTCAGTTACTGATTTCGCCAAAAGTCGTGCTTCGATGTATCAATGTTTCACGCACAACCGACAATACTCTAATTTCGATACATCCGAATCTACAACAACAACCGCTATCGTAGTCGCACCTCCACCAATCGAATTTTGAAAAATGTAAGAACAAAGTGTTTCCTACAACAATGTCACGGTGATGATCAACATTATGAATGAGAAGTCTTATCATAGATTGACTCTCTCGAAATATTTTTGGTACTTCACACTTGTTCGATCAATTGGACATACATGGTTTCATTGTCTCCTTATACATGGTTTCATTGCCTTCAATTCATCATCAACATACGTGGTGTATGATTCGAATCATTGAAAACATCGAGGAGGAGAGAGTGTAGGTGATCATTGCTTCCTTGTTTGACCACATGCTTCTTTTCGAAACCCAATGCCTTCTTGAATTTCTCCAATTGGGGAAGAAATAAGACGATATGTGGCTCAAACGCCTCACTTTGGAGTTATCGTCTTGATTTCACGGTGATCTTGTGTGAAGTTACCCAAATATGATGTTAAGATGCCTCACACGGTCTTGGCATCGAGTTATTGCTTATTCATAGGTGATTAGTATTCGAAAGACCACAACATTCGTGGGAAAGTCGATCATTTCGCTCTTCGTGGTTTTTTGGTGTGATGCGTCTACATACGTGAGAAGATCTTGTTGATTTACGGCATGTTACCCTCGAACGGATCTTCCGCAATTAGTCATATTTTCTTTGTGTGGTTTATCGCTCATCTACAAATTCCGCTGCGTCTTGAAACCTTCAAAAGTTAGAGGAAATGTAGACTTCATCAAAGTTTCAAATCGCTAAAGACAGTTATCGTTTGAGGGAAGCTAATTTAGAAACATCGTCAATTGGGGAAAGGTTAATTTGTTTCATACTTATTTCATCTTTTCCCTAAAAGGCTTGTGCACATAATGTTGTACAACCCGTAATTGTCAAGAAAGGACCCTATGGTACGCTTGATGCCACAATCCTTATAAAAGGAGCGAAAGCTTCTTACTTTTGAGTAAAACCTATCAAACTTTTCATTTTCAAGGTTTTGCTCAAAAGGACAAGTACTTCCGTATGATTTTCAAAACCTCAACCGTTTATATCACTAGTTGAGGGGGAGTATTTGAATTAAAACTTTGTTCACAAATTGTTCATAGTGGTCATCTTCCCGCAACACTCAAAATGGTCATATTTATTGTCAACTTTTCAAAAATAACATTTGATATGCCATTTTTGAGGGGGAGAAAATTATGTGATAAGAAATATGTTGTGTAAATGCAAATGAATCCTTGTGTAATAGACTTAACCAACGAATTGAAGGTACTAAACTATTAGTAACTCAAAAAGACTTGTCCTGGACGGGTAATAATTTCAAGCTAGTTCACTAGTAATGTAAACGTGTCTCGCAAAGGACTTGTCCAAGTAGAATGTACCATTCGAGAAACTCTTGGTAGACATGAAATCTGACGGGTATGAAAACCTTTCGAGGCTTGTCTACACCTTCAAGGTAGTTATTAGAGCTAGTTGTCACCTAAAAGTCGACAATGTAACTCTTTAACTATGCAACGAACCGTGTCTCGCGGGGATTGTCTATCTTGAGTTGATCAATTCAAAAGTCGCGCTCTTCCCACACAAAGTGATTTCGTCAAAACTCTAAAGCACATGTGGAGGGGAGTATTTATGCAAAATCCTATCTCTCACAAATGGTTCAAACATGATTTTCATTAACAAACCCTTTGAGAGATTCTTCACAACAATGGTTTTAATGGCAACATAGGTTAGTCATGGAGTTATAAGGTGACTAAGGTTAGGAATAACCGTCCTATGATCCGCCAGAGCGGAGGGATCTACCCAAGGACATCACAAATAGTTAGTACTTAGAAGTCCTTAGGTACGATTACAAAAGGAGAAATGAGAATCGGAGAAAGAAGGAGTTGAAGAATTAAAAGAAATGCAAAGAAAAGGGTGAAAAGAAATAGCCTCCAAATTATTCAACAGAGGCGCACAAGGTTCAATTCATATACTCTTGGTTGTCACTTAGTGACGCCGGTATTGAAGATTAAAAGTCGTCATGGACCCGGTGACGCATGCACTAAACCTTCTTAGCCACTCAAGTTTCTCTCAACAAGCTTGTTTCATTCTCACAGGAACCATACGTAAACTATTGGCTTTCTCTTAGAGATCGCCGGTATTGAAGAAGGAGACCTCTCCCTAGTCTCCGCTCAGAAAACCAAAACGCACTATTGAGTCTAGAGCCACGAGATTCATCAAAAGATCTCTTAGGTACACTTGACATCTCATCACTCGTTGATCAACAAATAAGATCATCGTGGTTAATATCGAGTCCTTCACGGATCTTAGCAATTTGTCGAGAACATTTATGAGAGGTTCACAACTGTGATCCTCGGTGATTGAATGGAAACTCTGCCGGTCAACATCAAACGACCGACAAGCAGTCACTTCGGTAACTCACCGTGGATTACGCTTAGTGTGTCTCAAACGGTCTACGATCGTGAGGTGATGCTTGGTGTATCGCGTTATCTCACTTGTGGGACTCGATTCAGAACGGCCTTTGTAAGAATTAGAGTTTTGTTTTCACACTATGTTGTTAACACTCGAAGTTCAAACTTGTAAGCGCCGGAATCCGCTTATTACTAACCGCTTGAAATGTTTTCTTCTTATGGAAGCTCGGAGCGGGATGATCGTCTTGATTCTCCTCATGCTCACGCCAACATCATCACTAATGGAAGTTCTATCCAAAAGCAACACAACGATGTAATGATTCTTCGTCAAATCAAAGAATCTACAAAGTTAAAAGACTTAAAGAACTTCATCAAGATCGAATTCCAACGTCAACGAGCGTGTGAGCATGTTGAAGAATGACGTGGAGACTTTGTAGAAATGAAGCGCACTGAGGCGGACTTGATACGACAACAACATACTATCACTTTCACCACAAAGAACAATAATCAAAGAACAAAGTTAATGATGACGTCAAAGCATAACCGCTCAAAGAAGACAATTTCTACACCGGGAGATTGTTCGAATCAAGGAATTCTTCGCACAAGAAAGAAGAATGTCGAAGACGCCGAGCTACTATTACATCAACGCCTTCACCGCTCATCACCAACACTTGAGGGGAGATTGTTGGAATCACTCCTAAACTATAATTCAAGTGTTAGTCATTATTATGTAATTAGTAGCTTATTATGGCCTTTATGTTTGTTATTAGCCTTAAGCTTATGTAGAAGGCCCATGAGCTTAGGCCCAAGCCCAATAAAGAACGGATGGAAACTAGGAGTGTTGCCCTAGCTTTCCTCCTATAAATACCTTATGTAAACCTTCATTTGAAGGTTGGTTGTTCAAGTTATTTCCTTTCATTCACCTCTATGCATAACCGTGTTATATTATCGTGTGTGTGTGTTTGGTTCTTGTTCAATCGCCTTATCTCTTTCTATATTACTTGTGTTTGTAAATCTAGTGACCTATCAGCTGAGATATTAGTTCAGTGATGAATATGGTTTGTTTGGGTACCTGAGACAAGCCATCAATGTCATACACTGGGCCTGTGTCACTCATGTGGAGAGCTTGCATTTGTGCCATCAACATCACTGCTGCATTAGCTTGCAAGTCCTCCATATCATCATCGAGTCTTCATACGCCATAAAGCTATGTTCTTTGTTTGTGAGAGTTCCACCGCCTTCATCCTTAAGAGCCAAAAGTAAAGCCTCCTTGTGATAATCACGCTTTGAGTCCTCGGCTTTGGGCATGCATTAGCAGTGTCCTTCTCATTGCGGTTGTAGCGGCGAAGACCATTTATCCCATTTCGAGCATTACCTGTTCAACCACTTGAGCTCTCTGTTGTTGTGGAGCACTCATGTTATTCCTTCCCATATCATTAAACCCTTGACCACCTCCCATCCGACGACCATAACCACGATTCTCGAACTTCAACACGTCCGTTGTTCACAACGACTGATTCCTTGTGTTTGATGAGGAGCGAATGCGATTGTTGGATTTGTTTGTATACCGCCGAAGGCTTTAGCAATCATAACAAATCCTTGTTGCAATGCATAGAAAGCTTGAGTCCTCATTAGCTTCACCGTAAAGTGCTTGATCATTGTTGTTGTTGTATGGAACCAATTGAGTTTGTTGAGATTGTTCTTTGTGACGGATCATATGGTGTAATTGTTGCAGATTGGTTGAGGAGCGAGTTGAGAGCATGTTGAGGAGGATAACTAGTTTGAGCCCACAAAGCAAGTTGTTGATTATCCGGAAGTGAAGGTGAAACAGTTTGGCCACGAATAACCCTTTCCTTATCAACTTCTTTTTGCTGGGGCTTCAAATAGTCGTACAACAATCCGTATGAAGCATGATGAAGATTCTTCGCTTGACGGATGAAAATGACATACTTCTCCCAATCAGGACCAAGACTACTTAGCAACTTTGTATTGACTGCAATTCTTGGCATGATGATGTTGTGTTTATCCAAATCATTAATGATGTCTGAGAATCGATGATGATAAGACTCTAGTGTCTCTCCAGGTTCAATCATAAAGTGTTCATAAGCCAAGTAAATTTTGGATTCCATATCCTCTTGATTGAGTGCAGTGCCTTCCATGAGAAGATGAATATGTTCCCACATTGCTTTTACAGTCTTTTGAGCATCAACACTTTGAAGAATTGGGTTTAGTAATCCTAAAAGGATATATTGCATTGCTAACTCATCAACTTCATAGTGTAAAAGTTCATCACCAGAAAGGTCAGCAAGAGTTGCAATGTTTGTGAGATCATCTCTTGGTGGAACAGCATTTGGATCTCCGGGTGTAACAACAATAGGCATCTGAAATGGACCTTCCAAGATAACCTTCTTTAAGAACTTTCCATGTGGCTTCTTTAGATCACAAAACCTAAAGAACCTAATCACCCATTGATCGTAGTTTCTGGGAGTGAGCATTGGAGGTCTATCAAGTGATCCTGCCTCATGAATTGATTGTTGGCTACTTAAAGCTTCACACATCTTTGCAATCCAAGTTGGTTCTTTCATAGTGTTCCTGGATGGATGTTGATTGTAAACATTTGTGTAAGGTTGTACTTGAAGACTAGGTGGTGGTTGAACCATTTGAGGTTGAGTTGCTCCTTGTTGTGGATAATGTTGTTGATTAAATTGTTGTTGATAAATTTGTTGTTGTTAATTAAATTGTTGATGTTGTGGACTTAGTTGTTGTTGTTGTTGTTGATTATAAGTATAAGGAAAGTAGCTATAGTATGGTGGTTGTGACATGTTGAAAACTTATGTTGTTAAATGGATCTTT
This sequence comes from Chrysanthemum lavandulifolium, assembly GCA_022545495.1. Taxonomy (NCBI): domain Eukaryota; kingdom Viridiplantae; phylum Streptophyta; class Magnoliopsida; order Asterales; family Asteraceae; genus Chrysanthemum; species Chrysanthemum lavandulifolium. The sequence continues at coordinate 103,359,320 of CM040238.1, read as the reverse complement.
GTAATCGAATGAAATGTTGTTGATGAAGTATCCTTAGGCGTAGAAAAAACCAAGTTTAGGCAAAGCAACACTTAGGCGTAAAAACACCAAACTTATGTGTAAAAGCAGTAGTTATGCGTAGGATTAGCTTACGCATAAGAATTGAGAAACACTAAAGTTATGCGTAAACTGAAAGTTAGGCGTACAAGACTTATGCGTAGGATTAGCTTATGCGTAAGACAAGGCTTAGGCGTAAGAAAAATCTTAGGCGTAAAGAGTTCTACGCATAAGTTTGAGCTTATGCGTAAGATTAGGGTTTTGCCCAAAAAATCTTTTACACTATCACAGTGTAAAGGATATCCAAAGTCGAAGTGTTTTTAGGCTTATCCAAGCAAGAAAACACTGAGTAAACCACGAAAACTGAGGATCAAACCAAGGAAAAGTTACGCGTAAGATTAGGGTTTTGATACGCGTAAAACGTAACCAAAACAGATTTTTTGGCCCAAAATGATTCTAAACCAGATTTTTGTGATGAAACAGCTTCAATATCACCAAAATAACACAAAAGTGTGAAACTTGATGATCCAAAACTTAGAAACACCTTATGCGTAGAAATGTTCCCACGTATAAAACCAAGCTTAAAAGAATGATCAACACGTAAAGTTTGAAACTTTTGCCAAAACATATATTTTAACACCTAAAATGTTGGGAATAATGCTATGAGTTACCACCGATAAGCTTGTGGAAGACATCGTTTGAAGAATGCACTAGCGGTGGAAACACATTACCACCGCTAGTACATATTATTATTACCGCTATTAGGATAATTGTTATGTATTCGTGTATAGATAAGTATAGAAAAGATCATGTGTATATTCTCTATTGATAGCATTATACTTATCTTGTAAAGGACTCCTTGTGCTATAAAAGGAGGTCCTAGGTCATTGTTCTAGGTACGTATTAAAACCCTAGAGAGCTTCAAGGTGTAACCCTAGTGATAAGCAAGATCACTCGTATTATTCTTAATAATATTGAAGCTTTGTGTTATACTGTTCTCACTTACATTACATCATACAATCCATCTTCTAAGTATTACTAAGTATATTCCGCGTACTTATTAATATAACTCAAAGTATCACTAACACAAGGTGTGTGTTTAGATCCATCAAGTGGTATCAGAGCAAGGTTCTGATACTTTGATTCAGAAGATCCAAGGAATAAGCTTAACCAACTCACTCAAATCAATGGAGATGGAAAACCAGTCCAACTCTGCTCCAAGGCTTCCTAAGCTCAAACTCAATGAGTTTGAGATGTGGAGGATAATGATTGAGCAATACTTTCTCATACAAGACTATGCTCTATGGGAGATCATCTTAACTGGTGACTCCTTCAAGCCAAGGAAGGAGACTGAGAAAGTTGGTGACAAAGAAGTTGTAACAGTTTCTGCACCTTCTACTACTGATGAAAGAACACGTAAGAAGAATGATATGAAGGCCGAAGTTTGTTACTAATGACTCTTCCTAAAGACCGGATCATTGCTTTCAAAGAAATTCAAGACAAAGAAAAGAACTTTTGAAGAGATTTGCTCGGTGTTTGGTGGCAATGATGCTACTAAGAAGACTCAAAAGACATTGTTGAAGCAAAGTTATGAAAACTTCTCGCTTCAAGCAATGAATCACTTGACAACATCTTCACCAAACTCCGTAAGATTGTCACACAATTGATCGTGTTTGGAATTGAGGTAGAAAAGGAAGACCTCAATTTGAAGTTTCTAAGAAGTTTGCTCACCGAGTTTCATACTAATGTTACGAACCGGGAAAATAAACCGTAGATTGAAACTATGAAGCTCAATGATCTTTACAACAACTTCAAACTCATTGAACAAAGATTGAAGAAGGCAAGGAAACTTGGTACAAGCTCTAGCGACTTGGCATTGATGTCAACCTCTGTTGACAGTGATGATTCAAGATGACAATGATGATGATATTGCCACCTTTGGTTCTACAGTTTCCATCGGTAATGCTATTGTTACCACCGCAGTTCAAAGAAGAAGGTTGCCGGTATTGGAGATCCTACCTTTATGCCTTTATCTCCACTCAAGTTAATGGCTCTATATTAACTCATGAAGACATAGAGCAAATTGATGATGATGACTTGGAGGAGATGGACATAAAGTGGCAAATAGCTCTTCTTAGCATGAGGGCTAGGAAATTCTACAAGAAGACTGGCAAGCCAATTCACATCAATGGTAATGAAACTGCAGGGTTTGATAAAAAGAAAGTAGAGTGTTTCAACTGTCACAAGTTGGGGCATTTTGCTAGAGAATGCAGAAGACCAAGGAAGCAGGACAATAGGTCTACTTGGTACAAGCAAAAGAAATAACCAATTGTGGAGGAACCAAAGGCAATGCTGGCAATTGATGGTGTGAGCTATGATTGGAGTTTCATGGCTGATGGACAAGAGGAACAACCTTCAGATGCTGCTTTTATTGCTACTGAACATGCTCTCATGGCCTTCTCTGACGCTGAGGTACAAAACGTTGAAAGTTGTTCTAAAACATGTAGGGCTTCTAGAGAATGTGAAAGGCTTAATGAATTATATGACAACCAAAGAACAGAGTTGTTTGCTGCTAATTATAATGTGTCAAACCTTAGAAGAGGCATATATGTATTAGAAAAACAACTAGAGCATTATAGAGCAAATGAGACAAAATATAATGATGATATGGTTGTTCTTAGAAGAGAGTTAGATCATAAGATAGCAGTGAATGAGGCACTAAAAGAAGAGCTTGAAAGACTTAAAAAGATAAATGAGAATGTCAATTTATCTGTTGACACCTTATATTATCAGTCTAAGTCAATTGATAAAATTTGGAATGCTCAAATTACTAGTAAAGTTAAGTCTGGTATGGGATACAATACAGTTCCTCCACCACTAAGGGGTGTTCCATCACCTCCTGGCATAGATTTAGCTCATACAGGCCTAGAAGAATTTTAGGAACCTAATCTTGAATATGGTCCTCCCAAATTTGTGAAAAGTGAGGAAGAGGTTAAGCATGAATCTGATGTTTTTGAAAGTGCAAGTGACTCATCTGTTGTAGATGAGAATGTTAAAAAGAATGTAGAGGCTTCTATCCCACAAGTTGTAAATACTATTACAGAGGAACCTAGGAAACAAGTTAATAAACCTAGATCAACTGTAAGGTATGCTGAGATGTATAGAAACAAGTCATCAACTCCTAGGGGTAACCAGAGGAGTTGGAATCATGTAAAATCTCAACAACTAGGTAGTGAGTTTGTGATGAACAATAAAGCATGTTATATCTGTGGTAGCTTTGAACATTTACATGCTAATTGTGACTATCATGTTGGGAGAAGGGAAGTTTATGGGAATAAAAGGGTGGAGTCAAACAGGTTTCAAAACAAAATACACCCTAATTCACACAGCAACATGATCCCAAGAGCAGTTCAACTAAGAAGTGGACTTAAAACTTTTGCCATCGCTAAAAGCTGTTAACACCGCCACCCTAAAACACTGTTGCAAGTGCAAAATCCAAAACAACTTTTGTAAAATCTGCACAAACAGGAAAAGGTCTTTTAATAATAAAAGGGTTCAATATAACCAACAATGGGTACCAAAAACTAAACCAAGAAGCTACCATCTCATCAAAAGTTCCCACTGCAAGGGTTGTAAACAAGAACAGGGGTAACATGGGAAATGTTGTGAAGGCCTCAACACGTTGGGAATGGAAACCTAAAGGAATTACCTCAACAACCAATCCCAATGGTGTATCAATGACCTTTGATAGATATAACTATATTGATACACGAGGCAGATCCAAGTCAATCATGGCTTGGGTCTCCAAAGGAAACTAACTCCTTTCTTATATGTGCAGGAACATCCAAGGACAAAGAGATCAGATCAAGGCTACACAGATAGTGGATGTTCAAGGCACATGACTGGCAACAAGTCCTATCTCTCAAATTTTGAATACTATGATGGACGGTTTGTCGACTTTGGAGGTGGAGTTAATGGAAAAGTTCTTGGTAAAGGGTCATCAAACGGTAACTTGGATTTTGAACTGTGTACTATGTAAAAGAGCTTAAGTATAATCTTTTAGTGTGTCACAAATGTGTGACAAGAAAAACAATGTTCTTTTTACTGAAGATATGTGTTTTGTTCTCTCTAAGGATTTTAAGATGCCTGATGAAAGTCAGATTCTTCTTAAGATTCCTAGAAAAGGCAACTTATATAGCTTTGATATGAATAACATTGTTGCTAAAGATGATTATGCTTGCTTGCTTGCAAAGGCCACAGTGGATGAATCCATGTTATGGCATAGAAGACTTGGTCATATTAATTTCAAAACCATAAATAAGATTGTTAAAGATGGTTTGGTAAGAGGCTTGCCTCAGAAAAGATTTGAAAATGATCAAACCTGTGTTGCTTGTCTTAAAGGCAAACAACACAGAGCTTCTTGCAGGTCAAAATTGGTTAACTCTATTGCTCACCCACTTCATATGTTACATATGGACTTGTTTGGTCCTACATCTGTGAGTAGCTTAAATCTTAAGAAGTATTGTCTTGTTGTGACTGATGATTTTAGTAGGTTTACATGGGTTTTCTTTCTTAGAACTAAGGATGAAACAACTGGCATCCTTAAGACCTTCATTACAGAAGTAGAAAACCAATATGATATGAAAGTTAAAATCATTAGGTGTGACAATGGGACAGAGTTTAAGAATAGAGTTATGGATGTTTTTGCAGAGATAAATGTATTAAAAGAGAATTTAGTGTAGCTAGAACTCCTCAACAAAACGGTGTTCCGAGAGGAGAAATAGGACACTAATAGAGGCTGCTAGAACCATGTTGGCAGATTCAAAATTGCCAATCACTTTTGGGTCAAGCGATTAACATCGCTTGTTATGTGCAAAACAGGTTTTAGTAGTGAAAACAAAGAACAAGACACCTTATGAGTTATTTAGAGGTAGACCCCTATCCTAGACTTCATGAGACCATTTGGATGTCATGTCACTATTCTCAATACCATAGATCATCTGGGCAAATTTGAAGAAAAATCTGATGAAGGGTATTTTGTTGGGTATTCCATGGTTAGTAAAGCTTTTAGAGTATTCAACTTAAGAACCCAAAAGATTGAAGAGAATCTGCATGTTGAGTTCCTAGAAAACAAAGTGAATGTCAAAGGAACTGGTCCAGAAAGGTTGTTTGATCTTGATACTCTAACCCATACCATGAACTATGTACCTATCTCTACAGGTACATCTACTTATGATTTTGCAGGTTCAGAAGAGTTTCTTGATGATGATGAACCAAGCAAGGATCAAGCAGATGATCAAGATGAATTCATTTTGCCACTTTGGGACTATGTCGATAATGATGATATTCCAAGGACTGGAGATGCTCAACCTTCTAATGATTACGGAAAAGAAGGAGATAGCAATATGAACACGAAAATCCGAAAGCAAGTGGAAATTGATTCCATCGCTATGCCGAAGTTTCCACCGCAACACCGAAGTGGAAAATACAACTCCAGTTACAGAGGAAGCTCAAGCCAATGATGTTGAAATCTCAAATATGCCAAATGAGATTGCAGTTCCTCAAACTCCCCATACCTCAATTCATAAATCACATCCTCTTGAAAATGTGATTGGGGATGTAAATTCACCAGTGAAGACTAGAAGACAATCAAAATTGCCTGATATTCATGGATTTATTAGTGAAATCTATGAATCTAAGAATCATGAAGGCAAGAATGAATGTCTTTTCATGTGTTTTCTGTCACAAATGGAGCCAAAGAATGTATACAAGGCACTTGAAGATGAAAGTTGGGTGGAAGCAATGCAAGAAGAGTTGCTCCAGTTCAAGATTCAAAAGGTTTGGGTGCTTTGCAATTTACCTCATGGCAAGAAGGTAATAGGTACAAAATGGGTGTTCAGAAACAAAAAGGATGAAAGAGGAATTGTTATAAGAAACAAGGCTAGGCTTGTGGCTCAAGGATACACTCAGGAGGAGGGTATTGACTATGAAGAAGTGTTTGCCCTAGTTGCAAGAATTGAAGCAATTAGGCTGTTCTTAGCCTATGCATCTTTATGGGCTTTAAAGTCTATCAAATGGATGTAAAGAGTGCTTTTCTATATGGGCGATTGATGAGGAGGTATATGTTTCACAACCTCCAAGCTTTGAAGACCCCGACTATCCAAACAAAGTGTATGTGGTGGTTAAAGCTTTGTATGGCTTGCATCGAGCACCAAGAAAATGGTATGAGACCTTAACTACTTATCTTCTTGATAATGGGTTTCATAGAGGCAGAGTGGATCGACTTTGTTCATCAAGAAAGACAAGAATGATATCTTGTTGGTTCAAGTATATGTTGATGATATTATTTTGGCTCTACAAAGACAGAGATGTGCAAAGAGTTTGAGAAGCTAATGAAGGATGAGTTCAAGATGAGTTCTATGGGTGAACTCACATTCTTTTGGGACTTCAAGTACAACAAAGGCCGATGGTATTTTCATCAATCAAGATAAATATGTGGTCGAGATACTAAGGAAGTTCAAGTTCTCGATGCAAAGTCATCCAAGACCCCTGCAGACAAGACTACACATCAACTTTTGAAGGAGAATAGTGGTGAAGCGGTTGATGTGCACATGTATGAGATCTATGATTGGTTCTTTGATGTATCTTACATCATCTAGGCCGACATTATGTTTGCAGTATGTGCTTGTGCAAGGTTTCGTGTCACTCCCAAGTTCTCACACTTGACTGCTGTGAAGAAGATTTTCAGATATCTTAAAGCATTTCCTAATCTGGGATTATGGTACCCTAGAGAATCACCTCTAGAATTGGTTACTTACTCGAGATAGTGACTATCTTGGAGCTAGTTTGGATAGAAAATCTACAACGGTGGATGCCAATTTCTTGGAAATAGATTGGTGTCATGGCAAAGGCAAGAAACAAACAATGGTGGCAAATTCATCAACCGAGGCGAGTAGTATGTGGTCACGCAAGTTGTTGTGCTCAAGTTCTATGGCTTCAAAATCAACTTTTGGACTATGGGTACAATTTTATGAATACCATCATTTATATTGACAATAGTAGTACCATTTGCATAATTAAGAATCCAGTTCAACACACAAAGACTAAACATATTGAAATTAGACACCATTTTATAAGAGATTGTTATGAGAAAAGGCTAATTCAAGTTGTCAAAATCCATACTGATGATAACTATGCTGATTTATTAACAAAAGGACTTGATGTGGGTAGATTTCAGTACTTGGTAACAGGTATTGGAATGCTTAATCCATAAAATTTTTGTGTCTAATGGTCTTTGGTGTTGAGGGGAGGTTTTTGGTACTAAAATTGTTGTATGAATTTGTATAAGTTTGTATATGTTTGCTTGTATTTTTGCTTGTCCACTAACTTTTATGCAGAGAATAAGGCTAACAGTGGAAACTAAAATGCAAGCAGTGGTAAAAGTTACTCTCACAGTGGAAAAAGTAAAACAGAGAAACTTCATTGCATTCAAACAAAAGAAGAAGTTCATTACATTCAACAGAGAGTACTAACAACCACCATCAAAACACAAAGATAAAAACCTAAAACAACCTACACCCCTACACCCTACACAAGCTACTCCATTGGCTTCTTGCCCTTGCCCTGATAGTTGTGCTTGGCCTTCTATGTACTCTTCCTTTTGTTCTCAAAGGTTGACTGCATTTTTGGACAAGCAAGACCAAGAACTTGTGGAGGAGGCCTTGGTAGTATTGCAGGCTTCTTTGGTATGGAGATTTGCTTCATGTTGGAGAGAGCTGCTCCCAAAGCCTTTGTCAGAGCCCTTGGCAACTCCTTGGACAAAGAATAGGTCTCATCATCATCATCATCGATGAGTGGAGTAGAACTCAAGAGAAGGTGCAGCTTGGCAACAGCTTGGATTGGCGCCTTCTTAGTTGGCTTCTTGGAAGAAGAGCTTGTAGCACGTGGTGGAAAGTAACCGCCCACCCCGATGCCTCGAAGATGACTCGAAGCCATCAAAATCTCGTGTCGGAAGGAATCAAGAGATGTCAATAATGTTGGGAAGATTGCTCATGGTGATTTTTAGGATCTTGTGCAAGTTAGAATGTGTTTTGATAAAGATTATGATGAGCTGAGCCCCTTTTTATAGGCAAAGTCGATCAAAAGGGTTCATTAAAGGAGATATTTATTTTTACCTATTTTGGTAGGTTGAAAAGTAAATATAGATATTATCGGGTTGACTTTGGGAAGATATTTGTGAATAGTGGCTTGGTTAAAAGTAACTTTGGTTAAAACAAGTTGGTTATGAATATTCTTTGTACTATACTAACACTTGCAGGTACATAACCAATCTTTGTTGGGAGTTGATCATAAAAGGTGTGTAACTGAGACACACAACAAATGGTTTTTGATTCACCATGTCTAATCCACATAAGAATCAACTAGTCCAGAGCAAACGGCTACTGGTAAAGACTTAACAAATCCGTTTATGGTTGATAGTTTACCAAAAACTATATGGTTATCAACTCACCATATTCTATATGATTAAGAGTTGGCTAGTCCATAGCAAACGGCTCATGGTAAAGACATATCAAATCCGTTGATAGCTGGTAGTTTGCTAAAAACTATAATAAGAGCAGTCCAATTATCATATGTTTTACTTACCAATGCTCTTGAAAATTTTTGTGAAAATTACCATCGCTAGTTCACAGTTTCCACCGCCAAAGTGTTATTTTTACCATCGTTGAACTAGCTGTTACAAGCTGTTGTGTCAAGAATAAATTTTTACTAGCCGTTGAGAGTAATCGCTTTCCATATTAATAGGGTAAAATTTTTAGAAGATTATCTACTTTTCTAATTGCAATTTATTCTCTTAAGATAAATCTTTTCCTTAGATAATCTTTCTTGCGCAAAACTCTCAAACCCTAACAGTATATATCTTTTTCTCTCAATTGGCGAGTTCTTCATTCAATTCATACTCACACAACATATTTTTCATCAAAAGATACTATGGTACCAATCACTTTTGCAGATGAGCACAACCAAGTGGCCTATTTGGAAAAGTCAAACGACAAGAGTGGCCCTGTTTTTCATCAGATTGTGGATTTTCTAAACACTACTCATGTAAGGTATGCTTTACTTCTTAATCCCACAATCTATATCTCTCAAATCAAGCAGTTTTGGAACTCTGTTAAGTCCATCACTATTGAAGATGGAGATACACATGAAACTGTGGATGCTCTTAGAGCCACAGTGGATGGGGTAACTATTGATGTTACTGAGTCATCCTTGAGGAGAATTCTCAAATTGGATGATCTCAATGGTATCATCACATTACCCATGCCAGAAATTCATGAACATCTTTCATCCATGGGGTATGATACCACTGACAAAAAGGCTACTTTCAAAAGAGTGGTTTCGTCCTCATTGGAGATTTTAATACATACTCTATTACATTGCCTAAGTCCTAAGAAAACATCTTATGAACAATTCAGTTCAACAATGGCTTACCCTTTGGTTTGTCTAGCCACAGATAGGATTTTTAATTGGTCTAAATATATTTTTACAAGTATGCAAGGCAATGTAAAGAGTTCAACAAAATTTTGATGTATCCAAGGTTTGTGCAAGCAGTGTTAAATGAATTTCCACTGCAACCCCATACAAGAGTTTATAAAATCCGTTGCCTTAAGCCCAAAGTTTTTCAAAACATGGATAAGGATGGTAATAGGGTTGTTAAACCACTTTTTCCTCAAATGCTTGCAAGAATTGCACAGGTACAGGGTGAAGATGCAACAATCCCAGTTGTATCCCAAAACACACCCACAATCACAGTTCCAACCATTAACTACACTCCACCAGTTACTCACACCTATGAGAGGAGGCAAAAACAGCCAACTCCTCCCATTACAACACAACATGTCCCCGATCCTTTTGGTTTAGGAACAAGCGTTGGTGGTTCCGTGCTTCAACCTAGTCCAACTAGGATGAGAATCGAGCCAATGCCCTATGATTCACCTCTCCCAACAGTCACACGGTTGGAAGTGTTGAGGCGTGGGCAACCTATGGAATTGATGGAACTATGTACCAAGTTAACTAAGGTGTTGAATCTCGGAGAAAGACTTGGCACAAGTAAAGGAGCAACATGCCAAGGATGTTACAAAATTGCAAGAAGAGATTCAGACTTTGAAGAAAGAGTTGCAGGGGTTGAAGCAGAAAAGGAGACCTGCAAAGATAGTGATTTCATCTCCATCCTCACCTCATGATGGTGACTCAGAGGAATTCAGTGAAGATTTTGGAAATTCTCCCAAACAGGGAGGAAAACAGATGCTGAAACCAAGGGGAGGAAAATTGATTTTGAGATGAAGATGAAGGTGATTTTGATTTTGGATTTGATGAGCCAATAGGTGAAAGCAAAGGTACCGAGGAAGTTGATACTCAAGAAGAAGTTCCTCAACAAGAACTTGATACAAGTCAACCGAGCAAGCATCTTCCATCGCTGCAAATATTTCTACTGATACCATTCCCACTGCAGAGCAAATGGTTCCCACTGCTGGACAAAATATTACCACTGCAGAGGAAGAAATTGAAAAGAAGAAGAAGGAAAAGGTAAAGCAGTTGTGCAGAGTGAAGAGCAACCAAGAAGGAAGGTTTCAAAGAGAGTACAAGCTCAAATTGATCATGATGCAGAAGTTGCTAGAAAGCTCGGAGAAGATGAAGTTGCAAACAAGAAAAGGCTAGATGAAATAGAGATTGCAGACTTCATGGAGGCTAAAAGGCTGGACAGAATGGAAACCACTGCTCCAATGGATGTAAATCCACTTTCCACTGTTCCACCCACAATATTCAGAGAAAAGACTCTAGAGTTTACATATGTACCTACTGAACAAGAGATTGAGTTCTTGATTGCTAATGATCCAGTAGTCAAGAAGAAAGCAATTGACCTAGTTGCAGATAAATCTTTAACTGAAGAACAAAGAACAACACAGTTGAAGGACTTCATTCAAATGAAGAATAGACAAGCACTTCAAGATGCAATTGGTTCAGTCAGAAAGGGTCAAAAGAAACCAAGACAACCAACCAAGGCACAAGTTATCTCAATGATGAAAGCTTATTGTTGCAGTGTTGGTGGCTGGAAAAAGAATCAGTTCAAAGGGATGATTGATGATCAGGTTGAAGGTATCTACTACAGAGTTAAAAGGCAAGATAATGACTTTATTCCTATGAACTCTGAAGAAGAAGAAAGAAGATATCCTCATCTGAAGAGAAAAGCCAAAGATAGTGAACCTCAGACACTTAAGAAAACAAGATTTGCTAAAGAACAAGAAGTTCAATCTGAGAAATTCACAGAAGAACAGCTGACTGGCATGATTTTGATTGAAGAAGAAGATTTTTATCCTGACCCACTGCAAGTCAGACATCCTATTGTTGATTGGGAAGTGTATACTGCTAGCAATTTTGCTCCAACATGGAAGATTACAAGGCTAGGTGGTGAAACTTCATCATTCATTCAGTTTGAAGAACTCATCAAAGCATGTGACAGAGATGATCTTGATACATTGTGGAGATTAGTTCAAGAAAGGTTTGATGCCGACAATCTTAAAGATATGAAGGAAATGCGTTATGGGTTGATCTAAGAAGGCTCTATGAACCGATGCTAATGATAATTTTCGGAAGTTTGAAGCTTCATGTGTTGGTACTACATGGACTTACTATGATTCATGTGAAGTTCATCATGTTTCTACAAAACACCGGAGTGGATGCATTTATGTTTGCTGAGAAAGAATACCCACTCAGAGCTGGAACTCTCACTGTGATGTTGTCTACAACAATAAGAGTTCATGAAGATACTGAGAAGGTCAGAGCTTTGATACATAGGATTCAAGATCAATGTTCAAGAGCTATTCAGGCTTTAAGAAGAAAGTGAAGTGTTTGGAAGAATTCCCAAATCCTTAGAGATGATGCAGATTGAAGAAACTTATTGATTTGCAGAGAAATCATAAGTTTAGGGGAGGATTGTTGGGAATAATGCTAACAGTTACCACTGATAAGCTTGTGGAAGACATCATTGAAGAATGCACTAGCAGTGGAAACACATTACCACCGCTAGTACATATTATTACCATCGCTATTAGGATAATTGTTATGTATTCGTGTATAGATAAGTATAGAAAAGATCTTGTGTATATTCTATATAGATAGCATTATACTTATCTTGTAAAGGACTCCTTGTGCTATAAAAGGAGGTCCTAGGTCATTGTTCTAGGTGCGAATAAAAACCTAGATGCTTCAAGGTGTAACCCTAGTGATAAGCAAGATCACTCGTATTATTCTTAATAATATTGAAGCTTTGTGTTATATTGTTCTCACTTACATTACATCATACAATCCATCTTCTAAGTATTACTAAGTATATTCCGTACTTATTAATATAACTCAAAGTATCACTAACACAAGGTGTGTGTTTAGATCCATCAAACGAGGAATCTTCACCATTGTTCAAAACAAAATTCCACCCAAGCTCGAGATCCCGAAAGCTTTCTGATTCCATGTACCTTTGGGAATAATATTTCATTCGATGCTCTAGCCGATCTTGGCGCAAGTATCAATTTGATGCCCTATTCGCTGTATTCCAAATTATCCATCAACAGCCTAAAACCTACATAGATGAGCATTCGATTAGCCAATCATTCTTATCAATATCTTGTTGGTATTGCTGAGAATATGCTCGTTCAAGTCGATAAATTCATTTTTCCCGTGGATTTTGTGATCCTAGAAATGGAAGAAGACAGTAAAGTCCCACTCATCTTAGGAAGACATTTCCTAAATACCGCTGATGCAATCATCAAAGTAAAAGGTAAAGAGCTCAACCTTAGAGTTAGAGAAGATCGAATTACCTTTTTAATCGATAAAGCAATGTGATATCCACGTTCCAGTGATGACACTTGCTTCGACATTGATGTTATCGATGAAGTCACTGACGAAGAATTGGATGCATTACTTACCGATTCTGATCCATTCATGACTACTTTAGAAAAAATTAGTGAAACCAAACTTGATAAAGAGTTCGCTGATTTTATGAAAGTAGACTTCGAAGGAGACAAAACTGAGGAGGAAGAAATGGAGGAAGAGAATTTTGAAGAAATAACTTTCGATGATGAAATGAGGACCACTTCCTGATCATCTTTAATACGCTTATCTGGAGGAAAACTCACTTCTTCCGGTAGTCATATCTTCGTTACTCAAAGATGAGGAGAAGGAACGTTTGTTTTCTATTCTCAAAAATCATAAAAGAGCGTTCGCTTGGAAAAATTCTTATATCCCTGGAATTAGTCCTAATTTTTGCAAACACAAAATAATTTTTGAAGAAGGGATTAAACATGTTGTGGAAAGACAACGTCGACTCAATCCCAACATGAAAGAATTTGTCAAAAAGGAAATCATCAAACTTCTTGATGTTGGTATTATTTACCCCATCGAGGACAGTTCTTGGGTGAGTCCCATTCACTGTGTCCCTAAGAAAGGAGGAATGACTATTGTGACTAACGAATGAAATGAAATAGTTCCTACAAGAACTGTCACAGGATGGCGCGTTTGTATTGATTACCGTAAATTGAACAAAGCCACCAGAAAAGATCATTTCCCTCTTCCTTTCATGGATCAAATGCTCGAAAGACTAGCAGGGAACCAGTTCTTTTGTTTCCTCGATGGATTTTCAGGGTATTTTCAAATTCCGATCGATCCGACTGATCAAGAAAAGACCACCTTTACTTGGCCATTTGGAACTTACGCTTATCGGCGAATGACTTTTGGTCTTTGTAATGCACCTGCAACTTTTCAAAGGTGTATGATAGCAATATTCCAAGACATGCTTGAAACCTCCGTGGAAGTTTTCATGGATGACTTTTCATTTTTTGGAAACTCATTTGAGGCTTGCCTTCTCAATCTTGATAAAATGCTCGAAAGATGCGAAGCTGCACATCTTGTCCTTAACTGGGAGAAATGTCACTTTATGGTGACTAAAGGAATTGTGCTTGGTCACAAAATCTCCAGTGCAGGCATGGAGGTAGATAAAGCAAAAATCGACATTATCACGAAGCTACCACCTCCAACTAACGTTAAAGCCGTTAGAAGTTTTTTAGGACATGCCGGTTTTTACCGCCGCTTTATCAAGGATTTTGCCAAAATATCTAGTCCTGTGACAAAACTTCTTAAGAAGATTCTTGTAGGATTGTTATTTTTATTGTGTTGATGATTCGGGTGGTCTTAGATGATCAAAATACATGTTTTCCATTTTAGAGAGAGAAAGTAGAGAGAGAGGGTGTTCTTGCTAGAGGTTTACACAAATGAAAGGTTAGATTGAATTGAGCACCACCCTTCCATGGATGGAAGGGTATTTATAGTTACATGACATCGACCTCCTATCACCCATGGATCGTGGATACAATGGGTAAAGACCCGTCCTTCCTCCACGGTGTTGCTCTAAACTAAACTACGCTACAAACTAACAAATAAACTACTTAATAACGTAAACAACGACAAATCTACGAGCTAACATATGCTAGACTATTATTGGGGTGACCGACTCTTTAACATGGAATTTTCTAATTCCTAACAATCTCCCCAAGGAGGTCACCCCATGAAATACATTTTGCTTCCTAGCATTCTATCTTTGACTTAGCTCGAGCTCGAGACTTGAATTCTTCAAATTCGCAATCTTTGTGCTTTTGTAGCGATTCTTCAAAGTCCGCATTGATTTGTACTTCGGTGGAGGCCTTTAAGCGATCCACATCTTTGATGATCTTGAGCTTTCTTTGAGATCATCATCATGATAAATCTCTGGATCATCCATAGTAGTGTTGCCATCATGTGAAGTTGTGACTTTTGGACCGACATGCTCACACTTTTGAATCATGACATCTTTCCATCGAGTAGCGGAAGCCTTCTTCGGTTCATGATATTTGCGGCAGTAAGCATAAGCATAGTATGAAATATCGAGCCGGTTATGTAGATATGCACCAGTCATGATTTCTTCAAATTAAGTGTGGATCTTGTGAGCATGCGGCTTTGATTGACTCTTCAATTTCGATCACCGCAATCGTTGGGGTGTACCTGCATCTGACGATTAGCAATAAAGCGCGAAAGTGTCTTTGATCACTTCGTTGAATTGAGGTACACGCCCACGGTTCCCGTTGATCGATACAAATCTTGCTGTGATCGGTAGATTCCTAAGAATCTCCTTGACAGGTTTCGCATTGTTCTAGTTGTTCTCAAACCGAAATTCTCAAAGAAGACAACTCGGAGTAAGTGAACCGGTAATTGAGATTCATCGATTGATGAAAATTGATTTGAAAACAATCGCGTATTGCTTAGAATAAAGAGTTTTGCAATACGACGAAGGTTTTATGAGAAAGATCAATTTTCAATCAAAACACTTTTTGTATTAGAGAATGAGTACACATTCGACGTGCTAGCGAAAAGAAGAGATTCGCACATCGAACGGTTTTCTAAAAGTATTTTCAATCGAGATACTTTTGAATTTGAAAACATCAGTACACATTCGACGTGCTAGAGTAAAGAAGGTTTGCACATCGAATGGTTTTTCCAAAAGTATTCGTCAATTCCTTTCCTGGACCAAGGTTGATTCAAGATTGAATATCCCCATCGTTTCTATCCAGTTGTCACAAGCTTGATCTTTTGCAAGATCTCACATGTCACCCACTAAGAGCTTGTTTGATGTTGGCTCTAGAAGGATTTCCATCTTCATTGTGAATATTTTTACATATCACTCGGATGTTCTGGCAATACCACAAGGATAATGCGAGGACTCTTAATATATACTTACTTTCCACATTGTGTGAAAAAGCAAGTCTTCAAGAATTTAGTGTCCTAACGAGATATTTTGGATGATCTCTTGGCTCTAGACTCAATAGTGCACATTTGGTTCTGTGTCGGAGACTAGGGAGAGGGTCTCTTCTTCAATATCAACAATCTCTAAGAAAGTCGATAGATAATGTCGGTTCCCGTGAGAATGAAACAAGCCCTTTTAAGAGGAACTTGAGTGGCTTGGGAAGTTTAGTCAGATGCGTCCATCGGGTCCATGACGCCTTGTCGTCAATACGGTGTTACCTTAGTAACAACCAAGTAGCATATGTATTGAACCCGGTTTACGCCCTAAGGTTGAATTGATGGAGGCTATTTCTTTTCACCCTTTTCACATTCAGTTCTTTTTCATTCTTCAACCCTTGATGCTTATCGAGACTTCATTACTAGAACCTTGTTGGGTTTATTCCAAGACTAGCCTGTCTCATCGCACTCTTCCCGTATCTCACTTTTCTCCTTTTTTCAATATACCTAAGGACTCTACACTATCTAGTGGATTGTCCCTGGGAAGATCCCTCCGGTTTTGGCGGATCGTGGGAACGAATACCTAACCTAACCATCCTTATAACTCCATGCATAAAGTAAATTTGGTCGGTCTTTTGGTATTGTTCTTTCCTTCATGAAACCAATTGAAAAATCATTTGGAAAAACAATCAAGGTACTTGTGATACGAGATCAAAGCATTTTGTACCTTAATAGTTTTGATCATTTAGAAAACCTCCCCCTCAACATGTGCGTGTGATTTAGAAATTGTTTGGCACATGGAGGCAAGAGGACTTTGAAATATTTTCTTTGATCACAATTTTCATACGAAAAAAGCCATTTGATTTTCTTGGTAAAATTCTCCCCCTCAATATGTGCATAGGATATTTTAAAACATTTTATCACATAGAGGCAAGAGTTCTTTTGAAGCACATCCACAATCACACAAGCCATTTAAGAAACCATTTGAAAACTCAATCAAGGTACATTATGTTAAAACATAAAAGCTTTTGTACCTCGATAGTTTATTTTCTTTTAAAAATGCTCCCCCTCAATATATGCTTAGAGATTCGAAAGCTTTTAGCACATATGAGAGAGGCAGGCACAATTAAATCAAACGATCACCTTTATCAAATTTCATAATTAAATCACAAATTCTCCCCGATCAAAATTATCAAACCCTTTGAGATTTTGGATCCCAAGTGATTTAATACGGTTTAGAAAACATGGGAGAATATGTGGCTGGTTTAAATACTCATCATGTTTTTGGATAACTCCTCCTCCTCAACATGTGCATTGTGTATGAAATTGTTTGGCACATGGAGCGGGAGTGCCTTTAAAGGACTAAAACCAATTCCATTTAAACAGATAAGAGATTTAACTCACGATCTCTCCCTTGATCAAAATATCAAACCATTTGAGATTTGTGATCCCATCCGATTAAATTATTTAGAAAGTTTGGGGAAAGACGTGGCAAGATTTATTTTTGAAAATGACAGATAAGGACCAATTTAAGACATTAAAGATTGTTAGTGTCGTATGATAGTTTTTTTAAGAGATCTTTTAGTAAAATAAAACAATTTCACAATCAAACAAGAATGTAAAAATTTCATTTTGAAAGACCTTGATTCTAAAGAAAAATCATACCATGACATAACATTGAATCTTTAGATCACCACATTATAACGCATAAACCGGAACTTTTATGAAGAAATATTGTTTGAAAATATTATATTTTAAATCACTCTCCCCCTCAATCGATGACCGAAGTCGATAATTGAGTGACATAGGTTTTGATAAAAAGAAGTTCGGTGATTTTCAAAATTTAGTCAAATATATTTTCAAAACAATATTTTCCATTTTCAAAACAATTTATTCAAATTTTTCAAAATTGTTTAAAATGGTATCTGCATAAAGATATCGTTAGGTGGTTGAGTGCTTTTGTTGATGTTCTTCTTTGAGGGCTTGGAAGAAAAACCGTCTGCAGATGCGGTGAGACTTCTTTTACGTTGCATTTTGAATGCCAACCGAGGTCAAATTAAGCTCTGTTTCTTCAATCACTTAGAAGAAAACCATCTGCTGATGCAGTGAGACCTCTTACGTTGCATTTATGCCAACTCTCCATTGAAGTCCAATTAAGCTCCGTTTCTTCATTTGTCAACCCAAGAAATAGTTACCCTTTCCTTTCGGCATCCAATCATCTTCATTTGTGGGATCCGGATCGGGAACATTCTTTTATACCAATATACCTGCATACGTTAGTGAACACACATACAAATATATGGTGGTCGACATCACCCAAACAACAATCGACTAATTAAAGTCAATTCAACATAACAATCGATCATATAAGGCATGGGGTTTATATGTTAATCAAACTCTAATCATCTAAACCTAACAATCATATCCTAAATTCCTAGTCCTTCGACACGTGCAAATATCATTTTAATTAAGCACGTAGGATAATAAAGAAAGCTCGTTAGATGATATAGATTTGAAAACATTCTCCCCTCAATCAATGACTCATTTTTCTAAAAAGTTTAAAAGCTACTGAAGTCATTGATTGAGTTTGCAAATTTAATAAAAACTAAACCGATTGTTTTAAAGCAACTCATTTACCACTATTTTGAAAACACCAAATATTTTTCGAAGAATTTTAGACGGAAAAACATTTGTGTAGGAACAATGATCCTTGACATACTTTCCTCATTTTGTTTTGGGATAAGTGCACGAAATTTGTGAAAAGCGTTTAAGCGTAGCACTTTCCTTCCTTGAAGAGCGGGTTGCTATCGAAATAATAGCAAACCATAGTTTAAAGCACGGGTTACGATCAAGAAAGCGCAAGCCATAGTATTAAGCACGGGTTCTGATCGAAATAAGCGTAAGCCATATTTTTGAGACATGTTTAAAAAGAATATTTACACCTCCTGCTCGAACTTCATCTATGGTCCCGTGCCATTATTGAATGACATTTCTAAGACCGTAGATGTTATCGATACCAGAAGACATGTCAAGGAAAACATATTTTTGGTATTTTTGAAATTTTCTGATTTTTATGGGTTTTTGAAGGTTTTATATTTTTCTATTTTCTTTTGTTGGTTTTATATTTTTGTATTTTGTTTTAGTTGGTTTTATATTTTTGTATTTTGTTTTTCAGAAAAATATATACAAAGATAGAGAAGATGATATAGTTAAAGAAGATGATGATACGAGTACCGAGATAAGGATATCGAGCAGCACGTCGTAGAAGATAGAAGTCATCAACTCTTAAACATTCACCACCAAAGCTTCGTGGCTCTTGAATCAAGAAAGAAATTGAACCATCGAAAGTGAGACTTTGGCAGACTTCCCCAAACCGAAAATCCTTTAGGTGAGCAGATTCAAGCTCTATTTCAAGCTTGCCTTAGCTGAGGCATGTAAAAGCGAGACCATTACCATAAATCCATTGCTCCATTTAAGAACGATAATCGAGAATCTCCATTCGGGTTATATCATCAAGAAGAATAGCAACGTATCATCCCACTCATAAATAATCTTCTCAAATTTCATAACCACTTGAATTACGGCGCAATCCATTCCAAAAGGTGTCAAGAGAACACTTCCCCAGTAGTTGAGTTGATGTAGTCGGTCTCTTAGTATAATGCTCAAGAACTCTCCGAATACACTTCATGAGGGAATGAAGAACACCTTCCCATGTTCACATTTTCTTCCACGATGAGCGTGTATGAAGCTCAAGAACCAAGTACACCAATATCAAAGAACTCTCCGAATACACATCATGAGGGTAATGAAGAACACCTCCCTATGTTCACATCTTTCGTCACGATGAATGTATATGAAGCCCAAGAATCCAAGTACACACATTCCCAACGAGAGAATAACGATAACACCTCCTCATGTTACACATTTATCTCCCCGAATATGTCGTACTTGTGTACCTCTTTATCTTGAAACTTTCTAACATCTCTTCCCCACATAGTTGGAATAAGAACACTAAACGCCTTGATGAGTAAAATCTTGAGTTTCTCTGTGGTCATGACATTTGTTTTCCGGAATATCTTCAATCACTTAGAAGAGTTAAGTTCATCAAGTTTACTCGCCATGAGTCAAACCTTGAGTTTCTCTGCGGTAATAACATTTGTCTTCCCGGATATCTTCAATCACTTAGAAGAATTAAGCTCATCAAGATTACTCGCGTTTAGATGCGTGTCTCCTTTCCCTTTTGGTTTTGATGCTTGTAATCGACAACTCATTGAAAGCCCGTATACTAGAAATTTGTTGAGAAGAACACTTGAATTCTTTGTGAGAATCAACTTGTCAAGACTCTCTCGACTATTTATATCAACCCTACAGACAATTTGAGTGACCATCAAGAAGAAACCCCGCTATACCATACTTGAAGCGAAGTCAACTTCCCACATTTGTATCTTAAGCTTGCACCTAATGATGGAAGAACGGTGTAGATAATTTATGCTTCAAGCAAATCTCTAAGTACTACTACCCAAACAAAGTATGAGACATTAACACCTCTTGCGTTTATCCACACCGTCATATCGTGTGACACCGAGTAAAACAAAGTAACTCCTAATAGTGATAGTTAACGGTCTTCAACCATCCACCTCATTCGCGGTAACTAGATAAGCCAAGTCTTCAACTCAAATTCTTAAGCCCGAGCAAGTTATCAAATAAGAACACGCCTTTGTGAAAGTCAACTTCAATCTCAAATAAGTGATAAATGATTAACTCCGAAGTAATCACCTTGTGTCAAATGTCCAACAATAGTCAATATCAACGTCTCGAGTAGTCGCTGCTAAAGAATATGAGCAAGTCTAATTGGGAATTGAATCTGACTTATAACTTTCTCCCAATTAGTGCTCCCCCCTTGATGAGTGTCTAAATACTCATCATTTTTATACTGTTAGAATGCCAAAAACATCCGAAAACACTCGAAATGCTTCAAAATGATAAAAATATCACAAACAAGTGTTTTATATGTTTTAAATGCAAAACATCAAAATCGGTGAAAAACGTATTAAGTTTGCATAATTGGCGCTTTAGTCCCCAGTTACAAAAGTTGTCAAATCGGTCCCCGGTCATTCCAAAACTTGTAAAAGTCATTTTAGGTCCATGAGATTCAAAAGTTGTCAAAATAAACCTTTTAAAGTTTAAAATCACAAATTGACAACTTTAGTCCTCAACTTTGGAAAAGTGTCAAAATAGTCCTTAAGGTTTTAAAATGAAATTGATCAAAAATAAACCTTGTACTATTAATAAATGACAAAATTGGTCCTTTATGATAAGTTTAAAGAGAAATTACAAGTTTGGTATTGACAAAAATGGTCCTTTTAAGTTTAAAAAATGAAATTTTCAACAATAGTCCTTGTACTATTCAAGTTTGGCAGGAATGGACCTTGTATTAGCTTTGGAATATTTGCAGGATCAGTCCTTGAAAATTCAGCATATTACACATTTGGTCCTTGGGCTTTTATCACTTAAAACCAAATGAACCTTTTGTTAAATATTAATCCAAATCCAACCCAGCCAATATACTGGCCCAACCCCAAGCCCAAAACCAGACCCGACCCATGTTTTAAAATAAAAACAGGCGCCCCTCACTGTAGCACCATCTCCCACCTCACACCTGTTACCTCCCATTCCCCAACACCTGCTACCACCACCTCATTTCAACCTTTCCAGCTCATCTCTATCATATCACTATCACCCCCCTCCACCTCCACATCAATCCAAACCCCATTTAATGCAAAAAACCTACCGTTTGAAATTTGGCGCCAAAATCGCCATTTGGCAAAAATGATTATCTGGCACTATCCAATGGTTGAGATTGGTGGGAAAGCATCAGAGGTCGACCCAGAGTGGGAAAAGAGCTTTATATACAAGCTTGGTGCAGTTTAGAAGACAAGTAGTTTTAGTTTTAGTTTATTAATGTCGACTTAGTGTAATTTCAACTTTTTAGTTGTAATTTTTAGTTAAAAAAGCTTGTAATCTCTTATTTCAGTATAATTTTATCTTCAATCAATCTTAATTTCAGTTTCCTCATTAAAATCAGTTTTATGCAATTTTTTAGTTGAAATCTCATCTTGTCTTTAATGTTATGAAAAGTTGTTGTTTGTTGGTTGTTTAGACTCATTTAAGTCCCTAATAAGCTTTTATAAGGCTACTAATCATAAAAATCAGTTTAGCTTCAGTTTACATTCAAGACTCAAAAATTCTCAAAAATCCCAAATAAATAGTGAAAAATTAAAAAGATATAGAAATGAGGATGAAAGCTGGTGCAGAGTTGGAATTTGGATTGCTTGTGGGTATAAAGCTTCATGGGAAGCCATAGGTTGAGTTCTCAGTCCGTGGTTCTTATTTTCCACTTGGAATCCATTTTGTAAGATTTTTACTCATTTAGCATTTAACTGTATATGTATGTTATGTGCTTTAATTTTTATGTTTCTATGTTTCAGTGGTATTATTAAGTGATAATACAAGTTAAATCAGGTTACTTGTTCTTTGATTTTAGTTAAAGCTTATAATTGCAATCTCACAGTTGAAATTGTATAATGTTCATATCTGTGTTTTATGCATGAATTTCGATCTTTTATACTTCTAGGATTAATATAATCATAAGATAAAGTATTAAATTAGTATTAAGGTCTAAATAATAAGGTTGATTTGAAAATCTTCATATGATCCTTATAAAGGACCTGTTTGGATTTGGTTGCTCAAGCGAGTTAGAAGTTGTTTAAGTCTTTGGATTTGTTTGATACATGTCTTATTAGGTTTTAGTAACTCATTGCAGCAAAGCAAACCAAAGCTAGTTAATATAAAAAGTCAACATAACCTTTAATCTCATCTTACAGTTCACTGTTGGAATTTCATGACCCATAATCTTGTTTTCATGTGTACAAGTTGATAAAATTGATCAAACAAGCCTTAATTTAGCTTAATATAACATATTTTATAAGTAGGATAGATCCAAAGTTCAAGAAAGTCAAATATCATTTCTGTTTTCAAAAGTCAAAATTTGGAAATCCAGTTTTTTGCAAATCTTTCTTGATCTCTCATGTATTCATTTCTGTATTAAAATCTATGAGACTTTGGGATTTGCAAGATCATTAGGTCTAGTTTAGATATATCAGTTTTGTTTTACATTTATTAAGCTCCAATAAGCTAAAAATAAGCCACCAAGAATGCCCATTTGTTCTGCACACTCAAGATTCAAGTGAGCAAGACAGCACTTCTTGTAGATCATCTCACAAGCTTCATTCAAGCTTGTGAGGGCTGGTCTTTGGTTCTTGTGTAGTCACCAGTCCATTTTAAGTCCCAATAGTTGTTTTCCCTTTTAGCTTATTTGTCTAGCTTGTGCAAGTACTTAAAGGTACTACCTAATCACTGTTTTACTTAAATAAGCTAATAAGCTCAAATCTAACTTAAGCTTCTTTAGTGATCTAAATTACTTGTTAAATGGTTGAAATAGGTTTAATATAGTATTATTTAGCCTCGGTGTTCACTGGTACCTTTTGGTAGCTTGTAGCTTATTTTGATTTGCTTATTGATAGCGAGCTTGTACATCGATCCCATATCCTCCAAATAAGCATATGTTTTATATTTTTCTTAGACTTAGAATAATATTTTAACATTTTCCTGAATTTTTCAGATTTTTCCATCACTGTTTTCTATTTTTCTTTATTTTAAATAGTTTTTAATCATTATTAAATACCTTTTAATACTAAAAAATCAGAAAAAGCTTAAAAAAATATGTTTTCTATTTTCCTAGATTAAGATAAATATAAATAGTCTAAAAAGTATTTTTCCATATTTTTCTCCTTTTATTTGGTATTTTTAATAATTTAAATTAGTTTTAAATAGTTTTAATTAATAATAAATACATAAAAAGTATAAAAAATATATTTTCAGTTTTAAAATTAGTTTTATCATATTTTAGATTTTTCTAAGTCTTAACTTTATTTTTCTAGTCTTATTTCATATTTTCTTTTATTTTAGAGTATTATTAAATAGTTTAAAATAGTTTTTATTTAATAATAATTAATTAAGTAGTTGTAAAAATAATTTTCCTTTTCTAATAATTTTCTTATATTATTAGGTTTGTAAAAATGTATTTTTCATATTTTTAGGATTTATATTGTATAAGTCTCACTTTTTATTTTGTACGTAGACGTAATTTTATTTTAAACGTAAGTTTTAAGTTTTAGGTTATAAACGTTCATCGACTTTAAAAATAGTGATAGAGTTTATTTAATAGATTTTAACTTTTTAATCTTTTTAATTTGCATTTAAGTCGCTGTTATTTGTTAATCTTTTCTTTTAGTATAATTTTCCATCGAAAACCCTACTGATTCTTATCCTTAGTGATCATTCGACCATCCGATTAAGTGTTTTAACACCAATTCATCCTCCGTGGGACTTAACGACCCAGAATTCCCTATATTCCTCCGATCTTAATTGCATTAGTGTTTGAGCTGCTTTTAAGTCTATTTGACTTGACTGCTTTGGACGCAATCACCCTAAACCGACAATCTGCTTGATAAATGCCTAGATTAAGAAGAAGTCTTTAGATCGTTAAATGCAACTCGTCTTTAGTCTTCTAACATGTAGCAGAAAATGTAGAACAGATGTAGACTCGACCTTCTTCAAGATTGTGCGGTTGGGAATAGATAGTTAACATCTTCAACTCACCAAAACAAGAACATCACCAAAAGCATCCCAATCAACTTACATCTTGCAAATCCCTTAACTAAAATCCTCCCAATCAAAAAGAACAGAAGATGCTCAACATAAGGAAATCGGCAATCGTGGCGCGAACGAACACACAAGATGGTAATACCAAGCAAACAATCACATCAAACAAGAACGAAGGTTGTTCGGAATCATCATGTTGATGTGCGTGAAGCATTAACCGGAAGCACTTTGTCGATAAACTCATATCGACTTGTGAAGATGTCAACAAACGGCTCTTAAGAAGAAACTCCATGTGAAGATTACCCGATAAGAAGAAGCTCGGTTCTTACATGAGTTTAGAGCCGTATGACCATTTAAATTCTCAAATAATAATCAACCATGCGATAATTTCACACTTCTTCTCCCCTCAAGAATTGCATACGGAGTTGCCATTCTTGATTAAATAAGTGAAAATCATCCGAATGTTCTATTCACACTTCTCTCATAAAATAAGCACATGATGTCACCATCTTCATTATAATCGAGCAAGTGGAATGAGAAACAATCGGTGGTAGCCCGGTTCACTTGATGACCAAGCGCATGGAAAAAGTATGAAGCATGTTGATGAGAATGGTCATAATAAGAAGATTTCTCTTCTTGAAGATAAAGCGCCTTGAAGCGTACACTTTTCTTTTCTTTAGAGTACGAGGCATGAACCGATGTGTTCATACGTCATAATCTCTCTTTTCGACTCTCTTAGCAAAACATGTAATCAACCCCATTATCATTCAAGAGGCTATTTGTCGTGACAGCTGATGGAGATAACCCAATATGATGAATTTGACCCTGAAGTAAACAATCCCGAACTCATGACTTATACTTGCACATATGTAACAAAGAGCGGTGCCGAGACTTCATGCCCATTTGAATCTCTAAGTACTCTATACTCCTCAACCAACCAACCATCAAGTAATAGACGTACATTACCTCTTGAAAATCCATAATTGAATGTGACACTGAGCACTACAACGTAACTCCTTAAAGTGATTGTTATTTTGAGATGATAAGAGCCCAATTCCCCCAAGTGGTAAAAGAAAAGGTAAAAGTCACTCAACAATAACTAGATTTCCAAGTCTTCGTTTTTGATAATAAGCTCGAACAAGGATCATGAAGAATCTTCATCCATCCATCCCCGATACCTTCAGATACTAAGTACACTCGCCCGTGATAATTCACTTCAACCTCAAATAAATAATACTGAATTAACGCCGTTGTCACATCTTCTGAACTGCTTAAATCTAGCCTCCTTTGACTTTTTAAGTGAACTTTGATAATAGTTTCATCCTGACCATGGTCAAAAAGCACATAACCCCGTAAAACCATGTAATAACCAAAATGCCATGACGAATATCCAAACACACATCCAATTTATGAAGTACACCTTTTATCCTTCTTCAAAGAACCCGTAACACCAAAGATCGAAGACCCCGAGATACGCTTTCCTTTCTCCAAGATGGTTCCATCATCACGGATTTTACAATTCTATAGTTTAAACCGAAATAGTTTCTTTCGCGGGATTTTACAAAACCAAGAATAAACCGTATGGTAGTTCCGGATATGCACTTTACAATTACTCGGATGTTTCCATTGTCACGGGATTTTACAAGTCTATGATTTAAACCGAGAAATAGGTTCTTTCGGGATTTTACAAAATCAAGACAAAACCGTAAACAATGTCGATTGAATATGTTATGACAACTTTGGTTTCGTGAATATATGTTTTAGGGAACATGCGCGGTTCATCAACGGTTCATATCCAACATCATCAACATCATCAACCATCCAATCAATACATTGGTAAACACATCATTCACGCATTCTGTCGGCAATTGTTGTGACAACAAGGTGAACTAAACCCGATATGCCAAACTTGATCATAAAGTAAAATTCCCCAGATTTGTTACTTAAACTTGTACTAATCCTTGTGAAGAAGAAACGGTGTACCCAATGTACAGAACCTCTTGACGTATCCTCAACTGCGTGAGACACCGAAGTGATAACTACGTTGTGGATTAAGCGAGAAAGAATCACAACCGTAACTAAATAGCCAAGTCTTTATCACACTCTGTAAATGCCCAAACAATTCATCTTCGCGGAAGGGTAGAAAGAAAGAAGACGAAATAAGTAAACACGCCCGGAAAACCCTCACTTCAAATCCAAATAAGAAATACCGAACAAACAAACAACCCCGTAGTCAACATTGTAACACAGTATCCTTTGTGAAAATGTAGAAACCAAAGTATCAATCCTCATCACAACAAGTCACATCCTCTAATCTCAAATCTTAATTTTCGTTAAATCTTATTAACAGATCACATGATCAAGTCACATCACTTCAACGAATCTCAATATCAAATTGGATCAACCATTAGTAGCCCATATTACACATTCCATAAGCCCAAAGCATATCATGAGTCCACGTCCAATAAACACCTTTTGACCCATCACATCAATACCAAGTCAATAATACCGGACAAGAACCCCGTGGTCATCGTAAACGTGTCTATGTAATTCTAGCCGTGAATTGTAACCTCGTGAATATTATCATGACTATAATACCAATTTTATCAAATAATAATCACGAGGCTCATTCCACCTTACATGAGTATAACACTCTTTACATTAAATACCAATCATTTCATGCCCACATGCTATTACATGTTTCATACACGGATACACTTTTAATCAAATACCACTATGTCCAGTGTTGCAATACAAATCTATACAGCCCAAATATACAACCCATCCATATATGGTCCATCAAAAACACAAGCCCACATGATGATAATAATACACGATCCACATCAAGAAGTAACCTAATATCATGGGGTATTAATAACTCTCACTTCTCAATTAACCCTAATTTCACACATACAATATATCCGCCTCTCTCCTTCACCTATCTCACCACAAAATCAGATACACAACTTTTGAAACCCTAAACATAAATCTGTCAAAAATCCGCCCCCATCATAAAAACATACATCATTTACATCTGCCCCAATTAATTAATTCTCTCCAAACCCTAAAACAATACGCCTCCATCCTTTCTTTGATGTTCACAATGACCTCGCCACAGGGATGGCTCGAGGCTTTGATTTGCCACAGGGTTGGCTCGAAGTATCACATAGACTTCACATACGAATCAAGGTAGGTTTAATCTTTGTTTGTGTGTAAGTTAAGGATGTTTGAACGAACCAAATAAGGGTTATAACACGTTTGTTATACCACCCTTTTTATGTTCGGATATTAAAAGATCTATGATGAATATTGTTTTGTGATATGGATCCGTTTGAAGGTCTCGACATCATATGATGTACACGAAATAAATTACTGAGATCCATTTATTGTGTAACGTTTATTTGTACCAACGAATGAGTGGGAAGGAGATAACATATTCATGTTGTTTCCTTTTCATGTGATGTTCGAACATAACCAAAAAGCAGTCTTCATATCTTAGATCTATGATGGGTATTTCTTTCTCGTGTGACAAGACTTTCGAGTCATGATGAACCTTAGAAAGACACGAAGATTGAGTCTGAGATCACTTAGAGTTTTGTTGGAGTCATTTTAGTTTCTCGTATAAAAATAAACCCATGGATCTGTGATGATAATATTTTGTGATAGATTGGATCTGGAAAAGGTCATTGTAAAGTCTTTATCCCACAATGAAATCTGAGATCTTTAGTCAAACAAAATGATGTTTGTGATGAAGTAGTGAAATACAAAGTGATGATGTTTGATTCGTTAGATATAGACTTTTGTTGTTCTGGTTTTGGTCAAAAGTACTTCATCTAATTTTTTCTTTCACAAGTCGTTAGACGGCAAGTCGTTAGACGGCAAGTCGCTAGGGCAAGTCGCTAACCTAAGTCGCTACGACTAAGTCGCCACGACAAGTCGCTACGACTAAGTCGCCACGACAAGTCGCTACGACTAAGTCGCCACGACAAGTCGCTACGACTAAGTCGCCACGACAAGTCGCTACGACTAAGTCGCCACGACAAGTCGCTACGACTAAGTCGCCACGACAAGTCGATACGACTAAGTCATCACGACAGCAAGTGACTCAATAGCCAACTCGCTAGGATGAAAATAAGCTTTTTCCGATGTTTTTCGACTACTTTTCCGGCCAACTTCATATCAACCCAGAAAAACATGACACAAACTGCTTCATTTAAAAACATGACAACGTTTTACATTTAAGTCTTGGCTTTTGTGATGAGTTTTTTGATAAGACCATGTAAACAGAAATGACCAAACAGAAATGACCAAACAGTAATGAAAACTTGATAAGACCATGTAACCATTTTGACCAAAAGAAAAAAATCAGTTAAAAACTGTTTATCCACATAGTACCAAAACAGTAAAAACCGAGAGAAAAACCACCATAAATCGACACAACACAATAACCTGTCTCTGATACCAATTGTAGGATCGTTATTTTTATTGTGTTGATGATTCGGGTGTTCTTGGATGATCAAAATGCATGTTTTCCATTTTAGAGAGAGAAAGTAGAGAGAGAGGGTGTTCTTGCTAGAGGTTTACACAAATAAAAGGTTAGATTGAATTGAAGCACCACCCCTTCCATGGATGGAAGGGGTATTTATAGTTACATGACATACGACCTCCTATCGGCCTGTGGATCAGGGATACAGTGGGTAAAGACCCGTCCTTCCTCCACGGTGTTGCTCTAAACTAAACTACGCTACAAACTAACAAATAAACTACTTAATAACGTAAACAACGACAAATCTACGAGCTAACATATGCTAGACTATTATTGGGGTGACCGACTCTTTAACATGGAATTTTCTAATTCCTAACAATTCTGTTTTCGACTTTAATGTAGATTGCATAAAAGCATTCGAAACCTTGAAATCACAACTGACTAGTGCCCCCATTATGGTTTCACCTGATTGGTCACTACGCTTTAAGCTCATGTGCGATGCAAGCGATTTTGCTGTTGGAGCTGTTTTAGGCCATCGAGACGGAAAACACTTTCGTCCCATATATTTTGCAAGCAAAACACTAAACGGTGCTCAAAACAATTATACGGTTACAGAAAAAGAATTACTGGCCGTAGTTTTCACATTCGACAAATTCAGATCTTACCTCGTGCTTTCTAAAACAATCGTGTTCACAGATCATTCGGCACTCAAATATCTATTTAACAAACAAGATGCAAAGCCACGTCTTATCCGATGGATTCTACTACTCCAAGAATTTGACATTGAGATCAAAGATAAGAAAGGAGCAGAGAATCTAGCCGCTGATCATTTATCATGTCTTGAAAACCCTGATCTAGAGGAGTTGAAGGAAGAAGAAATCGATGATTACTTCCGTGATAAAACCCTCATGACGGTTGATGAAAATGAAGATCCTTGGTTTGCTGACTTTGCAAATTACCTCGTCGGAAGAATCCTTAGAAAAGGACTAACTCACGCTCAATGGAGTAAATCCTTTTCGAAACTTAAACACTATTATTGGGAAGATCCCTATCTTTTCAAAATGTGTCCCGATGGAATGATCCAAAGATGTGTTTCTGGTTTTGAAACCTGAAAAATTCTTGATGAATGTCATCATGGCCCTACTGGGGACACTATGGTCCTTCCACCACAGCTAAAAAAAGTTTTTGATGCTGGATTCTATTGACCGACAATATGCAAAGAAGCATATACACTTGTCCAAAACTGTGATGATTGCCAAAGATCTGGTAACCTTTCTCGTAGAGACGAAATGCCAATAAAAAGCATTCAAGTTTGCGAAATATTCGATATTTGGGGAATCGATTTCATGTGGACATTTCCTAAAGCCCACAAATACGAATACATTCTCGTTGCTATAGATTATGTGTCCAAATGGGCAGAAGCCGAAGCTTTACCAACAAACGATGCTCTTGTTGTCGTTAATTTTTTCAAAAAGCTTTTCGCTCGTTATGGAATTCTCAAAGCTTTGATAAGCGATCAAGGGACTCATTTTTGCAGAAAAATGGAGAAAACCATAAAAAGATACGGAGTTCATCATCCTTTTGCTATAGCTTATCATCCACAAACCAGTGGCCAAGTTGAAAACACCAACAGAGCTCTCAAAAGAATACTCGAAAGAATAGGGAAGGATAATCCTTCAGTGTGGTCAAAAACTTGACGATGCTTTGTGGGCATTTAAATGCGACACAAAACTCCTATTGGCACAACTCCTTACAGACTTTTGTATGGAAAAACTTGTCATTTCTTGTTCAAGTCGAACATCGCGCTTCTCGGGCCCTTAGAAGCTGTAACACCGATCTCAAAATAGCTGGAGAAAAGAGATTCTTGTAGTTGCATGAACTCGATGAATTAAGACTCCAAGCTTATGAGAATTCCAAAATTTACAAAGCTAGAACTAAAGCTTATCCTAACTAGAAGCTGAGAATTCGAAAAGAATTCAAAGCCGGAGATAAAGTTCTGCTTTTCAACATGAAATTTAAATTCAAAGCTCCTAAGCTGCAACTAAAATGGTTTCGACCGTATACCGTGAAACATGGATATCCATCCGGTTATGTCGAACTTTATGACAAGCAAGGTGGCAGTTTCATTGTTAATGGGCACGAAATCAAGTTATATTATGATAAGGAGCAATTGAATGAAATTTTAATCGAGGCAATTTTGCCTGAGACAGAATTCGAAACCATAACATTCGTAGCACCCTTTCCAGGAAGATTCAAACTAAGTATTCCTTGGGCACCAACCGCTGAATTCATCTGGAGAGATATTGATGCCACTGGTGAAGAATTTATGTATATCCCCAAAATTTTATCGAAGAAATCCAAAGCTGCAACTGCAACTACGTGAATTCGAGAAATTTTGAGTCAGGCTGATGACTCAATAATAAAACAAGCGCTTCTCGGGAGGCAACTCATGTTTTTTTCAGATTTCATTTTTCCGTGGTCACACCCCAAAGTATAAACCTTTAGTCGAACTTAAGTGTGGGGGGTGACACCCTTTAATAAAACTGTTTTTGTTTTTTTTTTATAAGATTGCTGCAGGTAATGATTACTTCCGTGGACGCTTGGATCAAAGAAGTTAAGCTGAAAAACTCATCGAAAAATCTGGTTTTATCCCTATTTCCCTATTTCTTTGCTCTGAAGTTCGTTTTTCACATTGAGGACAACGTTTAACTTACGTGTGTGTGGGGGGGGGGTGAATAGGAAAATTAGAGTTTTTAAGCTTAAATTTAAATTTTGTTTGCCCTTGTGATCTAGTTATTTTCACGCTTTTAGGATAATATATTAGAATAACTAGATCAATCCACCGGTAAAATTTGTAATTTTTGAAAATTTGAGATGTTTTTATTAATATTGCAATCCATTCTGGGATCGATAACATTTTCTAGCACACATTATATAATCCCTTTCCACCAAATTGTGAGAATTTGAGCCTATTTCATGAGTGTGCCGGTGATTTTATTTATTCTAAAACTTGTGCTTGTAAATCATTACCAGACCGCAGTGAGATCACATTCGTGTGATATAATTGAATTCGTGTTATAAACAAGCACCTTAGGATTTAAACCCAAATGGCCTTCCATTTTACATATAATGATATATTAACTAGTGACATCGGTTAGTTAACCACCCATATGGACCCATTTGTAGCACTTAATTTTAGTGCTAGATACCCTTAGTTACACCCTCTGAGCCAATTTTTGTTTTTGTTAAATCCAGAAAAATACAAAAATATTTACACTTTAAGCCTTAGCCTAACCATTGTCAATGTATAAACAATTGGTTTCTAGTCTCTTGGTACGATTGGATTGTCTAGATGATTATGAGTGACCGCACTTTGTCATTCCTATGCGCCATTTCGAAGAAAGTTGTATGTTAAAAAAATAGTTATAAGTATTAGCCAATGTGCTATGTATGAAGAATATTGTTATGGTGTATCGATGTGAAGATTTGCGGAAGTCTGAAGAAGAAAAATTGTATCTATAATCATTTACTGGTTTGCGGACTGTTTGGTAACTAGCAACATGGGTGTTAGACTTGACTTTATTTTTCATTTAACACCAATTTGATAAACATTCCCATGCCTTATCCATACCCTTTACCCAAATCCTAACAAATTTAACCCGAATAAAAGTTTTCTTTAGATGTTTACGCTTGGTGCTTACGCCACGTCGGTGGAGTTTTGTTTCTTGTACAAGCTTATAGTAATAATCAAATCATGAATGAGCAATGAGTGTGATTGAGTGAATTATATTTCGTTCCTTTTTCGTGAGGTGTTTTGAAATGTTAATCATACAAGAAAATTATTGGATATTGTCAAACATCTTAAATTTTCATCCTTAAAAGCTAACACAATAAATCTTATCTTGTACTCGTACTTGATTGATTTGCATCGTATTTTTCTCAATCATATTCTAGTACCAGTTGGATATTTTATTTCAATTCTAGATTTTCTTTAGGGCAAGCAAAGTTTAAGTGTGGGGGAATTTGATAACGCTTAAATTGTACATGTTTTCAGTAGCGTTATTCGTGCTTTTGTATATGTTATTTGGTTATATTCATGTGTTTTTAGTGCCCAATTGTATCAAAGAACGTTTGTCTAGTATATGTAACCAAGTGCATGGAAACGGAAGAAAAGTAAAAGAGTATTAGATAAAAGAAGATTTCCATTTCAGTGAAGCATGTCAAGCACGGTTCAGCATTCCAAGTATTGAAGAAGGACAAGTTTGGCACGAGCTAGAATCAACCATAAAAGTCCAAAATCCATCTGATCAGGAAGACTAGTCGATCGGTTGCTTCCCGCAACAGATTCGGCTAGAAAATCTTTTGGGAAGCCTGTGGAAGAACGACCAGCCGATTAGTCGCTGCCCGCAACCGGTTCGGCTAGATAGCTGTTAAGAAGACCAGCCGATCGGCTGGACAGGAAACCGATCGGCTGGGAAGTCCTAGTCTGCCATTTCTTCATCATTAAGATTCCTCATTGCATCCAAACATTTCTAGGTCCTTTCTTGGTGTATTCTAGTCCCTTCCAAGCTCCTTGGAGGCAAAGTTCAACATTTATGACCCTAGGCCTTGGGATTAGTATAAATGGAGGCCTCTTGTGAGCATTTGAGAACACACACTTCAACACAACTCTCTACTCATCAAACCCATCTCTAATAGCTCTCAAATTCGTCATTAGAATTCCAGGAAAGTTTGGAGGTCCAAGAAGTCAACATTTGGAGGTCAAACCCCCGAGAAGTCAACACCAATACTTTGGGAATCATTACTCAATCATTTTTAATCTTATTCCAATCATTGTAAGACTCTTAATCATGTTTTCTAATGTTCAAAGTTCTAAGTTTATGTTTATGTTTGCTATGAGTGGCTAGTTTCTTTATGCACTTGCTTAAACAATGTTAATTATCTAATGATTAGTTTATGATTGTGTTAACATGTTTTAATTCAATTTCAAGTTGATTCTAAGATCTAATTATGCTTAAGTTTCATAGTGACATTTGTTAATCAAGATTGACTAGTTGTTAGTAATTGTAAAAGGTCGAAAGAACTATTTGTTATTCAACTAGCTATAATCATTTTGTCTATCGATGATTGTTTTTACCCATTATTCTTGATCAAACAAAGAAGCTAAAGTGTTGTTGTAATAAGAATGCTTTTTGATTATCAAGTTGGATTGATCGGAAACATCTAAAAGGTTGTAAGATTAGTTGTTTGCAATCAATTGTGACCTTTTGTCTATAATCGGTTACCTTTTGTATTGACCATTTCTTAAGCAAATTTGATAAGGCAAATGGATGTTTTTGTGTTTAAGTTTATGAATGTAAACTTATGAAACTTGAATTGATCTTGAATTAATTGGTTAAACTTAATGCTTGTTTTTATAAACTAAAATCTTGACGAAGGTTTAACTTGTAAGAACAATAGATTAGTACACCAACTAACTATCATAACCAACATGTTAATAAGAAGTTAACACAATCATATTATTCAAAGATAAGAAACTAGTTTAAGCAAGTGTAGTTTTAATCATCTGAATTTCATTTTATCAAATTTCGTTATTATTTTCTTTTGGATTGCTATAATAGATTTTATACTTGTTTCTTGATTCACTCACAAATCCCTGCGAACGATCCCGACTTACCATCACAATCTTGCTATAATGGACGAGTGCACTTGCTCATATGTGTTATTGGTAGATTTGGTAAACCATCTTTTATAAATTTAAAACTTGTACACACGCAGCACAACAATCATCCTTGATAGACTTTTCATCCATGAACTCTCTCTGTTGGAAGCAATGTTCTTCGTAGTCTAGCTTGAGCTTCCTTAGTAGACCTGCATTAATAATAGCATCCCCGAATCTTATCATATACCAACCATAGAAAGATAGATTTTCGAAAAAACTAACTACAAAACAATCTTTTAGAACCGAAAAACTTAAACTAACTACAAAACAAGATTGGATGAGGGAGATTTAGAACCGAAAGTTTTGTGTGAAAAATCTTGCCAAAATATGTAAAATGGTGCTCTATTTACAGAGGCAGAGAAAACTATTCATTACAGACAGACGGCATTAAATTTAACGGTGCCTTCGGGTATTTAGTGTACCGTCCTAGACAAAAATGCTCCCTTTTTTGTTTATAGTGGTGAAGGTTTATTTGGGGATGTTTGGAACTTTTTGGAGGGGGGATAGTTGTTACTATTTTTGATTTTTCCTAATAAAACATTTTTTTTAATTCAAAAATAATTTGTAAAAGGTATTTTTGAAAATATGCTTTGTCACATTAAAAATGTGAAGTCTTTGAAAAAAAAATTTAATCCTTTGAACATTTGTCAAGTTTTAAATTTGTTGTTCAAACCTTGAGTGATTTACAATGGAATGAAAATCTACGACTGTGTTGAAGCATACTTGTGACGTCGAGATATGTTAATGTAAGTATGCATTTATGATTTGTGTTTACAAGTAACTTGCGCATTTTAAGTTATGCATTACAAGTTACATGTTTGTCATTATTAAAACTGAAGAAACCGTTTAGTTTAAATATAGTAATTTTTGCACTAACAATCTCCCCCTTTTATGATGACAAATATGTAAACCGTGACATACAGTAAAATGTAAAGTTACATTTACACTTCCTTCTTCCTTTTTGTCGAAAGCAAAAGGTGGTTCAACCTACTGTTAAGACGATTGTTCCTACCCTTCTCCCCTTATTATATTGACTTTCTTTCTTCCCGAAAAAGCGAGCTTTCATCATCCTAGTGAAGTCTTCTATCAACACTGTTAAAACGACTTCATGCTATATATTCAAATACCCCCGAGATCCCCTAGCTCAATGCTCTCCTATTGTAATTGAATCCTCTTGTTTATTTTCCTTAGTGTCTAGCGAATCCATGGATCAAATTCTTACAAATACTTTTCTTACATCAAGGGTTAGCTTCATATAACATAATATATAAAAGTATAGGAGCAACAATATAGGGATAAAATACACATAGCAAGACATGCAAGGGTTAAACTAGGTTAAAACATAGCTACTTAGGGAGAAGAGAAAAAAAATTGATGTATGTGAGCATATTAGAATATGATAGGGGTTAGACACATGATGAAAGGGTGCTAAGAGGATAAAACAAAGGAAAAGACTAAGAAACTTGAGCGACACAAAAAAATAAAATGCGTATTGCAATTCAAAGACACTTGAGGGTCAAAATACGACCGATAACCTAAGGTGTAATGGTTCAACCAATCACACCAATAAGAACGAGATTTGTTCATTGACTGACACACAAAATGACTTCATCTAAGTTGTCATTGCGAAGGCGAGTTCTGACAAACCTTTTGAACGACATTATCATCTATCTAAGATGATTGGTGTTAAGGATAGTTTGTTGAAAAAGCATATTCTAAATGAGGTAGATATATGTCATTACTGTTATGACAAATCATTTCATAATATAGACTCGACAGAAGTTATACTACAAAAAAAATGAAAATGAAATGATACGCACCTAGATGCGAATGGAAATGACTCCATACCATGGGATTTTTTTGGATTTGACCTTTGAGAAAAGATATACAAAGACGGTTTAGATTAATATATCATTTTGCACTAACAATGAGATGCATGATATATTTTAAAAGGGAAAAAAATGAGCACATGATCCTATAGTGGGTGAATATCTCTAACGGTGTTGAGGTAACGAAGTAATAGAGTTCTAGTTTGGATAATCCTAGTTGTGTGTTAGATATAATTTGGTGCATGAAAGATTTTGTGTGATTGTGTAGTTATACACTTTTGGTATAATGATTGTGAGACTTGAATGTTTTTGAACTAACTATCACTATCAAGAGTGAAGAATAGTGATAACATCAAATAATCCTGATTTTTAAGTGTCAATTCCCCCGATTATGCTCATATTTTATATTATTTATATGGATATATGCTCTTATTTCTTTATATTTCATTTCCAGGTTATATATGAGCATAGGAGCTGAAGAGACGGGGTTTTCGAGATGCACTTTGATAATTTATACCTTAGTATGCTCACATGGAAGAAGCTACAATGTAACTCACACTCACATGGAAGAAGCTACAATGTATCAACTCAAGTTATGTCGTAACCATCTAGGTCAAGATAAATTTTGTGCCTCCAAGAGTTACGCCATAACCCACAACTCTAGTTACGGCGTAATCATGTTTATGAATGTTCAGATAAGATCTAATTAGATTACGGCGTTGCCACATCTATGAGATTATGTCGTAACCACAACTATGAGCATGGATCAAGGAGGATATATTAGTTACGACGTAACCAATTCATAAGGTTATGTCGTAGCTAAATTAGGCCTATAAATACAAGCCCTAGTTTCTGCATTTTACATCATTCACACAACACCAAAAGTCAAAGAACGTGAAGGGGTTCCACAAGGCTGATCTTACACAGCATACAGAGCCATTTCTAAGGGAGAAGTTACAACATTTGATCGATAAGCTTTAACATTTCTTATTTCATTTACATTTCGATTTATGTCTTCATTTATTATGTCAAACATTGAATTGAGTGTTCATTTTAATATGATCAGCTAAGCACCTCTGGTGATAGCCTAGTTATGATTCCTTAATTCTTTTGTTTATGTTTTCACACTTCTATTATTGCTTCTAGTGTATGCATGCATAGTTCGATGGTAGCCACCCTTGCTTTGGTAGTTTTTAAGCCCGGTTGTACTTGCTTGTCTAGGAGAATTGACCAAAGGACCCTAGAGAAGTAGGTTGTGAGGGTTGATAAGAATTGACCAAAGTACTATCAATCCCTCTCATGCAAATTGACCAAAGGATCACGTTCCGGAAAGAGTAACTTAAGAAGCTAGGGATGTGTGTCTAAGATCCTAGCGGCCGGGAACACATTGTTACGAATCTTGCATGTAGGTCACTTAATGACTTAGCATAGATTACCGGGGACCTCGTCAATCCGAAGGGTAATACCTTTGATATCGGGTAAGGATCTATGTGTAATAGGCCAGACGAATTGACCAAAGGAGTCTGGCGAATTTAAGCCCCACTTGAAGCGATAGGAAATATTAATTAGAAAACATAGACATAACATGATAGGATGAATAATTAGGCTAGCACACTTTCTCTCTATTGTTTACAACTTTATTTCATTTCCGCAGTTTCATTTCTTGTTTATTAGTTTAATTAATCTTTCAAACTACTATTCTCTCTTAAAACCGTGACACTAGATTTAAATAGGATCCAAAACTACATAGCTCTTGGGAACGACCTCGACTTTACCACATTCTATACTACGCACGACTAGGTTCACTACTCGTTAGTGCAATAGGTAGACATAGGTAGATGAGACTTTATAAATTTAAATCATGTTCAGAAATCCTGCATCAAATAGTTACAAGGTTTCGTTGTAGTAATTGATGCATTACTTGTAAGGTTTGAGTATGATCGATAAAAGGGTTTAAAGGTTCTTGAACTAACTATCACTATCAAGAGTGAAGTATAGTTGTAAGGTTTGAGTGTAATGATTGATGGGTTGAAGGTTTTCAAATCACTATCAAGAGTGAGGTGTAGCTATGAGGTTTGAGTAGAATTGATATAAGGGTTGAAGGTTTTAAAACCAAATATCACTGTCAAGAGTCAATTTTAGTTATAAGGGATGTTGTGAGGGTTGAAGGTGCTTGTATAGAACAAACAGCTAGGTGATCACAAAGACTTGAGGCTAGGAATCTATAACTGATTGTGATTTTGTGACTTAAGGGTTTTGCTAAGTAACGGGTACTTAAGAAGTGAGTGTTCTAGTAAAGAATTCTAGGGAATAAGAACCACATTTATGTGTTCTCGAGAATGTTTGGTGAAAGATCATATGTATATGAGTGTGTTTTCGCTCCCCCTTAATCGATGGCCATCCGGACAAGATGTTTTGAGAAACTAATTAAAAATGAGAAAGGAACCAAACGTTGATGGAAGCAATGAGATTAGTAGTGTCATGACGAATGATGGTTAACATACAGTGAGCTTCACCATTGAAGTCACGTAGCTCTTCTCGATCATGGTAATTATTATTAGAACAATCATATGATGAGGCATGTTATTCCCTCAAATGAGGTAGAGATGAGATGATGATTATTATTAGAACAATCATATTATGAAGTTGGTGATGGGTTGTTGTACAGTTTTCGTCACTGAAATAAGCTAAATTGACGAAAAGAGTTGTCTTACACTTATCCTAGCGTTTCTTTGCTTTAAGAGTATGCAAGATGATTGGAATGCGGAAGCATTGATGAAGGTTGAGTATGTAGTTAATTTGTGAAGATGATGATGGATATGGGGGTAACCAAATATATGGTGTGGTTGTAGGTATTTGTGTTTTGAAGTCAGCGAGAAAAGGAAAATAAATAAACTGTCTCGGAGACTCACGGCTGACGGTACCTTTAAATATAAGGGTATCGTCCCATAATTAAGGGTTCAGTGACCTGTTGGATCCAGTTTTGACTATTTTTTGATTCTCGACAAAGAAATTTCACATATGTTGTGATTTTTCTGGTCCGTTGATTAAATAAATTTATACCAAATAAATCCTTTTTAGGAATGAATACAACAGGATTCGATGAAAATTTATCGAGTTCACTTTCTCGAGAAATGACATTTAATTGCATTTCGCAAATTAAATGTACTTTAAATATTTCTGAAATATTTAAGTTTTCATTGGAAGTTTGAGAGGATTTGACACTAATCTAGAGATGTTTTAAACGCACATAAATTAATGATTTATGAAATGTGTTCCATCATTCCTAGTCTTAAGTGAAGATAGTTGAAGGGTTCGCGTTTGAGAGGTTTGGTTAAAATGTTGGCGATGTTGTCTTCCGTTGAAACTTTTTTGATGGAGATGTTTCCTTTATGGACGTTGTCGCGAAGGAATTGATGACGGATTTCAATGTGCTTCATACGCGAATGTTGCACGGGGTTTTGAAAGCCATAAATCAAGGCCTATGGGGCTGATTCGCGGTAGGTTTTGTTAGGAATTGGAAATTCTATGTTAAAGTGTCGGTCACCCCAATTATTGTCTAGCATATGTTAGCTCGTAGATTTTTCGTTATTTACGTTATTAAGTAGTTTATTAGTTAGTTTGTAGCGTAGTTTAGTTTAGAGCAACAAGTGGAGGAAGGATGGGTCTTTACCCATCGTATGCACGATCCACAATCCGATAGGAGGACGTATTGTTTGTAAGTATAAATACCCTTCCATGGATGGAAGGGGTGGCTCAACAATCTAACCTTTCATTTTTATTGAAGCAACTCTCTACCAAGAACACCATCTCTACTTTCTCTCTACAATGTTTAACATGTATTTTGATCATCCAAGACCACCCGAATCATCAACACAATAAATATATCGATCCTACAAATGGTACCAGAGCCAAGGTTGTTGTGTTTTGATGATTTATTATGGCTCGAATACTTGTTTTTTTTACTGATTTCGTACCATTTTTTGTGTTGGAAAAATATTTTTTTCCTACTTCTTTGTGATATCAGTTTTTAACTTGTTTTGTGTATCCTTTTTGGTTAAACAAATTTGTCAAAGTGGTCTAACAACTATTTTGTGTCTTTTTCTAAACTGTCTTTTGATTCTATCTTTGTATCAAGTTATATCGATTATTATATTCTTGGGTTATATGGTCCATTTACGAATGGTCAAAGCAGGTCAAACCGGGATATATATGATTTTTTTTTACATTTTTCTGGGTTTACTATGAATATGGTCGAAAAGAGGTCGGAAAAATCATCGAAAAATGTAAGTCTTGTTAGCGGATTAACCTCACTATATGTCCGGGTTCATAGAACCTCAAAGGCGACTTGTCATTAACCTGTTTAGCGAGTTGGGTCACCTAGCGACTTGTATTTACAAGTCGTAGCGACTTGTGCTAGAGACTTGGTCTAGCGACTTGGGGTAGCGACTTGGGCTAGAGACTTGGTCTAGCGACTTATGCTAGCGATTTGACTCTTGACTAATCAGAAATAGCAACTTGTGACTCAAAAAGTTAGCGACTTGCTTATGAAAAATGTAGCGACTTGTATTGGTTTGACTTTTGAGTCAAACTGAAAAATAGTTAGCGACTTGTTTTAGACAGAATGGATGAAGAAGAATGCAGACCACGACCACTTGACCAACAACTAATACCAAATACCTGTACCAAGACTCGACCTCAGTGTTTCACATCATCAGTCCACAAACAGATCCGAAACTAATCTCAACTCCAACATCTAATCCCAAAATCTATCCTAACCTCCTTCTATATCATTCTAACAAGACTCATAATGATATAACAAGAACGGATCTCGATTCATGTTCAATATTTTTGCAACCTTTTTCCAAGATTGTTTGAATTGAACAATTATCCTCACCGATCCATGACTATATTCGAACTTTAAAGAGACAATATAACAAATTTGTTATTTGTTCTTCTTTGTCTGTTCAATATCAAGATCAAAACTAAAATCAACATCAAAACCTACCCGTGGCTCTCTTAGAGACCTTGAAGTCATTTTCTTCTCTACTCATGATTCGAAACACAAAGTTTATACGGTTTTTTTTGTTGGTATTCGGTTGGGATTTTCGTATATTATTATTTTTGATTGATTGGTAGAGATGGATCAAAGATGAGATGAGATTGAGATTCGTATGGATTATAATGAGATGAGATCTATTTTGTGTTGGGAGAATGAATAAAAAGTAGTGGGGCGGATAATTGACTGATGTGTGTGTTAGGGTTCGTTTTTTAGGGTTAAAATGAAGTGTTACTACTAGGGTATAAGTATTATACCGAGTAGTATATGGATCGGATTTGGTGGACTTGGATTCGTGGATTGGGCTTCACTTACTGATTAACTATCGTGGGCTTTGATAGCTGATACAAATAGTGAATTTTGGACTGGAATGATATGCATCCTATTGGACGTGGCTCACTATGAATTTGAATGAAATGATAACAAAAACTTGTCATCCGAATTTTTTTTGTTATATAAAAATTTTTGGAATTCATTAAAGAGCGGTATTTTTGGTATTGGTAAATTTCACGGAAGGATACATAATTCACGGCTTGAGCGAAGATCCGAAAATTGTCTACGGGGTTTTATGCGGTATTATTGATGAGAAATTGAAGTGACGTTTCACGGGTGAACATCTTTATCTTTGAGACGTTGGTTGGTTGGATGCATGTCTCAAGATAACTTGTTGGGACATAACTATCACTTAAAGTTATTTAAGGAGTTACGTCGTCGTGCTCACAGTGTATAACTATCACCTTAAGGAAGTTGTAGTACTTAGTGTCACACGGCGTTGTGGATTGTTCAAATATATAGAACAAGCAGTAAGTCACTAAGTTGGGATGTCTCCTTTCTTTTCTTGTTAGCCGTATCGGGTTATCTCCATATGTGGTCATTACTATTAGCCGTTGAATCAATGGAGGTTCAATTTCAGCAATTCCCATGAGATATTCGATGCCACATAATGTTAATGATACTTGAGTCTAAGCAAAATCTTTCAAGAATCTTGATGTCCGGTTATGATTTTTCAAGATGTTTGCTTATGACAAAATTTCTCGTGCAAATGGTCGTTCACGTTATGATGCTTCCGAAAGTTCGAAACCATCATGGGGAGAAGCGTGTACTTTGATGACTTTGATGTTTTATGGTTATCCTCCGGAAAAGGAGTTTACACTACTTGACTTAGTATGGTTTGTGAAGTTGTCTACATTTGGGTAAAGAATGGTTGATGATATTGTTGTTGTTTGAGTAAGAATCGTTGATGAACATTGCATGTTCCTAAAAGCAGATATTCACGAAACCAAAGTTGTCATTACATATCTGTTCGACATTGTTTACGGTTTTGTCTTGATTTTGAAAAATCCCGCGAAAGAATCTATTTCTCGGTTTAAATCATAGACTTGTAAAATCTGTGACAATGAAAACTTCATGGTAATTGTAAAGTGCATTTCCGGATCTATCTTACGGTTTATTCTTGGTTTTGTAAAATCCCGCGAAAGAAACTATTTCTTGGTTTAAAACTATAGAATTGTAAAATCCCGTATTGATGGATTCATCACGGAGGAAGGAAAGCGTATTGGGATCTTCGATCTTGATGCTACGGTTTACGCTTCGAAGAAGGGATAAAAGGGTGTGCTTCATAAATTGGATGTGTGTTTGGATATTCGGCATGGCAGTTTGGTTATTACTTGGTTTTACGGGGTTATGTGTTTTTAACCATGGTCGGGATGAAAACCATTATCATAGTTCACTTAAAACGTCAAAGAAGGCTAGATTTGAGCTTTTAATAAGAAGATATGTCAACGGAGTTAATTCACTATTATTTATTTGAGGTTGAAGTGAATTATCATGGGCGAGTGTACTTAGTATCCGAAGGTATCGGGGATGGTTGGATGAAGATTCTTCATGATCCTTGTTCGAGCTTATTATCAAAACGAAGACTTGGAAATCTAGTTATTGTTGGGTGTCTTTACCTTTTCTTTTACCACTTGGGGAATTGGGCTCTTACAACTACAAAATAACTATCACTTTAAGGAGTTACGTTGTAGTGCTCAAGTGTCACATTCAATTGTGGATTTTCAAGAGGTAATGTCGTCTTATACTTGATGGTTGGTTGGTTGAAGAGTATAGAGTACATAGAGTACTTAGAGATGCTAATGGAAATCGGCACCGCTCTTTGTTACATATGTGCAAGTTTAAGTCACGAGTTCGGGATAGTTTACTTGAGGTCAAATTCATCATATTGGGTTTTCTCCATCACCGTCATGACAAAGAGCCTCTTGAATGATAATGGGGTTGATTACAA
This sequence comes from Chrysanthemum lavandulifolium, assembly GCA_022545495.1. Classification (NCBI taxonomy): domain Eukaryota; kingdom Viridiplantae; phylum Streptophyta; class Magnoliopsida; order Asterales; family Asteraceae; genus Chrysanthemum; species Chrysanthemum lavandulifolium. Next base: position 103,315,358 of record CM040238.1, on the reverse strand, counting down.
GTTTTCCAAGAGATTGAAAGAGAGAGATTATGGCGTATGAACACAGCAGTTCATGCCTCGTACTCTAAAGAAAAGAAAAGTATGCGTTTCATTAGCTTTATCTTCAAAAGAAGAGAAATCTTCTTATGACGTATGAACACAACATTCATGCCTCGTTCTCTAAAGAAAAGAAAAGTGTACGTTTCGGCGCTTTATCTTAAGAAGAGAAATCTTCTTATTATGACCACTCTCATCAACATGCTTCATACTTTTTCGATGTGCTTGATCAAAAGTGAACCGGCTACCATTGATTGTTTTGTTATTCAACTTGCTCTACTATAATGACGATGACGACATCTCGTGCTAATTTTGCGAGGGAGAAGTGTGAATAGACTACATTTGGATGATGTTCACTTGTTTAATCAAGAATGGCATCTCCGTATGCAATTCTTGAGGGGAGAAGTGTGATAATTCCGCATGGTTGATTGACTTATGAGAATAAATGGTCAACGGCTCCAAACTCATGTAAGAACCGAGCTTCTTCTTATCGGGTCATCTTTACATGGAGTTTCTTCTAAGAGTAGTTAGTTGACATCTTCACTCGGATTGATGAGTTTATCGACAAAGTGCTTCAGTTAATGCTTCACGTATACATCAACATGATGATTCGAACAATCTCTCGTTCTTGTTTGATGTGATTGGTAGTTTGGTGTTACCATCTTATGTGTTCGTTCTTGGCCTGATTGTCGATTTCCTTGATGAACATTTTTACATTCTTGTTTGATTGGGAGGATTTTAGTTTAGGGATTTGCAAGATGTAAGTTGATTGGGATGCTTTTGGTGATGTTCTTGTTTTGGTGAGATGAAGATGTTAACTATCTATTCCCCAATTGGACAATCTTGAAGAAGGTCGAGTCTACGATCGGTTCTACATTCTCTACTACATGTTAGAAGACTAAAGATGAGTTGCATTTAATTATCTAAAGACTTCTTCTTAATCGAGCATTTATCAAGCAGTTGTCGGTTTAGGGAGAGCACTAATTGGGGAGAGTGAAATGTCGAATTTAATCCCAATTAGACTTGCTCACATTCTTGACAAGTTGATTCCACAAGAGTTCAAGTGTTCTTCTCAACAAATTTCTAGTATACGAGCCTACAATATGTTCTTGATTTTGAAGTATCAAAACCAAAAGTGGGGAAGGAGACACACATCTAAACACAAAGCGAGTAAACTTGATGAACTTAATTCTTCTAAGTGATTGAAGATATCCCGGAAGACAAATGTTATTCTTGTAGAAACTCAAGGTTTGACTCATGGCGAGTAAACTTGATGAACTTAACTCTTCTAAGTGATTGAAGATATCCGGGAAGACAAATGTCATGACCGTAGAGAATCTCAAGGTTTTACTCATCTAGGCTTTTAGTGTTACTATTCCAACGGCGTGGGGAAGTGATGTAAAAGAAAGTTTACGAAAATAAAAGAGGTACACAAGTGTGTGATGATTACGATGTTATCGCAATCATCGGGGAGAGAATTGTGTACATTGGGGCGCCAACTGCTTTTACGTGAGGGCTTAATCGTGATTCGTAGATATAATCACTTAATCCGTGTTGACATCCGCAGATTGTCACCCGAGATAATCGATGATTCGGCATTCTTCTTCAATGTTATCGGTTATTCTCTTTGGGCATTCGGGTACTTGTGTTCGTGAGCTTCATACACTTTCTTGGGGGAGAAAATTATACATTGGGGTTATTCTTTGGCTATTGGACTTAATCTGCTACTTGATGGTATAAATTTCTTTGTCTTGGTATGTGTATTCGGGTTCGTGAGCTCTAGTCTAAGAGACCGCGCATCTATTCATCTACTTGGGGAAGTGGTCTCTTGACAACTCGTTGGGGATGCATAGCTTCGACTTCAGTAGTAATGAAATTTGAGAAGATTGTTTTATCGTAGGATGATCGTTGTTGTTGTTCTTGTTGATGATATAACCCGAACAAAGATTCTCGACTATCGTTCTTAAAAGGAGAAGCGAGATTTATGATAATGGTGTGCTTCTCTGTACACACAGCTAAGGAAAGCTTGAAATAGAGCTTCAATTTGCTCATCTAAAGGATTTTCGGTTTGGAAGCTGCGAGTCTCACTTTCATATGGTTCAATTTCTCTCAATTCAGAGCCTAAAGCTTTGGTGGTGAATGTTTAAGAGATGATGACTTCTATCTTCTACAACGGGGTTGTTCGATATCCTTATCTCAAGACTCGTATCATCATCTTCTTTAACTATATCATCTTCTCTATCTTTGTATATATTTATTCGAAAACAAAATACAAAATATAAAACCAACAAAAAGAAAATAGAAAAATTTAAAATCTTCAAAATCCATAAAAATCGAAAATTTCAAAATACCAAAAATATGTTTCTCTAGACATGTCTTCGGTATCGATAACATCTCATGGGTCTTAGAAATGTCATTCAATAATGGCACGGGACCATAGATGAAGTTCGAGCGAGAGGTGTAAATATTTATTTTCTAAACATGTCACAAAACTATGGCTTACAGTTATTTCAGACTGTAACCCGCGCTTCAAATGATGGTTTGCTATTATTTCTGATAGCAACCCGCTCTTAAAGAAAGAAAAGTGCTGCGCTAAACCAAATTTTCAAATATTTCATGCACTTATCCTATAAACAAAACAAGGAAAGCATGTCGTCAAAAAGACTGTTGTTCCTACACAAATGTTTTTCCGTCTAAAATTCTTCCGAAAAATATTTGGTGTTTTACAAAATGGTGGAAAATGATTTGCTTACAAATCAATCTGATTCAGAGTTTTAGCAATAATTGAAAACTCAATCAATGACTTCAGTTCTTTTAAACCTTTTAGAAAATGAGTCATTGATTGAGGGGGAGAATGTTTTCAAATTTATATCATCTAACGGACTTCCTTAATTATCCTCGTGCTTTATAGAAAATGATGTTAACCTATGTTGAAGGACTAGGTGCCTAGGATATGATTGTTAGGATTAGATGATTAGAGTTTGATTAGCACATAAACCCCATGCCTTATATGAGCTGATTGTTATGTTGAATTGACTTTAATTAGTCGATTGTTGTTATGGGTGATGTCGACCACCATATATCAGATGTGTGTTCACTAACGTATGCGGGTATATTGGTTATAAGAATGTTCCGATCCGGATCCCACAATAGAAGATGATTGGATGCCGAAAGGAAAGGGTAACTATTTCTTGGGTTGACAAATGAAGAAACAGAGCTTAATTGGACTTCAATGGAGTTGGCATAAATGCAACGTAAGAGGTCTCACCGCATCGCAGATGGTTTTCTTCTTAGTGATTGAAGAAACGGGCTTAATTTGACCTCGTTGGCATTGAAAATGCAACGTAGAAGAAGTCTCACCTGCATCTGCAGACGGTTTTCTTCCAAGCCCTACAAAGAACAACGGAAGCTTCTCAACCACCTAACGTATCTTTGTGCAGGATACCATTTTTAAACAATTTTGATTAATTTGATTAAATTGTTTTGAAAATGGAAAATATTGTTTTGAAAATTAATTGGACTTAATTTTGAAAATCACCGGACTTCATTTTATCAAAACATGAGTCACTCAATCATCGACTACGGTCATCGATTGAGGGGAGAGTGATTTAAATAAAATATTTACAAATGATATTTCTTCACAAAGTTCCGTTTTATGCGTTATAATGTGGTGATCTAAAGATTTAATGTTATGTCATGGTATGATTTTTCTTTTGAATCAAGGTCTTTCAAAATGAAATTTTTACGTTCTTCTTTGATTGTGAAATTTTTTATTTTACTTAAAGATCTCTTAAAACTATCATACGACACTAACAATCTTTAATGTCTAAATCATTCTTATCTCATCATCTTTCTAAATCAAATCTTGCCACGTCTTTCCTAAAATTTTCTAAATAATTTAAATCAATTGGGATCACAAATCTCAAGAGGTTTGAAAGTTTTGATCGGGGGAGAGATAGTGATTTAAATCTCAAATCTGTTTTAGTCCTTTAAAGGCACTCCTGCCTCCGTGTGCCAAACAATTTCAATACACAATGCACATGTTGAGGAGGAGGATTTATCCAAAAACAAAATGAGTATTTAAACCAGTCGCATTTTCTCCCATGTTTTCTAAACCTCATTAAATCACTTGAGATCCAAATTCTCAAAGGGTTTGATATTTTTGATCGGGGGAGAATTTGTGATTTAATATGAAATTTGATAAATGGTGATCATTTGATTCAATGTGTTGGCTCTCTCTAATATGTGTTAAACTCTTTCATATATTGATGCACATATTGAGGGGGAGCGAATGGTTTCTTAATGGCTTTTGTGATCGTGATTATGCTTCAAAGAACTCTTTCCTCTATGTGATAAAATGATTTCATATATCCTATGCACATATTGAGGGAGAAATTTACCAAGAAAATCAAATGGCTTTTCTATGAAAATTGTGATCAAAGAAAATATTTCAAAGTCCTCTTGCCTCCATGTGCTAAACAATTTCTAAATTATATGCACATGTTGAGGGGGAGGTTTTCTAAATGATCAAAACTATTAAGGTACAAAATGCTTTGATCTTGTATCACAAGTACCTTGATTGTTTTTCCAAATGATTTTTCAATTGGTTTCAAGGAAGAATGAATTGTACCAAAAGACCGACCATTTTACTTTATGTATGGAGTTATAAGGATGGTGAGGTTACGTATTAGTTCCACGATCCGCTGTAATCCGGAGGGATCTACCCAGAACAATCCACTAGATAGTGTAGAGTCCTTAGGTATGATGAAAAAGGAGAAAAAATAGAAATGGGAAGAGTGCGGATTGAGGCGAGCTAGTCTTTGGAATAAACCCAACAAGGTTCTAGTTATGAAGTCTCGGTAAGCGAAGGGGTTGAAGAATGAAAAGAATTGAATGTGAAAAGGGTGAAAAGAAATAGCCCTCCAATAATTCAACCTTAGGCGAAACCGGGTTCAATACATATGCTACTGGTGTTTACTAAGGTAACACCGGTATTGAAGACAAGACATCATGGACCCAAGTGATGCACCGCACTAAACTTCCCAACGCTACTCAAGTTCCTCTTAAAAGAGCTTGTTTCATTCTCACGGGAACCTACATAATCTATTGACTTTTCTTAGAGATTGTTGATATTGAAGAAGGAGACCCTCCCTAGTCTCCCAAGATAGGAACCAAATGTGCACAATTGAGTCTAGAGTCAAGAGATCATCCACCACATCTCATTAGGACACTAAATTAATGAAAACTTGATGTTTCACACAATGTGGAAAGTAAGAATATATTAAGAGTCCTACGCATTATCCTTGTGGTATTGCCAGAACATCCGAGTGACATGAAAATATTCATGATAAAGATGGAAATCCTTCTAGAGCCAACATTAAACAAGCTCTTGGTGGTGACATGTGAGATCTTTTCTAAAGATCAAGCTTGTGACAACTGGATAGAAACAATGGGGAGATTCATTCTTGAATCAACCTTGGTCCAGGAAAGGAATTGACGAATAATTTTGGAAAAACCGTTCGATGTGCAAATCTTCTTTTTCTCTAGCACATCGAATGTGTATTCATTTTCAAATATAAAAAGTATTTCTGATTGAAAATTGATCTTTCTCATAAAACCTTCGCCGTAGTGCAAAACTCTTTCTTCAAGCAATATGCGATTGTTTTTAAATCATTTTCATCAATCGTTGAATCTCAATTATTTGGTTCACTCACTCCGTGTTGTCTTCTTTGAGACGTTCCGGTTTGAGAACGGCAGAAGCACTACAAAACCCCGTCAAGGAGATTCTTAGGAATCCTACCGATCACGCATGTATTTGTCTTGATCAACGGGAACCGTGGGTCGTGTACCTCAATTCAAAGAAAGTGATCAAAGACACTTTTGTGTGTTTTATTGCTAATCGTTGTTTGCGGTACATTTGGATGGTTGCAATGATCGAATTGAGACGTCAATCCAAAGTCGCATGCTCCCAAAGATCCACACTTAATTGAAGAAATCATGATGGTGCATATCTACATAACCGGTTCGATATTTTTATATTATGCTTCGCTATCTGCCGCAAATATCATGAACCAAAGAAAGCTTCCGCTTACTCGATGGAAAGATGTCATGATTCAAAAGTGTGAGCATGTCGGTCCAAAAGTCACAACATTACATGAAGGCAACACAACTATGGATGATCCGAGAGATTTCTTGTGGTGATGATCTCAATGAAAGCTCAAGATCATCAAAGATGTGGATCAGTTAAAGGCCTCCACTAAAAGTACAAATCAATGCGGACTTTGAAGAATCGCTACTAAAGCACAAAGATAGCGGAAGTGAAGAATTCAAGTCTACGAGCTCAAGAACGAAGTCAAAGATAGAATGCTAGGATGCAAAATGTATTTCATGGGGTGACCTCCCTTAGGGGGAGATTGTTAGGAATTGGAAATTCCATGTTAAAGTGTCGGTCACCCCAATTATTGTCTAGCATATGTTAGCTCGTAGATTTGTCGTTATTTACGTTATTAAGTAGTTTATTAGTTAGTTTGTAGCGTAGTTTAGTTTAGAGCAACACCGTGGAGGAAGGATGGGTCTTTACCCTTCAGATGCCGATCCACAAATCCGATAGAAGGACGTATTGTTTGTAGTATAAATACCCTTCCATGGATGGAAGGGTGTGGCTGGCAATCTAACCTTTCATTTTTATTGAAGCAACTCTCTACCAAGAACACCATCTCTACTTTCTCTCTACAATGTTTAACATGTATTTTGATCATCCAAGACCACCGAATCATCAACACAATAAATATATCGATCCTACAGGTTTTAAGACCTTAAAGAATGAAGCATTTTACTGACAAAATAGTGGTAGATGTGTGGGTGATACTCGACTTGAAAAATAAGGATGACTCTAATATGATGGTTTTATGATTTAAACCCAAAATCTGAGGTTTGGTATTCTTAAGGTGATTGATGGAATTTTTAGATGAGCATCCTTTGTTTTTGTGAGATTGTTGCACTCTGGTAGGTGATCAAGATTGCCCGTAAGAAAAATAATGTTTTTGTAGACGAAAATGAAGACACTCAAAAAGATTAATCTTCGTATAGGCATACTGCCCGTTATTCAGAAGACAGAGAGTATCAATGAACTCTTGGTGAGATAGGATGATACGTTGGTTTTCTATCTTAAACTGATGGATAAAGTTCGATCCTCATTATATAGGAGGTTCTTGACGATAAAATACCATGACAAATCTATGAGGATGAAAGTAACTAAGGAAAATGAATATACTTAGTCTCAAGGAATGTACATTCAGACGAGGGTGAAAGGACTACAAATCACTTAAGTAGGCACTCTTGAGTCCTTGTAACCCGAATATTGATGGCAGCTTTTAGCTTTCAGATGAGCGTTTTAACATATGTTGTTAAAAGGCTTGAATATGAAGCTTCGGATATGACCTTTAACGATTGCGATTGCAAGTTAAAGTTACTTGAATATTTCGGACAAAATATTTAAGTTGTTAACCTACTCTGAGATCTATTAGGTTTGTATCTAACCTCCCCTTGACAAAAGAGTGGATCACTTGGAAGAAAGCGAGATGATGATCAAGGAAACGTGTGTAAGATAAGACAGTTTTGTGACTATTTTAACTTTTAGAATTTGACACTAGAGGCCGAGTGAATGTTCAAAAGAAATTTTTATCAAACACAAGTTTACTAGAAAATTTCTAGTGCGTACGACACAAGAAATAGTCATTTAAGTATGTAGGCATACTTACATGCGTCAACACAATAATCAAAGAGATCAATGTGTAAGACTATATGATGTCTAATAGTTTATAGTGATAGGCATACCTAATTCATTATGTGTCAAAACAACATAGTGTGGGTGCACAATTAACACACAAATCATGTAAAATGCACATAAAGAACTAATGCAAATATCATGCAAAGCATGATAATCATTTAGCATTTAAGAGCATGTATCATAGATATATATCAAGAGATATAATATCGAAATAGCTAATCAAAGACAAAACCTTTCTAATAAACATTCATTCAATAATTAAGAAAAAAATCATTGAGCATTAAGAAAGCATGAAGGCATTTAACCATATCTGACAAGGACATGTTATCACTTTGAAACACATATGTAGGATGCAAGTAATCTAGGTTCGCTAAAGAGAATCCTAATTACTACTTGTTCAAAATGCAATCCTAATAGGAGACAAAGTTTATCAATGTAAACTATCTATAGTCAAATATAAGAATGAGGATTTTTCAAGTTAGAGAATGAGTATGAGACTGTCACTTTTGGTTCTCAATTCAGGCTAAACATGACAATTTTTATGGGTTATACCACGAACCCAACTTCTCTCCTATAAGAAATTCAACCATTAGGTCAAATTAAATTTCTAGTGCAATAGGTTCTCCAGTAGTCATTCTCATGTTAGAAAAAGTCAAAATCAGATGATATTAGCTTGTCCCGCTAATACAGGGCCTAATATGACTCAACTAACCATATTTTAAAAGTCGGTTAAGAAGATGAGATATCTTACACAAAATCCTAAGAAAGGCAAGCACACTGTTTCAATCTTGTGTTTTAGATTTAGAGGTTATTTGGTTTAGACGGTGCATTCCATAATCTCATGGATGACATATTTTTTGTTGAGTTATTACATGTTATTTTAACACGATTTGGTTTTCTAGAGCTGAGAGATGCTCTAATGTGAAAATGAAGTAAAAAATAAGAAAGAAAACGGGTACCAATCAGGTCACAGTCAGACGGTACCATTAAATTTAGTGTGACCGTAGTGGTACCGTGGCCTGTTTAGGCAAGATTCGTCTTTGTTTTTAATTTTTTACGAATATAGAATGTTTCATGAATGCTCCTTTGCATATCTTGGGAAAAGAATCTAGTTAAGGTTACTTACGTTAATAGATCTTGCGAATGTTCTATCATGTATAATTGAAAGAAGACATATTTTATCTTTCAACACATATGCTTATCTAAGAGGATAAAATTATCATTCTTACTAATGCTTAGCAAAACAAGTATTTTAGTGTAAGAATGAATTTTACTTGTAACAAAACTATTCATGTTACAAAGAAAATAAGATGCATCGGATATAAGTTATCCTTTGTCAATCTTTTGATAAGAGAAATACATGTGATCTTATCGAAGATTGATGACGTACATAATAGTTAATAACATATTATGTGTGACACTTTTACTTTACATGTGATTTTGAGTTTTGATTCATTCATGAGCATAGTTTACATATGTTGTTTGTTTGCTTGTGTTTAGTTTTTTGGAAATGAGACGTTTACTAATTGCATTGCAAAGTAAATTGCTTGAATATTTTAGATAAAACATCCAAGTTTTCAATCCTACTTCATTATATATTTTATGCATCTTTAACATATTAGTTTAATGTTTGGAACACAGTCATTGGACAAGAAGACTCAATATGGCATTATCAACACAAGTGTGAGTTATGATTCGATGCATATTATTTCTATCTTGAGAGGACGTCATTATTTTTATAACAACCGAGTGTGATTGAGTATGTGGATTTAAGATAATATATTTCATTATATTTTGATTTAATCTTGAAGCTAGACAAATAATGCCTCCAATTTCAAGTCCATACTCAAAAACTTGTCAATTATATTTCATAATGATAACAATCATAACTTTAGTAATGAGTCGATATATAATTGAAATCTTTCTAGACCCTCACGACGATTCTTTTTAAAGAAAATAAATAAATATTTGTGGAATGTGTTCCATTAAATATAATAATAGTTTTATATGTGAGGTTAATAATAATGACATGTTAACTTACTACTTCGAGATTTTCATTTATTTTGTATGTACGAAAAACTATTTATTATTGTGTATAATATGCATAGTGTGCGCCCCTTTAGAGATAGGGGTGAGCAGCAAGCAGCCCCTTGTATAGGGTTCCAAACCTACCTTCCTAAAAAAAAGAAAGGTTTTTGACATTTCATGAGTATAAAAATAATTATCCTAACAATTTCTATACATCACACAACGTTTTTGTAAAATACTACATGTTTGAAATATTTTGTGTCTGTAAGTATATGCAATGTTCAAAAATACATTTTCTTTTACTTAAATAATAATGTTTATTATAAATCATTCTCTTGTTTAGACAACCCATGGCCAATCAAGATAAGAGCATGTAATGATTTAAAAAATCATGTTAAAATTTTGATGAAAGTATTAAATATTTTGAGGTGAAATATGTTAATACTTAAACCTTTGGAAAGATAATTGTGTAAGACAATATCTTTCGACATACATGATCAATCAACTTAGTGTTCATTCTTGAGAAGGTTACTAAATCATTTTAAAACTTGTAAGATGTCAGAAACACATATGCAAAAAAATGGTCTATGCCTATATGCAATGCAAAACAAATTACGCAACTTAGTGCAAGAAGTCTAGCCTAAGTCCTATTAACGCATAATCATGAAAACTAATAATGAATAAATAGCGTACAAGGCATAGATACACTTACGCTTAAATATATTAGTAGCTTAACTAAAAATAACAATAAGCACTCAAAAATATTTACTAACCATACTAAGACACAAAGAAAAACAAATAGTCATTTATCATAACACACAAAAAATACTTATCGTCATTTCGTATATTAAATATAATAATGTATACTTAGCTTGACTTTAATTTTAAATGAATTGATTTCTCTCTATTTCAAAATTTTGACCAAATTCAATACTTTGAAAATACATCAATGTTCAAAGGTTGAAACGCCCTTTTTCAATTTTGACTAAAAATTTGCGTAAGCGGCATGACCGAAAAGACCTTTCATTACAAATCAAGGATTCTAATATATTTTCATTTAGAATCAATTCAATAAAATTTCTTTCAAGTGAAAACAGACTCAATTACATGTAAAATGATAGGTGGCACAACTCCTAAGGACTTACGGTTGATTTTATACGAATTTTTGAAAATGACCCAGTTTTGAAAATGCATGCATGTACCACCACGGTACCTTTAAATACCCCAGGATACCATTAAATATAATGGTTTTGTCTTATATTTAGTGGTACTATGACCTGTTCCTGATTCCGTTTATTATGTACATTTTAGTATGGCGACTCGACGGAACGATGTAACATTTAATAAACTAGAAACTGAACATATAAAATATATATTAAGCATCATTTCCATGTTTATGAGTAAGAAAAACATTTACGTAATTTTACTACAAAACAAAGAGTTGTCCCAAACACTTCTTTCAAAACCATATCACTTTACGACTCATTACTTACAAACTCTTTTCTTTTGTTTTTTTACGAAAACCTTCAAGCTAGTATGACACCGTATACTAAAAAACAAAACTTGTAAGTATTAAGAAAATAAATACTTTTCATATTTTATCCCCATTCATAGGTAATTTGATACATGGATCCTACTCATCTTTGAAAATCATTTGTTTTAAAAACTTGAGTGATGTAGCTCTGATACCAATTGTGAAAATCATAGAGCGAGGGGTGAATACGTTCCGTTTTAAATCTTTTGTATCAAATAACCGATCAAGTGTGACGCAGTATGAAAAGTCTCAATTATATATCTATAACGACTAGAGATATTAATAAGTAGATCACACTACAAACATAACATAAGTATCACGTCAAGACACAAATGTAGCCAACACAATATAAGCAACAAGCCACACAAACATAAATGCCATGCAAATATAAACATAAAGTGATAAATGCAAAGATAAAACTTAAAGAGATAAGTTAAAAAAACGCCAACCGGACACGGTGATTTATAGTGCTTCGGTCACGAAGCTCCACTTCGCCCTACTCCACTCCTCGAGTATCCAACTCGAGAGTTACTTCATTAATCAACAAGCTCCCTTCTCGGTGGAGAAAACCATACAACGTCACTTACGTTATTTTCCAACACAAAGCAAAATGTCGAGTTCTAATCTAGCTAGAACCAATCTCATACACGATATACCTAATCTACACGATCTACCTGATCTACATGATCTACACGATCTACCCGATCAACATGATCTACCCGATGAACACGATCTACCCGATCAATGTGATCTACATGATCTACATGATCTACCCGATCAACACGATCTACTCGATCAATACGGTCTACCCGATCTACAAGATCTACTCGATCTATACCGATCTACACACTATCAACAAAAGCTACACAAGATATTCCCGATCTCTACAAGATCACAATGATCCTCACAATCTAACTAAACAAGATGATGAACCACTTGATGTATATCGATATACAACAAGTACATAACAAATGTTACGAGTGCACTACAACACTTTGTATCTTGTCGATACGGTGTGTTCTTTTCTTGCACTAATAGAGGAATGAAGGTGATCACTTGAATGGATGTTTGGATCCCTCTTAAACAAAAATAAACTAACTACATGATAAAAGAAACAAGATTGGATGAGGAAGATTTATAATGGAAAGTTCTATGTGAAAGACTTGACAAAAAGTGTAAAATGGTCCACTATTTATAGAGGCTGAGAAAACTATCCGTTACAGACAGATGGCACCATTAAATTTAACGGTGTCGTCAGGTATTTAGTAGTACCGTCCTAGATAAAAACGCTCCCTTTTTTGGTTTTTAGTGGTGAAGGTTTATTTGAGGATGTTTGGAGTTTTTTTATTTGGGGCGCGGAGGGGTGGGGGGGATAGCTGTTGCTATTTTTGAATTGATTTTTCCCAATAAAACATTTCTTTTTAATTAAAAAATAATTTATAAATGTATTTTTGAAATTTTTTTATCTCGTGTTAAAAATGTGAAGTTTTTGAACAAAAAATTGTTTACCGGAATTTTTTTGACGGAAAAATGTTTATGGGAATTTTGTCGAAATTAATTCCATGTGAAAGCTACTCGGAATAGTTGTGTGAAATCCATCACAAAAACTTCGTTGGAAATCTATGGTAAAAATATTCCGTTGAATATGCGTGGGAAATATTTGTCTAATATTGTGGGATGATATCCGTGAAAAACCCATGGGTAAATATTCCCACGGATTAGTGACGACAAGATCGGTGTGAAAATAGTCAATGCCCGTGGGAAATTTGGTGGGAAAATATTTACCCACAAAGTTAGTTGTGGTTTATTTGGGTAAATATTTGGTTTATTTGGGTAAATATTCCCACAAGGTTTTTTCATAAGTCCCTTCTCAAACTCACAATGCTGCAGCGATAAACATTGAAAGTTTATTAAATAGAAAATAAACTAAAACTAAACAGACCAAACTAAAACCAAAAATCATTACACGCAACTTCGGAGCGTCTCAAAGCGTAAAACAGACCAAAGCCGATGTGAAACCAAAATCAGAGTAGAGCAATAAAATTATGGAGATGAACGGGATCAGATTCAGACAAGAAAAGCAGATTCAAAAAGCCAAATGCTGACAGGCAGATGCAGAGCAGATTCGGACAGATAGGTGCAGACACAGCGTTACCATGAGGATCCAGATGCATAACCACGTTCGAAACCAAATGTAGAACCACGTGCAGATTTAGACAGGAAGATTCAGGCTGACAGGTGCAAACAGATGGATTCAGACAAACAGATGCAGATAAAACCAAGTGGAACCAGATGCAGAACCACATGTAAAACAAGACTGATGCAGAACCAGACATATACAAATGCAGAGCCAAAAAAAGTTGATGTCGATATGAAACACATAACTATTCAAGATATAGTCAGATTAGTTAAGAGTATTCCACCACCATCACCAACCTAAAACCAATTTCGAATTCAAAATCCTATAGCAGTACCACTACCAATACGAATACTAATACAATACCAATACCAATACCAATACCAATACCAATACCAACCAACTTAAATACCACGAAAAAAACTATTGACCATCACGTTTCTCCTAAATATCATATGTTTGTAACTATCGCTTCTAACAAAAGTCAACCAATAGCATCCAACTTATCAAAACCAATAAAGGAATAAACAAACACATATACTTTCTGGCGATACTAGTATACGAGCAAACACAGCTTTCTCCTAACCCACTAAATTTTTTTCTTTTCTTTTTACCAATCAATATCTTCTCATTATTTAATAACTAGATCTAATAAAAACATACAACAAACGACCTAAATTACTGATTGAAGAGCTTCATTATTTTAGCCATATCCTCTATTGTCAAACGAAGTTCATCACATGATCACCTTTTTTTGTTTTTTGTTTTTTCTTTTTTTCTTCTTCAACTGATACCATATAGAAAACAGAGGGAATAATGAAATTATATTATGAGATTCAATGAATAAACAATAATACAAGAGATTAAATAGAAAAATAACAGACTAAACCCTAATGTCTAGACGGGCCTAAATGGATATGGGCCAATGGGTCTTATTAAACTAACACTTACCTTTTACGTGTTATCAAGTGGCGTCTAAATGTTCTTCGTTGAATTATTGATATACTGTCTTTTTTTTTTGGAAGTGGCATCTAAATGTCCTATGTGGATTTATAGATACGCTGTCTTTTTTTTGTAGTTGGGCTATACAAAAAATGATTCTCGGGCATGCTAATGTTCGAATGGAAAGAATGGAAGGAATCAATATGAAGTTTTTTCTCATGCTTGGAGGAGCTTTTGGTTTTGAAATATGTTCTTGAGTCTGTGGAACCTTCGTGCAAGCTACACCATTTAATTTTTTTGTAAGGAGAAATGTGTCGCTCTTGGCAGGTGGATTGTCTACATCTAACCCCACAAGATTCATTTTCTTGACTCAACGAATTCTTAAAAGGTTTTCTATTTATTGTTTTGGCTAAATTTTTATATTTGGTGATAGATATGATAAATACACACAAACTCTAATAGCCCAAAAACAAAAGTGTTATGTATGTATTGTTTGTTCTAAATTTTATGTTGAATTATTGATGGTCATGTCTTGATGCTATCATTGGAGTTCATTTACTTAGTGAGTTGTGATTTTGGTGTTGGAAGAGACAGATGGAATGAACTGCCTTTGTGATCTTCGTCCTCAAACGGATTTGTAACTTGGTTAAAAATGGAAAATGATTTGTTGTTTTACAAGTTATTGTGTCGGCATACAGAGTAGGTTTGAGATGATAGTACACATTTTGATTATCTTTTATGTTTGATGTCTTTAAATCTACCTTATTGATCATTTTTAAAGTTCCAAAGCTCATTTAGAATCAGATCTTATATATGATTTAATGTTTTCAGCTTGCTGATGATGTTGCTATTGTGGGGATTTTTTGTGCGTCGTGACCACACATTTTCACTGCTTGGGGTGGCTGCATGACAAGTACAATTTTTGAAATTCATTTTTAGGTAATATATGTATGATTCTGTTTGTATAAGGTTCTTATTACATTTTAAAGTTTGATATATGGTGATACGTGCTTAGTTTATACATTTTGTATTGTCTGTAGTCTTACAAGATATGTGGCATTTTTTATAGTCTTATATGTGGTTACGATATTTGTTTTTATGTTGTTTGTGAACTATGAAAATAATTGCTCCTATCGTAAATGGTAAATGTTTTGTGATTTAAAATGATGGCTTCATAACAATGTTGCTGATGCGCGTACGAAGCGCGTTCGGGGTCAAAGGAACTTCCTTTTCATCGAGCAAGTTTTTCAACACCCTAGGCAGTGAACCTAATCGTTGTAGTGTAGTATTGGGTAAGCCTCGGGGATTGATATCGTTCTCTAGGGGAATAGGAATGCTAGCAAGAAATGTATTACGCTAAGGTGGGGTTGAGGATGATTCTTTTTTTTATCTTTTATTGGTTTTTTAGAAAGCTAAGGGTAAAATCTCGGGGCAATTGGTTTGGGAGGTGGTACTTCAACCGATTACTTCTACTATTCTAATTGTCTAATTACTACGGGTAGTCTTATGTCTATTTGATGTGTGCTCGTATGATGATTAAAAATGTGTTTACCTAGATACTATTACTCCCTAGTTATCTTTTATTGATGGTTGAATTGTCACTTCGTTATTCTTAACGCGTTGTGCTTCCTAAAGTCGTAGGGTGTGCATATGCCATATCTCTTTGAGGTTACCTTTGGTTTTAGCCTACGAAATCCACTAGATTAATCATAAACTAACTTTCACGAAGATTATTCAAGCATTAAACACAATGATAGCCTAGTTACACTCCTAAGCCAATTACAATTAAGATGAGAGACAACCTAACAATAATTAATGACTAGGTTTCATAGATCTAAGCAAACACACAAGAAATTTAGCAAGACATGTTAAACAAGCAAGCATACACACAATCAATGGAATACATAATGATACTATTTGATTAAAACACTTATCTTGATGTGTAGAATAGGGTTTGGGACCCTAAGATATTGTCCAAGTCGGACTACAAACGTTTAGGGTTTTTACTCCAAAAGTTTACCTCTCTAAATGCGTAAAAATTGAATTCTATATATAGATTTACAAGTGCGACGTGCCGCTCTTATAGGTGGGGACGCCGATCGCGTCATTAGGGTTTTCGCCTTGGTCAAGTTATCAATGGGACGGCATCACCTTGGAGTTGTGACACCGCTCGGCTTCGATGAGGCGTCGTCTTGCTTCGGATCCGGGTCGATCCGAGATGAAAAGTCCGAGTGACGCCTTCTTCTTCAAATCCCGACGCCGTCGGTGTTATGAGAAAAAATTCACCGAGCCGTCGGTGCATGTTTTATCAAGTCTGTATAAAGGACGGTCGCCATTTGATTAGGATGCCCTCGAGTTCGCTTTTAGCACTTGAGTGGCTTCGATCTTGACTTTGCCATTTTCTTTATGTTTTCACTCATTTTCGTCCAAATATGCATCATTCCAAGATTTTGCTTCCAAGAGACCTAAAAGTGAAAAAGAACGAAATTAGCGAGAACGGATATAAAGTGGTCGATTAAGGGCTTAAATGACCCCTTAAAAGTGTACGTTTAAATCCTTATCAAATATCCCTACACTTGGTATTTGCTTGTCCTCAACAAATGTGCTTTGCCAATCAATTTATAAATTAGGGGCAAGAAGCATGGGTTTAAAATAATTCATAACAAGTAAAAGCACATAATAGTCATAACAAGCACGGAAATTATATACTAGCACCTCAGTAGTGGTGTTTGGATTCTCTCATCTCTCGGGTTTATATGAAATATAGTAAATGGAAATGGAAGATAAACACTCATTACCCGGGCATAGTACATAGATTACCATAGGCTTGAGACTAGATTAAACCTCCACCGCTTTGGCGTAAGCACCTAGGAACAACTATCTAAGAGGTCTTTGCGAGGGTTATAACGTTAGGCTTACGGTAGGGAAATTAAGGGTTTTGTTGGATAGGCGATTTAGTGGTGGAAAGTCAAAAATCTTATGTTACAAGCATGAAAAGCATGGTGTTGCTAAACCAAGACTCGACTCACTAAACTCTAGATAACTTGAAACAAACATACATAAATTTAAAACATAAACATAAAGATAGATGTAGGATGGTAGCCCGTATGTTTTTTCTTCATTTTTTTTTTATTTTATTATTTTATTTTTTATTGAAAACTCTTTTTCGATTTTTTTTTTTTTTTTTGCATACATTTTACTTTACCATCCTCTACGATAACATCAAAATATAAGGGATTTATAGGAGCATCCCTACACTTGAGTTTTTATTTCTAACACTAATTGACCCGATTTGAAAATATCAAAAAACTTGGAGTATTTAATTACGTAGACAAAGGGAATTTGAATTTAACGTTCCTTCCCGTTACTCCATAAAATATTATTTTTACCCATGAGTCCCAATCATCCCAAAACTGTGTATAAAAGATATGACTCGACTTAGTAACCATGCAAGTAACTAGATAATTGAACTAAGGGTTCAGTAATGATAACAATAATGCACTAAAGGTGAGTGCATACAAGGTAGGCTAAGGCGATTTGGGTGTACATTTGGGGGTGGCTTGTAAACAACGCTCTTCATTGATATTCCAGAAAAGCCGAAACATCACGAGAGCCTCGAAAAGGATAGGCTCTGAGGGGTTAACTAGGGGCATCGTGTACTAAAGATGAGTACATCGCAAGGGTGTGGGGAAATTACTCAACCGATGTGGAAGAAGTAATTATAATACGGGTTTCAAACAAGGGTTATCCTAATGCCTCTTATCATTTAGTTATTCCTAACTACATAAGTGTAGTCTTACTAGCGATCTCGGAATGCATCACAAAACAAGTTCTAGAATCTATTATCCTATCGGTACACTCTCTAAGCATTAAAGGTGAATGCTTTATTCCTAAAGATCTAGGGGCGAACCTCACATTTTTTGGGTGGAATTTGAGTGGTAAACGGTTTTTGTGCTAGTCATATAACTCCTATCCATGAGACGCTTTATTAAGACTAAAGTTTTTGCTCGTACATGTCATAAAAAATTTTAAATTTGGTGCTAAAATTGCCCTAACAATATTTCTCATAGTTTATTACACAAATGACCAAGGACAAGACAAATGATCAAGGATAAGCATAGTTTCTAACTTCCCGTTACATTCTCCCTCCCTACACTTAAACTAAATATTGTCCCCAATGTTCCCCGAAAGTATCAAAGTTATGATAAAGGAAGGTAATTAAAAGAGAAAGAAACTAGTACCCTCCTGATTAGCTCGGTAGGATCCGTGTGAAATTGTGGTTAAATTCTTTTCGAAGAAGAATGTATACGTGATAAGCTCCATCCAATGTTGTGTTTCTTCTTCTTGCCAAATATAACATGCACACTTTAAGAAAACAAATGAAACCTTCACGTAAAATCAGTGGTAAAACTATATATGACACAACTACACTAAGATATAATGCTTGTGGAATGGATGTTTGCAGATTTTCTGGAAAATTAAGACCTGAGAATTTCCAAAAATTTATACATAGCATAGAAAACGAAAAAATTTTGATAAGCTGTTTCCGCTTGACCTGACGTCGTCAGGTTTTAATCCTGACGCCGTTAGGTTGCATGACAGAAACTGGTATGCTGCATTTTCCAGGAAAAATTCTAGAAAAATTGCATCTTTAAAACCTGGAAAAATTCCTGCAAAACATCCATTATGACTCGATACAAGCATTTGACTCTAACAAACACACATATATATCAATTTCACTAATTGTAATTCTCATTTTCACGTTCTTTTAAAAACGTATGAAATCTTCCCTACACTTATCTTTTTGTAAAATACCTTATATGTAATTAAGACGAGGTTAAATACAAAATAAAGTATTTTCACAAAATCAAACATGAGAATAAACAACAATGAAAAAGATATATGACACACAAACAAGCAAAAAATTAAGCATGGGTTGCCTCCCGAAGCGCTTTTCTTTATTTATGAGTCTTGTAGCTAGACTCGAAGTCGTGCTCCTACGTGACTTCCTTACCGTCATCTTCTTCCTCATGACGATCTCTATTGGGGTCCCATGGTATAGTTATGCCCTATTATGCATCTTTCTAAGAAGTCATCTTCCCCCCAATTGGTTCTATATTCCATTCCTAATTTCAAACAATCCTTATAGAACCCAAAAATCTTATTCATCACATAATCTACTCCTTTCTCCTTATCCTTCTCATTCCTATAGTAGACCGATAGCTTAAGTTCCTTTTCATGATTGGATAGTGACGATAATTTCTGAATCTTAAATGGCATCTGGTAAGCTATATTATCGGTCTTATCCTTGAATCTAACTATCCCTAATGACGGATCATAAGTCATCCCGGTGTTTTCTATGAATGGTTTTCCTAGAACTACATGGGACAAGCTAGGATCTATGGCCGTACTAATATCCTCCACAATTATGAAATTTTTAAGGTACGTGAAACTACCTACATAGACGGGCAATCCCTTAACTCTACCAAGGAAATTACAACTAACTCTAAGATCATCGGGGTCTTGCCTATTTGGGATAGGTTTCTTCATCACCCAATTATAGTATGTGCTAGTCATGATGTTTATTGGGGACTTGCGATCAATGTAGGCCTTTGCCATGAAAAGATATCCTATGCAACAAGGTATGTTGAGATTTCTAGGATTTCCAAAGATGATTTGTGGGCTTCTCCTAACATACATGTGACGAAGGTCACATACTAGGTGTGGGTGGCATGAAATTCCTTCTTCCGTAGGAAACTTATTGAAGTATTCATCACCTACTTTGTTGGTCGATTCTTCCTTAGGAGTTTCACTAACCTCAAGCATAGTATCATGGTTCGCTTTGTCACTATTCCTATTTGGTTTCACTAGAGTGATGGCATTGACGAATTGAACGTGCTTGGATGAAGAGGGATCCCTAGTTTCGAAATACTTGCTTGGGTCCTTAATTTTCACACCGGAAGCTTTGGGAGAATGAGTCGAGATGGCATTAACCTTTTCGGTGGTCTTCCTATCACTATTGGTCATGGCTTTAAAAAGGTTATCTATCTTCCTATCCATCTCGGCTTGTTGTTGGTTAAAGCGATCCGAAAGCTTGGCTATTTGAGCCTCTTGGGATGTAACTAGGTGTTGCAACATCTCTTCTATGTTTTATTGACTTGGTCCATAGGACCATGGGGAATCATTAGAGGTGAATTCTTTGGTTTGTCCCTAATTATAGTCGGGTTTGGCCCTCCATGCTTCTCGGGCATCATTGAAAGTCCTAGGTCCGGGTGTTGTAGGGAATCTCCCTCCCATTCCATTGGTACGCAAGGATGCGTCAACGGAAGCTTGTTCGGGGAGTCTCGTGCAAGTACGAGTGTCATGGGGACCACTACATAGCTCACATAAGGAAGAGACTTTGTTCACTTGGCGTGAAGACTTAGGATTCTCGTAGGAGCTCATTAGGAATTTGACTTGATCTTCAAGTTCGAGCATCCTATGATTGGAAGTTTGTGAGTCAATAGGAGGCAAGGAGATTGCCTTGACGGTTTTGGGCAACTCATGGGGGTCATTCCAACTTTCGTTGTCATAGGGCAAGGTCCTCTATTGTACCCTACGATTCTTCCATGTGTAAGTTCACTAAGTTTGCCACCGCCGCTTGGTCGATGGTTTGCTTAGTTGAGAAGTTGACATGATCGTAAAAGATTTGGACTTGAAGCCAAAGATCGATGCCGTGATGAGGGACTTCATGGAGCAAGTCCTTGAATCGAGTCCATGCCTCGTAGAGAGATTCGTCTTGACGTTGTTGGAACATCAATATTTCATTCCTAAGTTTGGTGGTTCTTCCTGGTAGGAAAAATTGGGTGAGGAAACGAGTGGTGAGATCATCCCAACTTGAGATGGATCCGGCGGGAAGTCGCTCAAGCCAATTACTAGCTTCGTCCCGTAGAGAGAATTGGAAGAGACGCAAGTGCGTGGTCTCCCGTGTGGTAGCATCAAGGTCGATGGAATCAAAAATTTTAAGGATGTCCTTGAGATGCTGATTAAGATCTTCGGAATGAAGTCCATGGAATGCACATCCGTTTTGCACCAACCGGATGGTGTCGGATCGCAGGGGCGTAGTTTGAGCTTAATAGGGGAGCTCAATAGTATTCCTATAGCCTTGGTGGCTCGGTCTAGAGTATTCACCAAGAGTACGGCTTCTTGGCGGGTCAATTGGTGGTGGGTCGATGGGAATCGGGTGATGAGGTGGTGGGTTACCACCTTCCATGATTAAAAGTGATGGGATTACTAACAAATTCACGAACAAGGGGGATAGACTATAAGGAAGCTAAAAATGAGAAAAAATCTTACTTGATAGGAATCAAGCAAGGGAACCTAAATGAGATAAAGATCTAACTAGCTATTCTATTCCCCGGCAGCAGTTCCAAAAACTTGATTCGCGTACGAAGCGCGTTCGGGGTCAAATGAACTTCTTTTTCATCGAGCAAGTTTTTTAACACCCTAGGCAGTGAACCTAATCATTGTAGTGTAGTATTGGGTAAGCCTCGGGGATTGATATCGTTCTTTAGGGTAATAGTAATGCTAGCAAGAAATGTATTACGCTAAGGTGGGGTTGAGGATAATTCTTGTTTTTATCTTTTATTGGTAAAAGACCAAACGATAACATTTTCTGCCTAAAATTTGTAAAACAGTTTTTATCGCCAAAAGTTTGGATTTTCACAAGTTAAGAATATGGAAACCATATTATTATCATAACTAGTTACATATTAAATTAAAAAACTTCATTCAACCTTCGGAATAGTATTTTCGCAAGTAACGAAAAATGACTATTTTACCCTTTTCCGCCGATTTTAACCAAACTTCATTCTTGACCATGTTAATAAGTTATGATCACTAGTAAATGACGAGAACTTGTAAAAACTAGATATTTACTAAAAAATGATAAACTTTATGATATAACAATCTTCATTCAAAACTAAGCTTTCTTACACTTATTTTCAACCTTCGGGATTGTGATTTCATATGTGAAAACCCTATTTTCACTTGTGAAACCCTTATGATTTCCTAATCATAACCAAATAAACTTGTAACTTGTGTTTAAAAAACATATGTTTTATCTACTAAGTGCTACAATACTAAGGAGCTTCATGTGAGGGGTTTCACTTGAGTAAAACGTATCGACGTGTTGCTGGATTTACGATTTAAAGTGTCCTAGCTCCTCAAACGTTTACTACATGACCTCTGAATTATGATGGCCCGAACAGTAGTACGATATCTATGAACTAAATACGTTTTCACATACTAAACCATTACTATAAGCAACAAACTATTAATGATTACATCATGATTGTTAGGAATCAGAAAATTCAGTCATTAAAGTGTCGGTCACCTCAAGTATATGTAATCATTAGAAAGCTCGTACTCGTAGTTATTTAATGTTAGTAAGTAGTTAGTTAAGTAAAACCGTGGAGAACGGACGGGTATTTACCCACTGTATGCCTTATCCACAGCTCGTAGGTGGCGATTATATGTAAGACTATAAATACTCCGTACCTCCCAAGGTAGAGAGTTAGAGCTCATAATAATATTTTCACTTTCTCTCACTAAGTTCCCAAACCTCTAACTCTTTCTCTCTCTAAAACCTTAAGTTGTACGCCTAGTTTAATCATGGTATGATGTGTTTGTGAAATCCAATATGTTACAATTGGTATCAAGAGCCATGGTTTGATCATCTCTCTTACTTATCCTTGGATTTCTAGTGGTTTTATATAGTTTTTGGGTTTGAAAAAGTTTAGTGGTTTTTGCATCATTTGGATCATTTCTTATGTTAAAGTTTGAATTTTGTGTGTACTTTTGTGTTTAGAATCATTGTAAGTGCTTGGGTTTTGATTTGGAAAGCTTGAATCACTGTGGTTGAGCTTGTTTTGGATTGAAAAGTATGGTTTTCAAGTTTTTCATCTTAGCGTCTTGAGTCTCGGTGTGGTTTTCTTCGTAGCGACTTGCTTCAGTAATTTCCAGTGAGTTGTAGTTTAAGTCGTAGCGACTTGATCTTAGCGACTTGTCTATTGAGACAAGCCGACAAACAGTACAAGTTAGTGGAGGTTCCACTTCGGCTAGCGACTTGGTTGGGTTAGCGACTTGTTTCTATTATTTCTAGCGACTAATCTTTATAGTTATTAGCAAGTTGTTCTTAGCGACTTGATCTCAGCGAGTTGTTCTTTAGCGACTTGTCAGCTTAGCGACTTGTTGAGGTAGCGACTTTTGTTTAGCGACTTGATTCACAGCGACTTGAGTCTTTAGCGAGTTGTTCTTTAGCGACTTGGCTCACAGCGAGTTGTTCTTTAGCGACTTGACTGCCTAGCGATTTGGTGCTTTAGCGACTTGCACTTAGCGACTTGGTGACTTAGCGACTTGTCTCAAGGGTTATAGTGACTTGGTAGATTTCTGTTTCTAAAACAGTTTTCTCTTGATTTAGTAAAATCCCGTGAAAGAATCTATTTCCCGGTTTAATCATAGAGTTATAAAATCCCGTGAAATATGTAAACATGTCTACCAACGTGCCTACAATCATCTCTCATCAGAGCCGAGGACGCTCAAGCAATGGTTCGACACTCGTCCTCCTATGCTTGAAAGAACGACTATGACTCATGGGCTCAACAAATTAGGTTGTCTTGTCTAGGAAAGGAAAATGGAGTCAACATTCTCAAGTCAATCGATGAAGGACCTTATCGATTGAGACTACAAGAGACATAATTGATCTACTGCAGATGGAACCATGATCTTTGGATTGGACGGACCAAAGACATATGATGAGCTCAATGATAAGGAGAAAAAGAGATTCGATGTCGATATCGTGGCTTCAAACAATATACTTGTGGTCTTCCAAAAGATATCTACAAGCTTATCAATCATAACACCGGCCAAGGCGGTTTGGGATAATGTCAAGATGCTTCTCTGGGTTCTCGAATTAACTAAGGAAGACAGGGAATCACAATCAGATGATGAATTTGAGCACTTTAAGATGAAGCCGTAAGAAAGTGTCTATGAGTATTACGTGAGATTCCACAAGCTTGTAAATGATATGAGGAATATCAAATGACCATGCCAAACATTCAAATTGAACTCAAAGTTTGTGAACAACATGAATCACGAATGGCGTAAATTTGTCACATCTTTGAAGCTAACCAAAGGATTGAAGAATACCAACTATGAGCAATCAGATGCATTCCTTCTTCGAATGAGAGACATGCTATGTTTGAACGAAGGATTCTTGAACAGCTCAAAACCAAGCGTGGAGAAACTAGCTCGTCAAATGATTCAATGACCTTTTACACCAATGATGAAATTACCACCAAAGCTTCTCAAGTCATACCCACGGGTAATGGAAATCACAAACTCATTCCCGATCTAAGTTTCAAGCAACCTGATGCCAACGCAGTCATGGAAAACTTTATCAATCAACTGGCTCTTATGGTTAAACAAAACTTGACCTTCACTCCACATACTAATGTCTTCACACTAACAATGAAATTAGGATCGCATCCAATCTACACAATCATGCTATTGTCGAGATGGAAAGGTTGTGGTGCAACCAGTTCAAGGAAGACAGTATGAATAGGGAAGAGGAGGAGTAGGTGGAGGATATGTGGCTAATCGGAATCATGGAAGAAATGTCAATCAAGGGCAAGCAAAGCCAATCAAATGCTACAACTGTGGTGGTGAGGACATATTGCAAGGAACTCGCACGCCTCTAAACGTCCACGTAATGCGTAATACTTCAAAGACAAGATGTTGCTTGTGCAAGCTCGTGATAATGGGTGTTTTGGATGAAGAGGAGTTGATGTTTCTTCGAGGAAATGCCAAGACATATGATGCGATGTGGATGAGCGGCCAATTCGGAGATAGGTCATAATCATCGAATGCCTTTCAAGTCGCCGATCGTGATGCATACGACTCGACATCAATGATGAACCCATTGCATAGACAATTTTCATGGCTAGCATTTCTCCAATGGTCTCTCCGGTTGTCTCATCATCACGCAAAGTCTGGTCCATCCAAAGAATCAATCATCTCGAGGTATTAAAACTATATGATGATGTTGATCGCCAAAGATGCATGATAAAGTGCAATCACGTGAAACTTAGACTCGGATATTGCTAATATGGGTAATAATAATATTGTCCCATATGATCAATATGTGATCCAAAGTGAGAGTGTGATTGAACCAAGTGATGCATCTTCGCATCAATGATGACTATGTTTTGATGAATCCTTTGGATGTGCCCCGATGATTCTCTACCTCCGAATCGAATGCCTATAAAGAAGAAGTTGCTATTTATGAACAACGTGCTAAGTTTGAGTTAACTACCCGTGAGCAGGAAATGGATGACCAAATGCGTACAATTATTAGAAAAGTATTTTAGAGAAGAAGTGTTAAAACAAGAGTTAAACTCCTTACAAGAAAAGCTTTCTAAAACTGCTCAAAAGCAAGAGTCGCAAGATAAAGTTAAAGTGCTTAAACAAGAATTCAGTGCTAAGGAATCAAAACTTTTGAATGATTTTTCCAATCTAAAACTTTGAAAACAAGCTTGAAAATAAGTTATGCGTACAAGGAATACCATTGAACATGATCACTAAGCATAGAGTTCTCACGATAAGCATAGTATTCCCATTGTAGAGAAACCTAATCCACGAATATGGTAAGATAGCAAAAGTCGCTCAAAATGTGATCTATGATGGTAATGAAATCCTTAAGCCTAGGCGTAAACCTAGTTACTGAGTGCAAGGAAGAGGATAGAAAATTAGATGATGCATCTAGGAGAAAATGGATAAGAAGCTTAACGGTCTTGCGTGTAAAAAGAATAACATAAGGATCAAACCCCATGATTACACTAAGGAAAATTGATCTCCACGAACATGTTGAAGCCTCAAACTCAATTAACCCCATAATGAGATCTTTTGGAAGAAAGATATGGATAAGCTAAAATTTAATGTACTTGTTGAAACAAACACTCCCTTTAGGAAAATGCCTGCAGCTACTGTGTATCCTCCAAATACACCAATGCACTTAGTTCCTAGAACTATTGCCAATAATAGCAAGACCTTAATCAGTCATTATGTCATATATCAATTATTTGTTGATTTTGAGAAGACATGTAAGATAAGGATCACACCTACTGGGATAACTGAAGGGGAAAGGGGTTTTGAGCAAACTAAAGAATGCTATTTAACTGAGGTCATGCCTTTCTTTAAACAATTAAAAGGTCAATTTGAGAGTCTTAAAAGGGATGGATTCGAGATATTAAAGAAATGGAGAAGGAATTTGATGCAATGATAGTTGAGGTCGATGACTATGAGCGAAAATTAAAATACAATGAGATTAAGAGGAAAACTTGCATACCTTAAATGAGAATCTGATTTCTGAATGTATCACTCAAGATGTGTTTTACACTGCCACGAATTGTTCTATTAATGCATCCCAATTTCATGAATTATCTATTGCTCTAAAAGTCTCCCATGATTGTGTCATTGAGCTTGAGAAAACCAACTCTAAATTGCATAAAAAAGTTGAACATTTTTCTAAATTGGAAGTTGAGCATCTTGGTGAAACAGTTTTCTAAATTGGAAGTTGAGCATCTTTCTTTGCAATTAAAATATCAACATCTAAAAGAAAATCTTAAAACCTCAAATGTCAAGACATCCTTGGATGCCCCGAATTTGATGCGCTTTTGAAATTAGCAAACGTGATGAATGATTCGAGCTCATTGTAACACGATCGGAAAAATGAGAACCCAAATTGCACAATTAAAGGGTGAAAAGAACAATGTGACTAGCTCCCAAATGCCTCCTACTTTAGATTCTCAAGATTCTCAAACTTTTCATCTTCAAAACTTGGTTAATGTTTTACAAAGGAAAATGAAAGTTTTCTAGAAGAAAATGAAAAGTTAAACTACACTTTAAAGAGTTATATGATTCAATGAAAGTCACTCGTGACAAGAACAACGAAAAATAACGTCTTTACAAAAGGAAATTGAGAATCAAGAGTCGGGAAAAGGAAAATGCCACTTGTCTTCAATGAGAATGTTGCATCAAGTCACTCTGATCGCAAATATCATGATTTATTAAATACATTCCTCCTCATCTTAGGAATAACGAACTTGTATTTCATAATTATCTTGCTCGCTTTAAGGATAGTCTTGAATGTCTCGTGAGATTGTGGAAGAGGACTTCATAAATAAGCCACTTGATAGTGAAATTAGGTTTGCTTGCATTCGTGCCAAACGATCTCGGGAGATGTTAGAATGTTTAATAGCAACATGTCCTAAATCCTTAGGTGCGAAAGGTAAAGTTGTGATGCCTTGCTCGATGCCTTGTGATAAGTATGCAACTCATTCCATGCCCAATACTAAGCAAGTAAACTCTAGAGTGCCTTCAAATAGTTCGGATCCACACTTCTAGTTCAGAATGCAAAAGTAGCAAAACCAACTAATGTTCCAATTCCTCACAGAGTAAGGAGTGACACCAAAGCAAGCGGGTCAAAGCCTCAAGGCAACACAAAGAATGATAGGACCTTGCATGCTAGGAATGTTCAATGGAAGAGTAGAAGATCACCTTAGGGAGAATTTGAATAAAGCGAATCGTGTTGATTCTAGTGTTAGCTCTAAGCGTCTTGTAATTAATGTGAATTCGCTACTTTTGGCAAAACATGTAATGATGATTGCGTGGTTTCATTACTAATCTTGAATGTGGTGTGAATGATTTGATTAATGCGGTTAAATGCCCATTAAGATTGTTAGTGCAAATAATCAAGCTAAGAAGGCTAGAAAGCAATGGCGGAAGAAGGTTAGGAAACATTGGAAACCCACGGGAAGGAAATTTAGTAACATAGGTTATCGGTGGATACCCTTGGCGAAAATTCAATCTTAATAAGATGTGCCCTAAATTATCTAGATCAATGCCCATTAGAAAATGGATGCCTCTTGGTAGAACTATTCCCTTAAGAAGTGAACATACTTTGAATAGGTCAAATACGGACACTAGCATTGCATCTATCACGATGATTCCATTGTTTATACTTCGATGTGGGTGGTCCAATCATTGTTACTAACCAAATGGAACCCATTCTTGCATGGGGATCCCAATTATCCGATTATCCATTCTTGTCTATGTTCAACCGCAGATCGTTCAAATCGATTCGTGGTACTGGACTCAGTTTGTTCCAAGCATATATTTGGAGACCGTCATGCTCATGAACCGTGAGTAAATTCATCGGATATTAGATTCGGGAACGATCATTTTGGTGCAATTATGGGTTATGGAGACTATGTTATAGGTGATAGTGTTATCTCCAGGGTATATTACGTTGAAGGTCTTGGTCATAACTTATTCTCTGTCGGTCAATTTTGTGATTCTGATCTAGAAGTGGCCTTCAGAAAACATACTTGTTTCGTTAGAGAACTTGATGGTAGAGAACTTTTAAGAGGAACACGTGGTTCAAACCTATACACCATCTCTATCGAAGATATGATGAAGTCCTCTCCAATTTTCTTGTTGTCAAAGGCTTCGAAAACAAAGTCATGGTTATGGCATCGTCGTCTTAATCACTTGAACTTCGGCACCATAAATGATCTCTCCAGAAAGGACTTAGTTATAGGCTTACCTAGACTAAAGTATGAAAAGGATCATCTTTGTTCAAGATGCCAATTGGGAAAAAGAAGGAAGTATGCCCACAAACCCAATCCTACAAACTCGCTTATGGAAGTTCTTCATACCATTCACATGGATTTATGTGGACCCATTAGAGTGCGAGTAACATTTATGGGAAGAAATATGTGTTAGTTGTGGTTGATGATTATTCTCGATTTACAAGGGTTAAGTTCTTGAGAACAAAGGATGAAACTCGAGATATCATCATCAAACTTATCAAACGATTGCGGAGTTCGATTTAACAAAACCGCCGAATCATCCCAAGCAGACAATGGAACCGAGTTTGTTAATAAACAACTTAGTGAGTTTTATGAAAGTGTTGGAATCGGTCATCAAAGAAGTGTTCCACGAACTCCTCAACGAACGGTGTAGTTGAAAGATGGAATCGAACTCTTGTGGAAGCCGCTAGAACAATCTTGATTTACTCAAAGGTTCCAATGTTTCTCTGGGTGAAGTCATTGCCACTTGCATGCTATACTCAAAATCGATCCCTTATTCACACTTCTCATGGAAAACTCCATATGAACTTGTCCACAATCGAAAACCTAATCTTTCATTCCTTCGTGTGTTTGGTGCATTGTGTTATCCAACTAATGAGGCCAAGACTTAGGCAAACTTAAAGCTAAAGCGGACATTGGAATATTTGTAGGATATGCACCAAGCGTAAAAGGATCACCGAATCTACAACAAAAGAACCCGAAATATCATGGAAACAATTCACGTTACGTTCGATGAGTCGACCGGTCCTATGGCTCCGGGACAATCCGATTCGACCTCATCATCAAATAGTCCTATCGGTTCTACTCTTGTATACGATTCTTCGCCAAGACTCCTTATGTACCTCCTTTAGAAGATGACTTGAAGAAACTATTTGATCCAATGTTTGATGAACACTATGAGCCAATTGCTAATGATCGTCAAATCCATCAATGAGGTTGCTCCTATCCCTTTCAATGAAGTTAACCCTTGGTTTCTATGTCGTTAAGCCAAGAAGCGCTGCGCCGATCACTCTGTCTCATCAACAAATCATCAATCATCGAGTGTACATCATGGAATTGTTTCGGCACCCCGATGGAGAGAATCCTTTGCTACTCCCGAAGATGCCCCATTTGAAAACATATTGGCTCTCGAATCACCATCCGAACCATCTTCATCGAGAAATCGACTGCTACTTGGTTCCTCAACAAAACCACACGAACACCTTAGAAAATGGACACATGATCACCCATTGGACAACATCATTGAAATCCTCTCGTCCAAGATCCACTCGTAAACAACTTGCAACCGATGCCTTATGGTGCTTCTTCAACTCCGTACTATCCAAGGTCGAACCAAAAGATGTTAAACCGCCATGAATGAAGACGGTTTGGTTCAATGCCATGCAAGAAGAAATTCATGAGTTCGATCGACTAGATATATGGGAATTAGTACCGCTCGATCGTGCTATGATCATTGCTATAAAGTGGATCTTCAAAGTAAAACTTGATGAGCATGGTGATGTTTTAAAGAACAAGGCTCGATTGGTTGCAAAGGATACCGTCAAGAGGAGGTATTGACTTTGAAGAATCATTTGCTCCGCTTGCTCGTATCGAGGCAATCGAGAATCTTCTTAGCTAATCTTGCAAGTAAGAACATGGTAGTCTATCAGATGGATGAAAAGACGGCTTTTCTTAACGGAGATCTTAAAGAAGTCGTATACGTCTGCCAATGATTCCGTAAATAAAAGGCTTAGGGGTATGTGTATGGATAAAACCTCAATATCGATATCAAAAATAATCACGAAGATAGATTCAAAATTCCTTTAGGAAAAAGAATAATAAACCAAATCCCGTGTGTGATCGTTGATATGGATTAGTCAACCCGAATCGTTTCCCAACGAGGCGTGAATTACAACGTCGTTATTGGTTTGGAATTTAATGCTCGATGTTTTGATTTGTGATTTGATTTTATTAAACTACGGAGAAGGAAAGTAATTAAGGAAATCGATCTCACGGAAATCCTAAGTGCGAGATTAACTAAAACGTAATTAACTAAACGTAATTATAATGCAACTATGTCTAAATTATATCCTAAAAATGCCTAAAATTACTTTTATTCTAGAAATGCAATTTGAAAACTATTTATGAGTTAAGACTATTTTTTAGGATTTTTTTGGATTTTATTAGAATTAAAAAACTAATTTTTAACTTTTAAATCCAAATTAAAATACTAAAAATATGAAAATTAAGGGAAAAATATGAAACTATTTTTATAAAATCTAAAATATCCTAAGAGAATTTTCAAAACTATTTTTAATTTTTCTATTTAATTTTCTAATTTCTACTTAATTTAAAACTATTTAAATCTAATTAATTGGCTAAAATTTACAAAATAAGCTAGGAAAAATCTAGAAAAATTATTTTTTGCTTTTTCTATTTATCTTAATCTATGAAAATTGAAAATTTAATTTTGGAACTTTTCTCGAATTAATTGCAATAAAAGCTATTTAAAATGACTAAAAACTGGTTTTAAATTGTGAAAAATACCAAACAGTGACTAAAAATTATGAAAAACTCAGGAAAATTCTAAAATATTATTCTAAATCTATGAAAAATATAAAACTCTATGCTTATGTGTGAGAAATGAGAGCTGTAGTGTAACTGTATACCAAATAAGCACTTGAAAATAAGCTGAACAGCACAATAAGCCACCAAACTTTCTCAGAAGCTATGTTATACTAAAAGTACCTACCAAGAACTAGTTACTTCTAATCCTAACCTCTATTAAGCGGTTTACCAAGTTTTGATATTAAATGTCTATTCTATCTAAACAATCATCGACCCTATGTTTGAGCTTATTCACTGACTTATCGAAGAGCTTAAGTGAAAACCGGATATGTAGTCTTCAAGACCACCAAGCAAACTACAACCTGGACCAATTTTGAGACCCTAATAAGCTATATAGAACCTTGTGCAAAGGCTGCAAGGTTTGAAGAAAACTAGTTTTGACATTTTTTTTTTTTTACTTTTGAAAACAGTTTGGAAGTTTGACTTATTTGAGCTTTAAAGGCAAATTTTGAACTGATGAAGATGAAATGAGATGAAATAAGAACAAATTAAGCTAAACCAACAGTTTCTAAACTTATCTAGAGCTTATTTGCTAATCTACTCCTAACAGATTTTAAGCTAGATAGATTTTAGATTGATTTTGACTATTTATGCAAGCAGGTATAAAACTGAGACTAGAGATGACTATATTATGACTAGTTAAGACTATAGCAACTGACATTAACCACTATTGAGCTCTGAACCACAATTAAACTCCTAATCCAAACACTCCTTTAACTACTCTAATTAGCAATTTAAACAGCCTAATCCTAACCTACTTATGCAGTGATTAAAACAGCTAAATGACTAAGATCTGAGAGCATCAAATAACACTACATCAAGCATTATTCAGCAAGCAACAAGATCATTCACCAAAACAGTTTTGAAACCAAAGAGGATCAAAACTTACTTTGAGGTCCAGCTAAATTTGGGCAGAGTAACAGTTCCAAACTTAACATAAATAACCAAATCAAAACCCATTCCAGCTTTAAGATCACCCCAACTCCATATCAAAACCAATTTGAACCACAGTTTGACTTTCGTTGACCAAGGAGCTTTTGATATATTGAATGCAATGAAACGATTATAAACACCAAATAAGCTCACATAAGCTATCACAAAGCTTGTATGAGCTTATTCAAACATTGAAAACAGTTATTCAGTAACAAAAATGGTAAATGCAAAATTGAAATGAAATTTGGAAATTTTATTAAAACTGAAATTGATAATAAGTACTGAGATTACATAAAAGCTTTAAGAAAACATTAATAGGCTACTTAATAAACTGAAATACGAATACATAACTGAATTTTTAGGAAAAAAATGCACGAATACAATGGTGAGCCAAGGGGTCTATTTATAGCTGGAATTCAGTCTTGGATTCTTGATTGGAAGAGCCTAGAACCCTTATCCACAGCCACAAATCATCCTCTGAGTCATCTCACCCAATCATTAGCTTCCATTTCACCATGAGACGTGTCGCGTCCAATGAGAGAGCTCCAATTGGCCACGCTGGCAGTTTGGTGACACACCCATGTGTCAGACGTGTCAGATAAGCCTTCTAGAAGGTGGATAGATTCTAGTACGAGGTAAAGGATGGGTAAATGGTGGTTTGGGTAATTTTTGTGGTTTGGGTAATTTAGGCGCGTTGGGAGGAAAGTGTAATTTCTTTATTATTCTTTGATAATATTGACCGGGTATTAGGTGGGTTTGACGGGGTTTGGTTCGGGTTAAGTGGGTATTGGTGTAATATAAATCGGGTTGGGTGGGTTTAGTATAGTGGACCGGTAATTTGTTTTTGGGCCGTAGGTATTGGATTTGGATTTTGGACTAGAATAATGATCCAAGGTGTATTTTAAGGACCCATAGTGTAAAATCAATTTCAAAGGACCATAATTGTGCATCTCGAAAATCACATTCAAGGGTCATTATTGGCAATGTCAAATAATCCAAGGGCTGAATTTGCACTACGAAACTTGAAGGGTCATTCTTGCCAAAAGCTCAAAGATGAGGACTAATTCGACAATTCTTCAAACTTGATTATATCTTCTAAAAATCATCCTCGAGAATAAAATCTTCACAAATGCACAATCTCGACCTTCCGCTCGACTTAAACTCTCTTAATCTCTCGTGCTCGGATTTATGTCGATTTGGTTCCTTTTTGTGTGTTTGACATATCCGTACGCACAAGCACAAACTCAAGAAAACCACAAATATTAGCAATAAGCGGCTCTTTCTTGGTTATTTTGGGTTTTATTTGATAAAGAAATGATATGTGTTCTTGCACATATCAAAATACCCCAGACGAGACCATTGTCGTGTCCTCACGCAATGCAATCAACTCACGCTTCTAAAACCAAAGATTTCAATCTCTTTCTACTAAACCTATGAAGAAGTAGCAAAGATTCCTCAAAAGAGATTAAGAGATCCCTAGTTCTAGAAACGCCCCGTTTACCTTTTATTTCACATATAGATATTACGATTAAGCACATTCCGATTATGAGTGACGGTTTGTTGAACTTTCATGTCGATCAATAACTCCAACATTTTTCAAACGACATGTTAGGATCACGGAGTAAGAAACACAACACAGCGTGAAGTGACCATACGGATAGAATACATCGTCCCTGATTTTTCACAAGTCCCAAACTAAGCGTAAAATCGAAATCATTGTTAAATATGATTCTAGATGCTAACACTACCCATGGAAGTTACTTGTGTAATTACCTTTGCTCCCATTTTCCTATTTTCCTCTAGATTTTTTATTTTTGAGAAATGAATTTCTTGATTTCTCGTTTCGATAACTTTTATTCCGATAAAGATACAAAGCTAAGTCGATAATTAGTTATCCATCTTCTCTCAAGAACCATTGTCCCAAAATGAGGTCCACATCAAGGAATTTTTATTCACTTATATTTTGATTTTCATCATCATTTTTTTTTTTTTTTTTTTTTTTCATGAACTTTTACTTGTATGAGCTATGAACTACGGAGCTTCACGGGTAATTCCAAGACTATAGGCTTCATGAAATGAGGATCCCGGTTGGCTAGGCTAAGACCTCACTCAATCCGGCTAAAGATCCAAGGGTCCGATCTCGACACATGACTCATAACTTTACTTATTACTTTTCACTTATCACGATTGCTTATTCATTACGGATCCTTGATGTGTACCTAATTTTTAAAACAAAGATTCTTTTAAGAAGATAAAGAACTAACTATCGCCAAAGACTCAACATCTCTAATTATTTATTTGATGATATGGGGTGAAACAATTTTGTGGGAACAAAAAGCCATAAGTACCTTGATGGGCTCTAAAGAGAACCAACTACTCCACGCTTAGCATCTAAACTCATAAGTAACTCTATCATTTCTCGATCTCCATAAATTTAAAATCCCAAATAATGAGATCCGCGGATGCTTAGCCGATAATTTTAGATTATCTATGGTTAAGGAACAAGCTAGGGCTCAACACGCCCGGTCAAGTCGTAATTCTATTCCTACTCTCACAATGGAAAGTCAACAAGGTGTCAAAACATATATTAATTTAGCAAATGCTTCGTCTAATGAAATAAAGTTATGCATATTTAAAGTCACTGTGGAAACTTGCAAAATCTTGGCCTTGTGAGCTAGAATTAGCATTTTATAGCTTCTTGTCTAAGAGACTAGCAAACTTTTCAATCAAAAGACTTAACAAAAGCTTACAAAATTTTTAAATTTTCTCATTTTAGCACAATTTTTATTTTCTAAGGAAAACGGGGTTGCGAGTATACGACGAAAAACAAGCAAGTGCGGTCAAATCAAATCGAAGATTACCCACCCCAGACTAAAACGAAACATTGTCCTCAATGTTTAAAGGCAAGGGTATCACGAAGATCTAAAAGCCGTTTATTAAGTATGCTCAAAGATAAACGTTAGTCGATAAGATTAGGATATCGGATTTCCATCAGCATCAAACATGAAACTTGAGTGGAGAAAAGACAAACTTCGAGCACGAGAGTCTTCATATCGGGAAAATCCTAGACAAAACATCACAAACAACCAAACATGATAAATCGAAGAGGTAACCCCTTAACGTCACTTATTAGAAAATAGAAAGAAAATAGAGATAAGCATGGGGTGCCTCCCACGAAGCGCTACTGTTTTTGGTCACCGAGTCGCTAGCTTGACTCGATCCCGAATTCAATTGTCCTTGGGAAAGTTTGGAGATCCGGGACAACCATAGATGGATGTCCCTCCAAAATAATGTTTCACACGATGACCATTCACCTTGAAATTTGGGCCATCAGTCGAGAAAGCTCCACCGTTCCATACGGAAAACTTGAGTGATGGTGAATGGTCCGGACCAACGGGTTTTGAGTTTGCCCGAGAATATCTTCAAGCGAGAGTTAAAGAGGAGAACTTGATCACCAACGTTGAAAACGCGGTTTTTGATTTTAGCATCATGAATCCTCTTAGTCTTCTCTTTGAAAATTAAAGAATTCTCGTAGGCCTGATCTCTAAGCTCATTTAATTCATTCAATTGAACTTTTCGGTGATCACCCGCGGTCTTAAGATCAAAGTTTGCATGTTTCAAGGCCCAGAATGCCTTATGTTCGAGCTCAATGGGCAAGTGACAAGCTTTTCCATACACCAACTTAAATGGGGTGCACCGATGGGTGTCTTGTATGCGCGCGAAAAGCCCATAATGCATCATCTAACTTATCGGCCCATGAAGCTCGATTTTCTCCTACGGTCCTTTCTAAAATCCTTTTCAAACCACGATTCGAGACCTTAACTTGTCCGCTCGTTTATGGATGATACGTGTAGAAAGACGATGTAACTCCATATTTAGCCATAACTTTAGCAAATTGTTCATTACGAAATGGGTACCGCGATCATCGATGATAGCACGAGGTGCTCGAATCGGAAAACAAATTCTTCAAGAACTTAACAACCACTCGGGCATCATTGGTGGCTTCAACCCATTTAGACAAGTAGTCGACGGCCACGAGGATATACTTATTACCCCTAGATGATGGAAATGGTCCCATAAAATCGATGCCCCACACGTCAAAAATCTCACAAACTTGAATAGCATTTTGTGGCATTTCATCCTTTGTGAAATTTTCCCTTGACGTTGGCAAGAATCACAAGATTTGACTAAATCATGAGCATCTCGATATATGGTAGGCCAATAAAATCCGGAATCAAAAACCTTCTTAGCGGTGTAGCTTGCACCATGATGGCCACCAGTGGGTCCGTTATGGCAAGCATTGAGAATATCAAGGGCCTCTTGGCCATGAACACACCACCGGATTACTTGATCCGCACAAATCTTAAACAAGTAGGGTCGTCCCGAAATAATGCTTAACATCTTTGAAAAACTTTTTCTATTGTTGGGACGACATCCCTTTCACGATGAAATTGCCCACATGGTAGTTTGCAAAGTCGGCAAACCATGGGGTGTTCGGGTCTTTCTTAGCAATCATCCCAAGTGTCTCAAGAGGAAATGTTTCGTGATCTCCTTTTCTTGAGCACACTTTGATGGGGATTCTCAAGTCTAGAAAGGTGATCGTGAGAAGGTTCTCCGCTCCTTTTTGTCAAGAATAGTAACATCAAACTCTTGAAGGAGAAGAACCCACAAGTAATCGTGGCTTAGCATCTTGCTTTGCCAAAAGATACTTAAGGGCAGAATGGTCGGTATACACTATGGTCTTTGACAAGACAAGGTAGGGTCGAAATTTCTCAAAAGCATAAACAACGGCCAATAATTCCTTTTCAGTAGTTGTGTAATTGTGTTGGGCCTTAGACAATGTCTTACTCGCATAGTGTATGGGTTGAAAATGTTTCGATTTATGTTGCCCCAAGACTGCCCCAATTGCATAATCACTTGCGTCACACATGAGCTCAAAGGGCAAATCCCAGACGGGGGCAACTAAGATCGGAGCCTCAGTTAATTTCTTTTTGAGAACATTAAACGCTTCAACACATTCATTGGTGAAGATAAACGGAGCATCCTTTTCAAGGAGATGGGTCAGAGGGCGGGCTATCTTAGAGAAATCTTGGATGAAACGGCAATAGAAACCGGCATGACCCAAAACTCGAATACCTTTGACGGTAGTGGGATGAGGAGTTTAGCTATAACGCCAACTTTAGCTCGGTCGACCTCAATCCCGATTTTGAAATCTTATGGCGAGGACAATGCCCTCTCGAACCATGAAATGGCACTTCTCCCAATTCAAGACCAAATTGGTGTCTTCACACCGTTTGAGCATATGGTCTAGATGAGAGAGGCAAGAAGTGAAAGAATCTCCATAAACCGAGAAATCATCCATAAAAACTTCCATAGACTTTTCGATCATGTCATGAAAAATAGCCATCATGCACTCTGGAGCGTCGGGAGCATTGCATAGCCCAAAAGGCATGCGTCGGTAAGCAAAAGTTCCATAAGGGCATGTGAAAGTGGTTTTCTCCTGATCCTTCGGATCGATCGGGATTTGAAAATAACCGGAGAAACCATCGAGAAAGCAATAGAATTCATTTCCCGCTAAACATTCGAGCATCTGATCCATAAAAGGTAGCGGGAAATGGTCCTTACGAGTAGCATCGTTCAATTTTCGATAATCAATACACACCCTCCATCTGGTAACGAGGCGTGTGGAAATCAATTCGTTATCTTCGTTAGCAACGACGGTCATTCCTCCTTTCTTAGGGACACAATGGATAGGGATAACCCATGAGCTATCGGAGATTGGATAAATGATTCCGGCGTCGAGGAGTTTAAGAACTTCCTTTTTGATAACGTCATGAATTTTTGGGTTAACCCTACGTTGTTGTTGAATCACGGGTTTACAATCATCCTCCATCGAATTTTGTGGAGTGCAGAAACAAGGATTGATTCCTTTGATGTCGAAATTTGCCAAGCGATGGCACTCTTATGTTTTCGAAGAATATCCAAAAGTGCGGTTTTCTCCTCATCTTTTAAGTTTTTAGCAATGATGACGGGAAATTTGTTCGGTTCTTCAAGAAAAGCGTATTCAAGATGAGGAGGTAAATCCTTGAGCTCGGGCTCGGGAAGCTTTTCATCAGACGTTTGTACTTCTTTGAGCTCCTCAATCGTTATCTCTTTCGGAGGGAGTAACGGTAATGGATCTTCATTTAACAATTGCTCAAGATAAAGGATATCTCCCTCCGAATCATAAACACCATCATCAATTCCGGTGGAATCGATTCATCATCGCGAAGAAACTCATCGATCTCTTCCAAACGAAATCACCTCCCTCGAACGGAGTGAGAGAGGGGGAAGAATCGGCAATAATCGGTTCAGAAGATGGTTCAATATTTTCAGAAGGAATGGTGGGATTGCCACCCATAAAGTCAAGAAGCTTTTGAGCATACTCCTCCGTAGCAATATCGAGAACGTCGATTCGATTAATAGAAGCATCATCATAGTTGGAGGAGTATCTCGAAGGATGGTTAATATTAAACGAGACGGTTTCCTTGTTAGATCGTAAAGTGATTTCTCCTTCATAAACATTAATCATCGCACGACCCGTTCTTAAGAAAGGTCTCCCGAGAATAAGAGGCACTCGGGAATCAGCATCAAATTCAACGACAACGAAGTCGGCGGGAAAATGAAGTGGTCCTACTTTCACATAGACGTCCTCTGCGATTCCTCTTGGAATAGAAGTTGAACGGTCCATGAGTTCAAGAGTCATCTTAGTAGGAGTGAGATCCGGAGAGAAAGCTTGTTATAAATCGAAAGAGGCATTAAGTTAATACTGCACCAAGATCGCCAAGGTGGAGCATTTCACTATTCCGAAAACTCACAAGGTATAAGAAATTTGTCGGGTCTCCTAACTTTTGGGAAGTTTCTTGAGGAGCACCGCCGAGCAATTCTCATTCAACGGTGTTTTCGCTATTTACGCCAACTTTTCCTTATTACTCACTAAATTCTTGATCATAGCGACAAATTTCGGCATGAGAAGTAAAGCGTCGGTGATTGGCGATGTTAAAATTCAAGGATTGAACGATTTCAACAAATTTCTCCATTTGGTTTCGGTTTTATCACGAAGCTTTTGATCATGAAGTCTCGAAGGATAAGGAAGTGAAGGTTTTAAAGTAGTCTTGAACATCGGGTTCGGAATCGAGTCTGAACGACCGGAGGTGGTACGGGTGCGGGTTGCACATTTTCTTCAATAACCTCGGTGTCTCGTTCCTCCTCCTCACCGGTGAGTAGGAAGCGAGGTCCATCATAAGCCTTACCACTCCGTGTGGTTATAGCTTTCAACTCACCCTTCGGGTTGGGAATGGTATCACTCGGAAGAGAGCCCAAGTTGAGGTTGACTTATCTTACACAAAACGACATTCAACATGTTTTCGAGTTTATTCGTGAAGCATCCAATTTGTTGTTTCAAGTCGAATCTCATTCCTAAACTCATTGCTTTGTCTAGTTAACAAAGATTGAAACTCGTTCCTCAAACTTTTAATCGATTTTACATAGTGTGGATGGTAGAATTGTTGTGTTGAACATAAGTTGTGAATTCATTTGAAGGCAAAGGCGGAGCTTGATAGCTTGGATTTTGATATCCTTGATTGTAGTTAACTCCTTGGTTTAGGTATTGATTTGTTGGGGCTTTGAATTGGTTTAGAACATTTGGTCCACGAACTTGATTACGATTAAAGCGAGTCGATTATTTGATTGAGAAAATCCGGAGGTCCCATTTGATTACTAACACGAGGGTTTGTTTCAACTTGAGGACGATATTGGTTACCTCCGGTTCTGACATTAGCTTCGAAGGATTGCCATCGGTGGCGGTACAATTGTAGTAGGCATGCGGGCCACCACAAGTAGTACAAGTCGTTTCCACCGCTTTGACTTGAGCGGGTGGAGAAGAATTAACCTTAGCCGTCTTAATCTTAACCAAAGCCTGTATCATATCCGTAAGCTTATCAATCTTAGCATCGATTGCTAGGCGTATTTCCGTGAGGCGAGGGCGATGGTGTAGCACTCACTCGGGCAAAGAACCGATTTGCTACGTGAGGTATGAACTTTAGATTTATTCTCAATAATCGACAAGGCATCTCGTTGATCGGGCCAACAAATTACCACCAGCGGCGGCATTGAGAGAGTCTTGATCGGTTCATTCAAACCGTTATAAAGCGTATCAAGTTGGTGCAACTCGGAAAAACCATGATGGGGACATTGCCTAAGCAAATCTTTGAATCGGTCCCATGCCTCACTAAATGATTCATCAAATCTTTGTGTGAATTTTGTTATTTCATTTTAAGGCTTGTTGTTTTAGGCGGTGGGAAGAATTAGTTCACAATTTTGAAACTAAATTCTCCCGTGTGGTTATCGATCGAGGGGTAGTTTTCGAGCTAAATCCGGGCGGCCCCTCGAGTGAAAATGGGAAGAGTAGTAGCTTGATAGCCTCTTCCGGAGCGTTACGGTACTTGATCGTAGACGTGAGCTTGTTAAACCGTCGAGATATGAGAGTGAGGATCGTCCTCTCAAATCCGTAAAATTGGCTCGATGATACCAAGTTGATCGAGCCGTGTTTAAGCTCAAAGTTATCGCAGCGATTGCCGGACGACGATGGCTTCTCCATAACCCTCGGTGGGTGCTGAGGTTGCTCTAGCATGGATCGGTTGTCCTCCGCCATTTCGACGATGGGCGGAGTCCGATTAGTTCGAATCTGGGTTCGACTAATGGAGCACGTCTATTTCGCCTTCTCGGAATTGTAGCGGTTTCACGTATCGATGCAGTAGTTATTAGAGCGAGCGCATGCACTTTCAAAACCAAGGCAATTAAAGAGAACGGTATTCGAAAACACGGTGAACTTAACCAATAATCCCAAGTGAATAAATCACCTCTATAAGACAAACGCACAAGCGGCGGAGAAGCTTTGTAGGTCGTGTGAAGCTTATTAAAAACCGCTTCTTTTCGGTGCAATTTAATTTCGGGCCGTCCTTATACCCACCACACGGTTTGTTTATCCGATAGAAATAAATCAATTCACAAGCGACACAAAGGCAAGTTTTGATCTTTGGTTCGGGAACTTATTAATGATAACACCTCCGTTGAGAATGTTATATAATTGGTGTCTTATTTATAAGCAAAACACAAGAGAAAATCTTTTGTATTTTTAATATGATATATATATATATATATATATATATACAAAAAAGAAAATAATTTTACTTTTTTATTTTATAGTCGTCAAACCTCAAACGATATTGTCGTGACACAACCTCCCCGGCAGCGGCGCCAAAATTTGAGTCCATAAATAAAAGGCTTAGGGGTATGTGTATGGATAAAACCTCAATATCGATATCAAAAATAATCACGAAGATAGATTCAAAATTCCTTTAGGAAAAAGAATAATAAACCAAATCCCGTGTGTGATCGTTGATACGG
Organism: Chrysanthemum lavandulifolium; assembly: GCA_022545495.1. Taxonomy (NCBI): domain Eukaryota; kingdom Viridiplantae; phylum Streptophyta; class Magnoliopsida; order Asterales; family Asteraceae; genus Chrysanthemum; species Chrysanthemum lavandulifolium. Next base: position 103,273,215 of record CM040238.1, on the reverse strand, counting down.
ATTAGTCAACCCGAATCGTTTCCCAACGAGGCGTGAATTACAACGTCGTTATTGGTTTGGAATTTAATGCTCGATGTTTTGATTTGTGATTTGATTTTATTAAACTACGGGAGAAGGAAAGTAATTAAGGAAATCGATCTACGGAAATCCTAAGTGCGAGATTAATTAAAAGCGTAATTAACGAAACGTAATTATAATGCAACTATGTCTAAATTATATCCTAAAAATGCCTAAAATTACTTTTATTCTAGAAATGCAATTTGAAAACTATTTATGAATTAAAACTATTTTTTAGGATTTTTCTTGATTTTATTAGAATTAAAAAACTAATTTTTAACTTTTAAATCTAAATTAAAATACTAAAAAATATGAAAATTAAGGGGAAAAATATGAAACTATTTTTATAAAATCTAAAATATCCTAAGAGAATTTTCAAAACTATTTTTAATTTTTCGATTAATTTTCTAATTTCTACAATTTAAAACTATTTAAATCTAATTAATTGGCTAAAATTACAAAATAAGCTAGGAAAAATCTAGAAAAATTATTTTTTGCTTTTTCTATTTATCTTAATCTATGAAAATTGAAAATTTAATTTTTGGAACTTTTTTAATTAATTGCAATAAAAGCTATTTAAAATGACTAAAAACTGTTTTAAATTGTGAAAAATACCAAACAGTGACTAAAGATTATGAAAAACTCAGTAAAATTCTAAAATATTATTCTAAATCTATGAAAAATATAAAACTCTATGCTTATGTGTGAGAAATTAGAGTTGTAGTGTAACTGTATACCAAATAAGCACTTGAAAATAAGCTAAACAGCACAATAAGCCACCAAACTTTCTCAGAAGCTATGTTATACTAAAAGTACCTACCAGCAACTAGTTACTTCTAATCCTAACCTCTATTAAGCAGTTTACCAAGTTTTGATATTAAATGTCTATTCTATCCAAATTCATCGACCCTATGTTTGAGCTTATTCAACGACTTATCGAAGAGCTTAAATGAAAACCGATATGTAGTCTTCAAGACCACCAAGCAAACTACAACTGGACCAATTTTGAGACCCTAATAAGCTATATAGAACCTTGTGCAAAGGCTGCAAGGTTTGAAGAAAACTAGTTTTGACATTTTTTTTTTTTTACTTTTGAAAACAGTTTGGAAGTTTGACTTATTTGAGATTTAAAGGCAAATTTTGAACTGATGCAGATGAAATGAGATGAAATAAGAACAAATTAAGCTAAACCAACAGTTTCTAAACTTATCTAGAGCTTATTTGCTAATCTACTCCTAACAGATTTTAAGCTATATAGATTTTAGATTGATTTTGACTATTAATGCAAACAAGCACAAAACTGAGACTAGATATGACTATATTATGACTAGTTAAGACTATAGCAATGACATTAACCACTATTGAGCTCGAACCACAATTAAACTCCTAATCCAAACACTCCTTTAACTACTCTAATTAGCAATTTAAAACACTAATCCTAACCTACTTATGCAAATGATTAAAAGCATTAAATGACTAAGATCTGAGAGCATCAAATAACACTACATCAAGCATTATTCAGCAAGCAACAAGATCATTCACCAAAACAGTTTTGAAACCAAAGAGGATCAAAACTTACTTTGAGGTCCAGCTAAATTTGGGCAGAGTAACAGTTCCAAACTTAACATAAATAACCAAATCAAAACCCAATCCAGCTTTAAGATCACCCCAACTCCATATCAAAACCAATTTGAACCACAGTTTGACTTTCGTTGACCAAGGAGCTTTTGATATATTGAATGCAATGAAACGATTATAAACACCAAATAAGCTCACATAAGCTATCACAAAGCTTGTATGAGCATATTCAAACATGAAAAGCAGTTATTGATCACAAAATGGTAAATGCAAAATTGAAATGAAATTTGGAAATTTTATTAAAGCGAAATTGATAATAAAATCGAGATTACATAAAAGCTTTAAGAAAACATTAATAGGCTACTTAATAAACTGAAATACGAATACATAACTGAATTTTTAGGAAAAAAATGCACGAATACAATGGTGAGCCAAGGGGTCTATTTATAGCTGGAATTCAGTCTTGGATTCTTGATTGGAAGAGCCTAGAACCCTTATCCACAGCCACAAATCATCCTCTGAGTCATCTCACCCAATCATTAGCTTCCATTTCACCATGAGACGTGTCGCGTCCAATGAGAGAGCTCAATTAGCACACTGGCGGTTTGGTGACACACCCATGTCGGACATGTCGATAAGCCTTCTAGAAGGTGGATAGATTCTAGTACGAGGTAAAGGATGGGTAAATGGTGGTTTAGGTAATTTTGTGGTTTGGGTAATTTAGGCGTTGGGAGGAAAGTAATTTCTTTATTATTCTTTGATAATATCGACGGGTATTGGGTGGGTTTGACCGGGGTTTGGTTCGGGTTAAGTGGGTATTCGGTGTAATATAAATCGGGTTGGTGGGTTTAGTATAGTGGACCGGGTAATTTGTTTTGGGCCGTAGGTATTGGATTTGGATTTTGGACTAGAATAATGATCCAAGGTGTATTTTAAGGACCCATAGTGTAAAATCTGAATTTCAAAGGACCATAATTGTGCATTCTGAAAATCTCATTCAAGGGTCATTATTGGCAATGTCAAATAATCCAAGGGCTGAATTTTCACTTCTGAAACTTCAGGGGTCATTCTTGCCAAAAGCTCAAAGATGAGGGACTAATTCTGACAATTCTTCAAACTTGATTATATCTTCTAAAAATCATCCTCAGAGAATAAAATCTTCACAAATGCACAATCTCGACCTTCTGGCTCAGCTTAAACTCTCTTAATCTCTCGTGCTCGGATTTACGCGTCGATTTGGTTCCTTTTTGTGTTTTGACATATCCGTACTGCACAAGCACAAACTCAAGAAACCACAAATATTAGCAATAAACGGCTCTTTCTTGGTTATTTTGGGTTTTATTTGATAAAGAAATTATATGTGTTTTGCACATATCACCAACTGAAGGTTTTGTGAATCGAGCATCCTACTCATGTCTATCGCTTGAAGGCTCTTTATGGTTTGAATCAAGCTCCAAGGGCATGGTATGACACGCTATCAAAGTTTCTTCTATCTACTGGATTCAAGAAAGGAGCAGTTGATCCGACATTGTTCACCGAAAGTCGTGCAAATATTTAATCCATGTTCAAATCTATGTTGATGATATTATTTTGCCTCGGTGACCCCAATGAATTTGACCGTTTTCAAATGAAATGGGTTCCAAATTTCAAATGTCAATGATGGGACAAATGTCATTTTCTTGGGATTACAAATTTCACAAAGTCCCCGAGGCATTTTATAAATCAATCTAAATATGCTAATGAGATTTTAAAGAAATTTGGATTTGATTCTTGTGACCTGTTGACACCCCATGATAGAGCGTACTAAGTGGATGAGGACCACTCGGGATCATGGTAGATCAAACGAAATATCGCAGTATGATTGGATCCCGATGTACCTCACGCCGAGAACCAGACATCTTGTTCGTTGTATGCATGTGTGCTAGATATCGAGCTAAGCCTACTAAAAGCACCTTGAAGTGGTTAAGCGGGTCTTTTGGTATCTCCAAGGAACCATCAATATGGGACTTTGGTACCAAGGATACCGGTATGTCACTAACGACCTATGCGAGATCACGATCATGCAGGATGTCAAGATACACTTGGCACGTCCGGAGGTGCTCGGTTTTGGGCGATAAGCTTGTGAGTTGGTCTTCAAATAAGCAAATGAGTACTTCTATATTCTCTACGAGGTGAATACATAGCCATGTCATCTTGTTGTTCTCAAATCCTATGGATGAGATCCCACCCATATCGACTATGGCTTTGAATTCAACAAAATCCCTTTGTCTTGTGATAATAAAGTGCTATTGCTCTCTCATGCAACAACGTTGAACACTCAAGAGCAAAGCACATCGACATTCGACATCATTTTATCGGGAGCAAGTGGAGAACGGTGTGGTGGAACTATATTTTGTGAGGACTGACTACCAATTAGCAGACATCTTCACCAAAGCTCTTCCTAGAGAACGTTTTGAGTTTATCCTTCCACGACTTGGTCTAAAGAGTCTACAACCGGAAACACTCAAACGTCTTCAAGAGGAAGACGAGGAGTAAAGGTCTTTCTTCATCCATATCTTGTAAATAGTTATTCAAAAAGCAAAATACAAAATTACAAAACCAACAAAAAGCAAATAGAAAAATATAAAATTTTCAAAATCCATAAAAATTAGAAAATCTTGAAAATTCCAAAAATTATTGATATTCATCATGTTTTCTCATTCGATATCATCTCGAACTTTGTGTTGACATTCAAAGAATGTCACGGGCTTTAGATGTTCTTGAATGTACATAATTTGTTTTAAAATAAAAAAAAATTGAGAGAAAGTAAAAGCAGTTGGTTTATTGTCATTTCAGCAAGAACCCGTTTTAAAAAGAAAGAAAAGAGCCATGCTTAATCTTATTTTTTCAAATCTCATGCTCGATTCTTAAAACAAATATTTGTCACCAAAAGACAAATGTTTTCTCCAAATATTTTTCCGTCTAATGATTCTTCTGAAAAATATTTGTCATCTAATGAAAACAAAATTGTTTTGAAAATACCTCGTACTCTATTATTCTTGTAAATCATATGTGCTTATCATCTGTCAAAATCTCTATCTCTCAATCAACAACTTGTGTCATTGATTGAGGGGGAGAATGATTTCAATCGAATTAAAAAGTGTGTTTTTAAACAATTGGCACGTAAATGAGCAAGGTTTACTTTTGGAAAATCAAAATGAACAATGTTTTATACAATTGATTCAAAACCTTTTCTAATGTTATGTTTTCAAAAGATACTCATGCATGTTTGAGCAATGGAGTTTAAAGTCTGAAGATTTGATCCTTATCGGTTAAATGTTTTCATAAGCAAGTCACAATTATTCTCAAATGCTTTCAAAAACAATTTAATCTATAAAGATCACAAATTTCAAATGATTTAAAAATTGTGATCGGGAGAATTTGTGATTTAAATTGGATTTAAACCGATAACTCGATAATTGGTTTTATAATTGTTTAGCAAACTCTCCTCCATTCATGTGCCAAACGATTTCAAATTTTCCATGCACATGTTAAGGGGGAGCATCTATTTTAAACCAAAAAGGGATTGAAACGTGATTAATTTATTCCAAAGTGCATGCTTTCCCTAATATGTTCAAAACTCTTTCAAAACTCGATGCACATATTGGGGAGCAATTTTATTGAAAACCACATTCTTTCCGAAAATATCAGAATCGTATGTGAATCACTGATTTTTGATCGAGAAAGTAATGTCGATATTTTAGAAAATATTTAACAAAAGAAGTGAATTCTTCCTCTTGCCTCCATGTGCCAAAATGGTTTTAAAACATATGTTGCACATGTTGAGGGGAGCCGTTTTCTAAAATATCAAAAACAACTCGGTACAAAATGCCTTGATAATATATCACAAGTATCCGGATTGATTTTGGATGGTTTTCAATTGGTTCCAATGGCGGATGAACAATACCAAATAGACCGACCAAACTTAATTTATGTATGGTGATATAAGGATGATAAGGTTAGGTATTAGTTCCATGATCCGCCGAACCGGAGGGATCTACCGAGGACAATCCACTAGATAGTGTAGAAGTCCTTAGGTATGATGAAAAAAAGGAGAAAAGTGAGATATGGGAAGAGTGCGGATCGAGATAGAACTAGAACTGGAATAAACCCAACAAGGTTCTAGTTATGAAGTCTCGTAAGCAGCTTGAGGGGTTGAAGAATGAAAAGAATTGAATGAGGAAAGGGTGAAAACAAATAGCCCTACAATATCTCAACCTTAGGCGTAAACCGGGTTCAATACATATGCTCTTGGTTGTTACTAAGGTAACACCAAGATTGAAGACAAGACGTCATGGACCCAAAGGACGCACCGCACTACATCTTCCCAAACTACTCAAGTTCCTCTTAAAAGGACTTGTTTCATTCTCACAAGGGAACCGACATCATCTATCGACTTTTCCTTAAAGATGGTTGATATTGAAGAAGGAGACCCTCTCCCTAGTCTCCGCATAGGAACCAATGTGCACAATTGAGTCTAGAGCCTCAAGATCATCAATAAATCTCATTAAGGACACAATCAATGAAGACTCTCTGTTTCACACAATGTGGAAAGAGAATATAATCTTAGATTCCTACGCATTATCCTTGTGGTATTGCGTAACATCTAAGTGATATTCAAACATATTCACAATGAAGATGGAAAGCCTTCAGAGCCAACATCAAACAAGCTCTTGGTAGGTGGCATGTGAGATCTATCCAATAGATCAACCATGTGACAACCGAATGAAACAATGGGGCGATTCAAATCTATGAATCAATCATGGTTCGAGTTATGGATTGACGGAGACCTTTGAAAACCCGGTCGTTGTTTTAAAATCTTTTCTAACACATCGATTGTGTAGTAATATTTCAAAATTAAGCGGTGTTTATGATTGATAATTGATTTTCGTTAAAACCTTCGTTGTATTGCAAAAACACTTTATCTTGAGCGGCTTACGATTGTTTTCAAATCATTTTCCATCAATCGGTGAATCTCTATTCACGGTTCACTCACTGTCTTGTCTTCTTTGAGGCGTTCCGGTTTGAGAACGGCTAGAATCGCCGCAAAACCCCGTCAAGGAGATTCTTAGGAATTATACGATCGAGGCGGTGCTTGTCTCGATCAATGGGGAACCGTGGGCGTGTACCTATATTCAACGAAGTGATCAAAGACACTTTCGCGGCGCTTTATTGCTAATCGTTGTATGCGGTACACCCGACGCTTGCGGTGATCGAATGGAGAGGTCAATCCATAGCCGCATGCTCACACATCACATTTATTTCAAAAGAAATCACGATTAATGCATGAATGACTCTGATATTCTCACTCCATGCTTCTGCTACGCTGCTGCAAATATCATGAATAATCTAAAGCTTCCGCTACTCTGATAAGAAGATATCATGATCCAGAATGTGAGCATGTCGGTCCACTTTCACAACATCACATAATGTCACACACCACAAAGAGTCAGAAATTTATGCAAGCTGATGATCTCAAAGCTGGCTCAAAACTCATCATCACGTGAATCAGTTAAAGACCTCCACTTGAATTATCCAAACATGCAAAACATGAAGAATCAAAGACTACGAGCTACAGAGCAATGAAGTTAAACAATAATTCAAGAACAATCTTAATGTAATACATGTTTGTATTCTGTAAATTGAGGTGACCTCCTTAGGGGAGATTGTTAGGAATCATAAAATTCATCATTAAAGTGTCGGTCACCTTAAGTATATGTAATCATTAGAAAGCTCGTAGTCGTAGTTATTTAATGTTAGTAAGTAGTTAGTTAAGTAAAGCTGTGGAGGACGGACGGGTCTTTACCCATCGTATGCCCGATCCACACCCGTAGGTGGCGATTATATGTAAGACTATAAATACTCTCTACCTCCCAAGGTAGAGAGTTAGAGCTCATAATAATATTTTCACTTTCTCTCACTAAGTTCCCAAACCTCTAACTCTTTCTCTCTAAAACCTTAAGTTGTACGCCTAGTTTGATCATGGTATGATGTGTTTGTGAAATCCAATATGTTGCAATGATCAACATAGAGACGTATATAGGCTGGTTTATATTTTCCTAAACATTATTCAAACCTAAGTCGCAACATTCCATTTTAGGTTGCATGTAGAGGTTTCCCGGCTTATCCATCATATTCGTAAAAGCACTAAACATCATCAAACTAAAGGTGAGTTCATAGCCCCACTTTCTATTGTTTAATTGTTTTACAAACCCTTGGGGAGAATACATGCTATTTTTAAACCGAACACATTGCTTTGAAACTGTATGCTTATTTGATCGCTTTATTAGCACTAAGTTACCGCATTTGCCAAACATAAGTCCCTAAATCATGAATCATTAATCACTAGAGAGAGTGAGCACGAATATTGTGAATAGATCTATTGGGATTGATGAATCCGATTTGTGTTGGCCCCGTTAAAGGAAAACAAACGCACCATATTTGAGTAACATTAGGTAAAACAGCAATTTACCTATTAGGGCTGGTACCAACAATTTCACCAATTAATATTGAAACACGTTAACGCCTTGGTTGCATGATGCTTAGTGTAATAATAACTTTTTTGTTTTTAAACCATTGGTGTGAGTCTAATTAACTCACACTACCAACATAATGTGTTCAACCATCAAACAAACTTTATGAATTTCACTCAACCTTTGTGTTGATAGTTTTAAGCATGTATTTCGTGTCCATGATGTCGGAAGTCGGCACGGAAGGTCAAGGACTAAATCAAGAAGGCTATAATTATTTTTTCATTCACAAAACATCAAAGACTTTATATTGATGTATTTTGTAAACAATGGGATCAACTAGGACCTATCTTGTAAACTCAATATATTTCAATAATTTGAATGATAAATCCTTTTAAAACGACTCATTTAGAGATCGCTTTCTATTATTATGATGTTGTGCCATCGAGTAACACCAGTTTGAATTTCACGCATATAATGAAATTGGGGTGTTACATTAAACACAATGATAACCTAGTGCACTCCTAAGCCAATTACAATTAAGATAAGAGACAACCTAACAATAATTAATGACTAGGTTTCATAGATCTAAGCAAACACACAAGAAATTTAGCTATAAATGTTAAACAAACAAGCATACACACAATCAATGGAATACATAATGATTCTATTGGATTAAAATACTTATCTTGATGTGTAAAATAAGGTTTGGGACCCTAAGATCTTGTCCAAGTCGGACTACAAATGTTTAGGGTTTTACTCCAAAATTCTACTTCTAAATGTAGAAAATCGAATTCTATATATAGATTTACAAGTGCGACGCATCGCTTTATAGTTGGGATGCCGTCGGATCGCCGTCATTAGGGTTTTCTTCTTGGCTAAGTTATCAATGGACGGCGTCACCTTGGAGTTGTGACGTTGTCGGGCTTCGGATGGGACGTCGTCTTGGTTACGGATCCGGGCCTTGAGATGAAAAGTCCGAGTGACGCCTTCTTTTTTCAAAGCGACGTCGTCAGTGTTATGAGCAAAAATTCCACGAGCCGTCGGTGTATGTTTTATCAAGTTCGTATAAAGGGACGGCGTTGCCCTTTGATTGGGACGCCGTCGAGTTCGGTTTAGAAGCTTGAGTGTCTTGATCTTGACTTTGCCGTTTTCTTTATGTTTTCACTCCTTTTCGTCCAAATATGAATCATTCCAGCATTTTGCTTCCAAGAGACCTAAAAAGTGAAAATGAATGAAATTAAGCAGGAACAGATATAAAAGTGGTCGATTAAGGGCTTAAATGGCCCCTTAAAAGTGTACGTTTTAAATCCTTATCGGTTGCTTTAGATGCTTGTGCGATTTGAAGGTGACATGCAAAATTCCTAAAATATGTGACGGGTAGCATGTAACAGACTTATATGGCGATTGATAGAACCAATTCATTTGTTTCACTGTTTAATGGATAGAGGTACATGGCTGCTAAGTTTTTTTGGGAACTGAATTAGGTTCCGCTAAAGAAATTTCCATGCATACGATTTTCAAATTAGCTTCAGATTATATTTTTGGGTGTGTTCATTGTAGTTTTGACATTTTATATGTATTGGCTTTATACTGTATTAGGGACTTCCAATACTTTTTTAGGATTAGAGATCTCTTTTATTATTTTTCGTTGCATGGTTTTGTTACCTATTAAGTAAAAAACAAATCTTATTTTTTGTATCTCGATTTGTCTTCTCATGTGGTCATTGGTTTTGTTACTATGGGATTTTTGTACGTGGAGACTGATAGTTGTTAGCGAACAGACCGGATGATGCACATGTACAAGTTATAGATGGTTTGGGGTGAGTAGGGAGAAATAAATCGATATAAAGGCTATGTATGACGGTTTAAGAGGGATTTTCATCAACGAAAGTTCCTAATCCTAATCCACAATGAACTTAAATTGTCATTGTTGTTTTAGTAAAATACACAAAGATCAAATCATTCATACATACATTAATGCATCATCGTCTTCAAACTACGCTTTTGCATCGGATCAAGGTATTGTGGTTTTGGTTTTTCTAGATTCTTGCATTTTTTAGCTTTTTGCTCACATATATTTTACTGGTATTGCATGTCATACATATTAATTTTAGTACATAAATGCTTTTTCCACATCCTGATCATATCACAGTCATCGCCAATGGGCCGGGTTACATCATTGCTCATCTCAGGAAACCACTGTACTATTCTTTTCTTTTTTGGATGTTAATAGTTATGATATTGTAGGCACTCTCGTCAACTTCTATGTGGATGATCCGCCTGGAAATTTACAGTCATGTTTTGTTTGTGCCTTACCCTCATAACGGAAAATTGCTTGCTTCATTTAATTGGAAATGTTGAGGTATGTAGCTTACTGATTTTGTAGAAAATTTATTTCCCATTGCTTTCAAATACGTGACATATAGCTACTTTATAGGTTGAGGATCACTGGGGAAAAAATGACTGAATGTTTCAAAATCAAGAATTGGTTCAGACAAGGGAGTCAAAATAATTTTATTGCCAACGGCATATTAGCAGCAGTTTAAGACATGAAGGAGTGAAAGCAATCATGGAGGGATGAAAATGATTTTGTATAACTTTTTATGTATCTTATTTATGAAAACTTACTTTTTTACTTTTTATATCTTCTATTAGAGCCTCATTTATGAACTACTATCGTCATGTGTAAACAATTCACAGCAACGCGCGGGTGAAAAACCTTGTTCAAATAAAAATACAAATTACATATAAAATATAAATAAAAAACAAAAATAATAAATAATAAATAAATTACCAAAAATTAAAATTTATAGAAACTAAACCAACAACCACTACTAATATTATTATAAAAAAATACCAAAATGGTCTTCTTCCTCTTTCACTCGTGTTGCACACACACAAAAACACACACCTCACACAAACAAATTAAACACTAAAACACAAACAAAACACAAATATAACACCTGTAGCTAGTTTTTTGTAAAATAAAAACTAAATAAAAATAAACAAACATCTTTCACGCAACACCAAAGAAATGACTTGGAAATGGCGCGAGGAGGGATGTGGTAAGCCGAAATGGCTTCGTGGCACCTCGGAATGACGTGGGTTCGGCCAAGATACCCAACTCTCTTGATCTTATTATGAGCATATATTTAATGTGTATATTGTATAGCGGCATAAGATGAGATCTATATAATTCATATTTTCTAAATATCAAAAGATTAATCCTCACATTTTATTCCACTTTTATCCAACAACAACAACAACAACACATTTTATTCCACTTTTATCCAATAGCTCCTAATAATTTGATTTTTAAACTTAAAGACAATTTATCATATAAAGCTAGAAATCCCTAACCCTCTTTTATTCTCCGCTAAACAAATTGGGGTTTGCACTTTCACAAACACACAATTAAAATTAAAGACCAAATTGAATTAAAAAATTCAAATAATTATCAATTCCATCATTGATAGCATATAGGATCTTCAACCCACTTGGTTAAGGCCTATACACTCTAGCCTCGACACGAACATGAGCCCAGCTAGGGGTGTTCACGGATTGGTTAATATCCCGATGAATCAAAACCAAACCAACCGAACCGAAAATAAGCGAATCGAATTAAGAACCGAACCGAATTGGTCAAAACCGAACCGAACCGAACTAAATATTTGGTTATCGGTTTGGATATGGTTTTTGCAATGAAAACCAAAACCGAATTCATATAAAATATATATTTTTCTATGTATATATATGAAAAAAAAATCATTAAAACTCCTTTTAGTATAAATATAACATGATTTAAGCTTGAAAAAATATTTTGTGCTAAAATATATATAATTAAATAAAAATAATTAAAATTATGTAATTCGGGTTTTCGGGTTATTCGGTTCGGTTTCGGTTATTCGAGTTCGGTTTTCGGTTCGGTTGAAACAAATTTAAATTCGGTTCGGTTCGGTTTTCGGTTATACCCAGAAAAAAAATTAACCGAACTAACCGAACCGAATAAACCGAATAACCCTATAACCGAACCGATGAACACCCCTAAGCCCAGCAAGGCTGAAGTTTGATCAAAGGCCTGAGAAATACTTCCCTAGGCAGCACTAAGGTAAAGCACGCCTGACAAACGTGTCTAGGCATACGATACGCCTGACAAACTTGCCAAGACTGTTAGGACGAGCACCATGTGCTTTTTACACTTATTCTCCCGATGGCCACCATGTGGACAATCAGATTGCCTTTACGGGTTCTCACAGCCCTAAAGAACTCCCTATAAATACTTGAAAATTTTCTCGATGTGGTCCAACCCAATTCAAGCTAATCATAAGCAACATACCCCGGGTCTGCCCTGGGGACTCCATACCCAAGTCGATTGTCCTCTCAGGTAATTGACACAAATATACTGAGTTGACTCGTGAGCGTTAGCCCAATTCATGACTCCAATCACACTTTAGGGTCCTTACCCAACGTAGTAAACCAAACGATCGACCACCCAAACCCTCAATACGTACCGTACGTAAACATGGCACCATCTGTGTTATACGATACGAATAGACGCGCTTTTCTCCTTTTTCCGATTAACTAGAAAAATTATTTCCACCTGAAAACCAAAAAACGCACGCAGTTTAAGTTTTATGGCATTCAAAAACTAATTTTTTCAATAATCGGACGCCAAAAAACCAAGAGAAGCGCTAAGCGTTACCGCTTCCTGGCATCGAAAAACCCAGAAATCTGCAAACCAACTTTTCTGTCATCGAAAAGTCATCCCTACCCAGAAACGAAGGTTCCATGGTGAAATCCTTGTTGAACCTGTTTTCATTGCAAAAGACGAAAACATCACCTCACCTAACAAAATCCAAAAAAAATCACCTATCTTATCCTTAAACTCATTAGAAAAACTTTTCGTTTCACCAGAAAACACAAAAAACATCAAAAACCTTACAAAACACATGTAAAGCCTGATCCGGCCAAAACCGTATCTAAATCACTCACTCTGGAAAAAAAATGGCGTTACAAGAACCAACCCGAAACAGCCTGAAAAACTGCCTAAGGAAATCTGAAACACGACCTGAACAGGCCACAGGAAACAAAACTCCAACCCTAAACGACTCAATCTCAGCCTCAAGTAGCCTGAGATCACCCTCTAACAACTGACACAAACCATTCCTGGAACCATGAGCCCAGGACACATCCAAACAGCCTCCTTAAAAAACCACTCACTAACAAAATTCACAAAGACAAAACCAATCCTGGGATCTTAAGTCCAGAACATACACACCTCCAAAACGAACTCATAAAATAACAAAACCCCAGGTAAAACACTTAGTGTCTCTCTCAAAGAAGTGACATTATGACACTGAATAATATAGAGCGGACAAAGGATAAAGCTTATTACCTGATGACAAATAAACAACAAACCATTTCCTTGGAAAAACTCGTCACATTAATAATCACACACCCTCGGGATCGAGAACATCCAATCAGGATCTAAGGCCATCATCAATCAGATCAAGGATCCTAAGTTAAAAAAGGAGCAGACAAAGAGAAAAATGGAATGAACTCGGGAAAGACCGACGCACAGTCAGGAAAGCGAAAAAGGTTATAACTTGTGTACAGGTGTGACAAGGGGGTCACTATCCTGGAACGCTATCTAATCAAGGATACGCTACCTCTAGGTATAAACTACAAATTCTCAATTTCGATTCTTTCAATACAATCAAATTGTAACATGGAAACAATGTAAAAGCATTCAAGTCCAAGCTAGTTAATGTAAAGCCTCCGTGTTACTTTTATATTATTTCTTGCATGTTCAAAACAAACAACTTAGCCTGAAAGGCTATTTACTAAGACAACTCATAAAAACTACCGTCACAGTCACTTCTAAACTTTCGAAGTAAAAATAATACATGATAAAGACAATAAAAACAGCACTATGATAAAGAGTAATTACATAAAACACGACTCATACGCCATCAGGATCAAACGCCATCAGGCTCATATGCCATCAAGCTCAAATGTCATCAGGCTCAAATACCATCAGGCTCAAACGGCATCAAGCTCATACGTCATTGAAACAGGCTCATACGCCACCACGAAAGTATAATTATTTGTTTGAAACATATTCCGTCGGCCACTAACCAAGTCAATCATGTATTTAGTATCCTCAAACTTAGTTCACGTTACACGTAACTAAACCGATGAAAGATTGTCACAAGATAGTTGCAATACCAATGAATTCATATATACGCTAGTTTCTTGCATCATAGAGCTACCTGAAACAATCAAACAGACTACAATTTGCATATTTGTTCATGTACGTACAAGGAAAGCATGTCATTAACATGAGTAGCAATTAGTTATATTTATTTGATCACTAAATGGGATAGCTATCGCGAAGACTTAATGAGCTCCAAAATCCTCATCAACCCTTGTGCTTGCAGAATGTTCTTAAAGAAAATGGAAATTTGCAATCGACACTCTAAAGAGCCATATTTAATCTTGGAGAGGTACGACAATCATAAAAAAAACACGCCCTGATAAAATCTATTACGTCTAAGAGACTTATAGATACTAAACAAAAAAGAGAAGTTACCCTTAGACCACGAAAACATTCGAGGCATGGAAACAATCAGGTACAAACACCCTAATCAAAACAAAAACACATTAACACCTGAAAGGCTTATCAAAAAATATCCCATAACGCCTGCGAGGCTCAAAAAGAAAAAAATGATTTTCTTCCCAAAACATGATTTTCTCCATAGTCCACGTATATGAGTAATTTCTGTATAGTTAATGTATACATTAAAAGGTAATAATTCAAGTTAAACTTTATATAAAGTTGGACCTTAATTATGAAGGAAAACGTAAGGATACATTTTAAAAATTCTTTTAACAATTAACAGAATATGTAGCGGAAGATAAAAACCCAACAAACGATTTTTCAAGAACCAGCGATCCAAATACAGTTATATGACTAATCAAAATAAGTAACAACACTTGTGTACTTTTATTTGGAATGGAAGATCAAACGGACGTATACGTACAAGGATAAGACATTTTCCCAGTTATTGCATACTTGCCTTCAAACGATTGTGGCTACATGCTAGCGGTTGATCCAATAAGCAGTAGATGTACAATCGAATTGTTCAAACCAAACACAAGAATGTGTTTGATTGTTTGCTTGCTTCGGCCGAACACGGGGAGATGACTTTTAGGGTTTTGTACTATTTTTAAACTCTAATTTTCCTCTTTTATTTATAGGATCCTTAATGAGTAATTACCAAATTTAAAAACTAATTATCAAGTTTAAAAGATTTGATATTATCTTTGATATTATCTAATAATATCAATATCTTCTTAAAATAGATATTGAACCAAGTTCGCTTGGCACCATCCCAGGGTGGCCGGCGAAACCTACCAAAAGAGTACATCCCTTTTATCTTTGGTCCAAACTAAATCCTACTTAATTAAGTCCAACTAATTAAGCCCAATGTGTTATCGTATAATCAGATCATTTATATATTTACAATAATATACTCAAGCTATTGTGTGTGACCTGTGATATCTTATATTAATGACAGTATTTAATTTTGTCATACTCATGCAATTTCTAATAAAATTATGGCCACATTATAGGAACATATCTTGTCCTTTATCATGTGAAATGTTTTTTATGCACAATAAAATTTTTGATGCATGTATATTAGAAAGAAGTTGGATGAAAAAAGAATTTTTGTTGCGCAAAATGTCGATTTACAAAATTTTAAAGTACATATATTTATGTTTGCACAATTTTTGCATCAAAAGTATATATTTTTGAAAAATTCTTTGCGCAAATTTTAAAACTACTTTGTGAAATATTTTAAGAACTTTTTTTATTAATCTTTTTTACACTTTTACAAATATTTGTTTTTTTATTATAAGTTTACCATGCATGATATAAACATGTCCATATATAACCAAAAAATCCTCGTCACTGATGCAAACCCGGAAAATCCTCGTTAAGATCCCCGAAACCCGCTCTATAACCGATGAGGCATACAAAGCCGCCCCAAAAGATTTAGGTTTTGGGTCACCCGTCAAGTTTCTTTTCTTTTCTTTTTTTTTAATCCCAAAATCTACATGGTGATAATTGGATTATAGCTTTTAATTTTATCAATCTAGATGTCAAATAGATTAGTGTGATATGCTCATACTCATGGACGCATCCTTTGTGTTATACATAAAAAAATATGGTGAACACTTGGCAAAAAATTGGTGGTTGTTGGTATCAAGATACATATGATAGGATTTGCTTCATTAAAATAACATTTACGAAATTGAGATCCCAAGGTAGCTTAATGGAGAGAATACTCCATTTTTCGTAAAATTTTCATATGAAAGGGAAAACCGAAAATCCATTTAACAGACTTTTTTCAATAATTTTCTAAAACACGAAATTCTCATTTTCCAATTTCTAATAAAAACGAAAATACCATTTCACCCTTCTCACTTTTTTCATTTCACAAATAATAACACCATTTCTTTCACCCTTCTCACTTTTTTCATTTCCCAAATATAAGTTCAACTAAACTGATTTTAAATTCTCAACTCTTCTCTAGAGGAGAAAACCATTCCTCTCTGAATTTAGAAAGCGGAAAAGCAGGAAAAATTTTCACCAACTAAACTACTAAGGTTCGACTTTCTTGTGTGAGACAAAACATTGAACACTCGCACGTATATAACTGATTAGATCTGATGATACTACGCAGCCATTGTGTCTTGCTTCGTATTGCTAACGTACATCAAGTGTTTCTTGATGACGATTTAACGAAAACATCATTAATTACTTATGATTACACCAAAAACATATATCTTATCCTCATTAAAGACAAAGTCATACATAAATAAAACTAGCAACATATGTAGCAATCAGTCTTAAAAGAATGAACTCACCTGTTTTTTTTTTTCTTTAACTTAAATTTTTATGAGTTTGATTTTACAGCCTGTATCGACTTATTTGATCTGAGTAAGTAAGAATGTGAGTCAATGAATGAACCTGAACTCAATCACTTTGGTTTTCAGTGGCTGGTTTTCGTTTTGAACGATGAGGTTTGGGACACGTTGTTTCCAGAGCCATAAACGTGGCCCATCTTGGCCCGTTTGGTCTCTAGATATCTTTTGTTGTGCTTTGTGATTGGGGTGAGAAGGGCAACTCTGCCTGCAACTTCCAAACCATAACCCTTGAGCCCGCTGTACTTAGCAGGGTTGTTTGTCATCAGCTTCATTGTTCTAACTCCCAAATCTCTCAAAATCTGTGCAGACAGTTGATCAACTTAGATTCAGAATAAAAGTACATAAATAAAATGAGAAGGAAATCGCTTAATTTGGAAATTTCAACATTGAATTATGTTTTCGTATCTGAATTAGGACAGTTTTTATGATTTTATCTTGGATCTGATGTTGATGCAGTAGCATCTCCATTTCCGGGAAGTTAAAGTTACATATTGTTTAGAAGTCGCAATTTCGATCCTTTTACTTATGAAGGAGTCACTTTGGGTTATGTTTTCTCTCTAGGTCAAATGGGTAAAAGTCCAAGTATAGTTATAAAGAAAACGATTGAAAACGTCAAATTGGTCTAAACAGAACATAAAGTGTATTTTAATGCATACAGCATCCTGAATCACATTATTTGAACAATTTGATTAACATTGAAATAATATACTTTTTGTAATTATATACATTTTGCATACAACCAAAACCAGACTCGTACCAAAAAACTACCCATTTTGACCCCTTACCCAATCTACCCCACACCGCCAGTTTCGCCCCCTTTGACCTTTGTTGATTGTCATCATTATATATCACATATGGGATTAGTTTAGCAAGATTGGCTTCTTTTAGGCTTGGGCATTTAATTTTTGTTCTAAAACAAAATTCTTTTGGTTTTTAGTGTTTAAATTTTATTTTTTTTGCAGTAGTTCCATCAAATTAAGAGAGGACAAAATAGAGTGATTCCATGATAAAAAGTGAACGTTGAACTTAAACTACCTATTTTCCTTCACAGATAACATTTTTGATTACTTAAACACTTTCATTACACATGGAATCAAGATTTACTGGACGAGCATCATCTTTCCTACTAGTAGTCAGGCATGTATAAAGAATACGCACCCTCCTTTTGACTTGTTAATTGTTATTTACATTATGTAAAGTGTTTGACTATTTCCCAAATGTCTAAATACCTTTTAAAAACATAGTAATTTTGCATTCTTGAATATGCAAATCAATATAATCAGTTCTCAGTAACGAAAACAATGGGCACATATGTAAGGTCATCCGCATTTTTTTCCAAATTTATTCATGAATGAAGTACGAGTATAAAACCAAGTGTGCAAACTCAGATATGCTGCGACCAAAATACTAACATTTAAATCTTATTCGACTGTTTAGATTATATGCAATCAAATATTAAATTGTTAACAGGTTAAGAGAACCTGATCCACCCTGTTACAACTGCACTATACACTTACCCATTTCAACCAAAGCCTAATTGACCCATTACCCAGCTTGTCCTAGCCTTTAGTCATGATATTTCTGGTTATGATAATTTGTTCGGTTCAAGACTTTTAGGCCATTTCAGAATGCCTAATTTATGTCTTTTGTTTTGCAAAGATATATAATTACCTGTGCACCTATGCCGTATTCCCTGGAATCAACGGGCAAACCGAGCTCCTCATTGGCTTCCACGGTATCACGGCCATCATCTTGCAGGTTATAAGCACGAAGCTTGTGACCTAAGCCAATACCCCTTCCCTCGTGACCTCTAAGGTAAACTAAGACACCCCTGCCAGCCTCTTCGATTTGTTGCATTGCAAGTGCCAATTGGTTCCCACAATCACATCTAGCAGATCCAAATATGTCTCCTGTTAAACATTCTGAGTGTACCCGCACAAGAATATCCTGCCCGTCCCCAATCTCGCCCTATAATAAAACAAGAAATTAAATGTTATCAGTTTACTATCGAAATTCTATGGTAACTTTACAAATTGCAGTAAATGGCGATTGTTCCTTTCAAGGGAAACTTCAATCAGCACTAAAGAGAATCGATAATGTTTCTGTAGGACGTCTCAAATAGTAAACCATTACAGCTTTTGTGGGATAACTTAGAAAATAGCTTTCGTCAGATAAACTGAACCTTCATAATTTAGAAAGTGGGATATCTCTATTAGTGGAAGGAGCAAAAATATTTTCTATAAATTTTCCCTCACCTTGACCATAGCGATATGTTCGATTCCATCTAAGATTGATCTGTAACAATAGGCAACAAACGGCCCCCATGTGGTAGGTATACGTGCAGCAGAAGCACGTTCAACTAGTTGATCCGTCTTCCTTCTATACCTGCCAAAAGTTTAAACCATATGTTATGAAAAATCCTTTACTTCATAAAGTCCAAACACAAGAGTGAATAAAATCATTATCTACCTGATTAGATCAGCAATTGATATAATTTTAAGGTTCTCCTTTGGCAAATTTCAAGCTTTGGTAATCTAGCCATGGAACCATCATCATCAACAATCTCACATAAGACGGCTACTGGGTCAAATCCAGCTAACACGGCTAGATCAACAGATGCTTCTGTATGACCAGCTCTTTTTAAAACACCCCCTTCCCTGTATTTCAATGGAAATATATGGCCCGGGCGGTTAAAATCACCAGGCTGTGAATCTTTTGAAGCTAGAGCCTTTATGGTTGCCGCCCTATCACGTGCTGACACACCGGTAGTTGTACCATGTTTTGCGTCCTACAAATTAATACACAGAAAGTGATAAAGTGAGATGAAATAAAGAGAACCAGATAAACAGTTGTAATAGAACGGATTGTATAAGATAGTCTTTGGTGGCGCTTCTGTTTAGAAGTTGTAATTGTAATATTAAAATAATCAGATGTTTAAGTCTTTGACATTGATTATTTGTTAAATTATCAGATAGTCATAAGCATAATCTGTTTAGCCAAAAGTTTATAGCTGTTTATTATATTTTAAGAATCAAATAATCAGTACCAAAACAAAGGTTCAAACACCCGACAACGGTGACAAGAATACTTCTTGCAAAATTACGAGTTAGCTATACATTTTTATAACGAAAATGCTAAATATAGAAAAAATAAATTTACATACCACTGACACAGTGAAGGCTGTGGTGAGCTTCTCTTTGTTATCTTTATGAGTTACCATTAAAGGAAGTTCCAACCTATCCAAGTCTTCACCTTTCATGCTAACACAAACAATCCCAGTTCCATGCTTAACAATAAAAGCCATAGCTTCCGTGTAGCACATGATGCTGCCATTATTAAGTCTCCTTCGTTTCTCTATCTTCATCGTCCACAACCACCACCATCTGCAAATAATAACCAAAACTAAGACTAAGCTGAAACGACACCCTAAATTAAGAAACATACTAATTAAAGAACTCAAATGGTATATAACTGGGAATGTATGTGAAAATACAAACCTTTCCCTGACGATATCTTCAATTGCCTCAGGAATGGATGAGAAGCCCGCGTGGGCTGATCCAAATCGTATTCATCAGCACCAGTAGAAAACCCACTCATGGTAGGGGTTGTTTCGGCTGAAAGTGTACCCAAAGCTATTGAATCGGGTTGTATCACAATTTCAGATGATACACTGACTCCGTTTTTCTCTACACCATTGGCGTTGATTCTTTTTTGATTCACAGGAAAACCGCCATCTATAGGCAATAAGGAAGCTCTTAACCTACCATCACCTTTACTTTTAGAGGATGTTCTAGTACCGAGATGAAGAAATACTTCTGATGTATGCCCATTGGATGAAAAAATATTTATGAAGTGAGGACCGTTATTTGAGCTGACATTTGTGATCATCCTGCATCAAAGTGATTAAATTAAATAATTTTGCCATCCCTAATTAGACGGATACGTTCATATGAGCACATTCTTTAGTTAAAAATGTATGACTGTCACCACAATATTAAAGCTGCGTAAAATATAAGAGAATTCACTAGACCAAAATCATTACTATCAATGTTTTGAAATGATAATAATGAGGCATGAAGTAATTTTCAATTAAATATTTAAATGTTTAAAACATTTCCCGACAATGATACGCTCACACCGTGGGGAATCGAATGATGAAATAAAAATTGTTTAACTCTTCAAATGCATATCAATAGGAACTTCTATCGTGTACAAAATGATTGCACAAAGACCGTCATTGCAATTTGAAGTTATAGTAAGATATATTAAAATCGCAAGGCCCTATTACATTGCTAATAAACTAAAGTTTAACTCTATTGTCCGCCACAAGACCATAGGTTCAAAACACAATAACACACATTTAAGCCATTTTCCATCCTCTGTGTGAGCGAATCACTAGAGGAATAAGAACAAAATCAATGCTATCAACATTTTGTAATAATATTTATTAGAACTTGTCACCAAAAAATGAGTTGCATTTGTGTATTTAAAAGGCACCCTATTGGTATATCTATAAAACTTCATACCCATTTTTAGGAGGTGTTTGTTTAACCTTATATGATATTGCCTTATATTTCATAAGCCCATTTTGTTGCTTATTTTGTGACTTATGAACTTAAAGATAGAAAAATAAGTTCTTGGGTGTTTGTTTAAGCTTAATAGTGGGCTTATGAGCTTACGTGATTTCAGCTAATATTTCATTAGCCCAATTTTGTTTCGAGAATTATGGGCTTAAATAAGCTTAAACGCCATAAGCCGGAAAATTTAGGCTTATGAAATATACACCGTAATCTAATAAGCTCATAAGCCCACAAATAAACTTAATGCGCTTTTCGAAATACTAGTACAAAACCCATATATAAGTTGAAACAAACAACCCCTTAAAAACCATGTAAAACATAATAATCCATGCAATCAAGTGCTAAAAAAAATAATCAATCCATAAAACACAAAAAAAGAAATACACCCAATTGTAATCAATACAAAGAAACATCAAATAAATGAAATTGAAAAAATAAAATAAAAATCTTACTTTGAGCGTAGTAAAGATGTGGATTGAGAAGATATGTTGATTGAAGCCATTAATAATCAAAGGGTTTTAATGAATCTTGAAAATGGGTCAAAGAATGAAGAAAAAAATGGGGTTTTTTTATATAAAAGTTGGCGAAAATGGTGGGTGGTTTTTATAGATAGACGATGATGATAGGACGAAAGTGGCAAGTTGTTGAATGGGAAAAAGGTAGCAAACAAGTAGGAAAGATAGATTGGGTTTTGTTTGTGGGTGATATAATCCTACGTCACCGCTGTTATATAAGACAATGTTTGGATTAGGGATGGTGGTTTGTGTCGGGTTTGGGTTTGCGTGTTCGACTGGGTGTAATAATACACTTAGGTGGGTGTTTGGTCATGTGGTATGTCAATGTCATGTCAGCATATATTTTTACCGTTATTGATCGCATCAACTTAATCGCACCTTCACCATACGTGTTCCAAACATGCTTATGACATTGATGACGCGTTGTCATACGCTCTCCACCTGTGGAGGAGTGTCTTATTATGATTATTCTTATATTTACGTTCGTTTTGTCACCTTATATCACGCTTTATTCTTTGCACAATTTCATGAATTTTATCATAATGTATCTCATAAGTATAAGACCCATAACGATTTAAGACAAGGAATGTATCGGGTTTGATTTGAGTTTCGCTTATCTTATATGTGTTGAATTTATTTTCAGTTGTGTCTATCAAAATGAACAAAAATATCACAAATACCACATGGTTTATATAGTCCAAGTTGGCGTAATATGTGTTTGACGTTTTTTGTCGATTAAAAGAATTGCCGGAGCTCAGGTATTGCTATAGTTTGAAATTATTCGTTGTGAAAAGACTGTGAACAAACGGTAATTAGATTTGAACGGTAACTAGATTTGAGTTGCGGCTTTGCTTCAAAATGTTATAGACAATGGCTAAGCTCACAAGGGTTATTGCACGGTTGAAAATGCATTGTCAAAGGCAAACCAACAATCAAGAATCAAAAACGGATCAAACGGTTGTCATGGTGCCAAATAGATTTTACTTCCTAATGCGAAAATATTGTCAAAAATTATGATTTTTTTTTAATTAGTCACGTCCAAAACATATATGTGTTTAAAATTAATTAATTAAACATGCTAAATTTTACTTTGACATTGATTTGTTGGTACAAATTGTAAACATGTAATATTGCTTTCACTCGCAATCAATATGATTTAACTTGTAATCAGACTTATACTCCTTTGGTCTTTAAATAAGTCTACAGTTTTGATTTTTTGATTTTTTCGTTTAACTTTAACTTATTATTATTATTATTATTATTATTATTATTATTATTATTATTATTATAAACATCACTTTATTAGCCGTCACTCAATATTATTATTATTATTTAAAAAAAACATCACTTTATTATGAAAACAAAATGATTTAGAATTATTATTATTATTATTATTATTATTATTTTGTTATATAATTCTTGATAAAATTATATTAATAAAATATATTTAAAACTAAATACATTTATATATTTTGTATCACGTTATATTATATAATAAAAAATAATAACAATTTAGGTCAAAACCGGGAGCCCAGATAGTTTCAGTAACTCCTTACTAATTTCTTATAATCCTACGATTTTGTTTAATAATAAAAGTGATATAATAATAATAATAATAATACTTTATAAAGTTAAAACTAAACATTGTTAATATAAGGTCTTTCTATTAAAATTAACATCACCTTTAACAACATAATTTGACACTCCGTGAGAAGAGCAAACCCAAGACCCAAGCAAAGGAGGCCACGTGGAAAGGGCTTTTGGTGGAACAAGAGGACGCTAAATTCTAGAGGTGGATAACTATCAAAAAAAATAATAAATAAATAAATAAAGAGAAAGATGCTTGCACAAACCAACCTGGCTTTGTCTTCTATTGTGTGCTTGCTTGTGGGACTTTGACTTGCCCTTAATTAAAAAGTTTGTCCTTTAATTTGGTCTCAGTCCCGACTTGAGGACACGTGGGTCATTCAGTTACGTCTTTTTTTTTCAATGACTGACACGACCCGGACGCCCAATCGACGACCCAAGGATTTTTTTTTTTTTTTTAATTCAAACATTTTAAACAACAAATTTAAAATTCATTCAAATTTAAAAAACATTACATTACGAAATTCAAATAAACATTAAAAACATTACGTAACTTATTCAAATAACGTTAAAACATTACAAAACTCTTCATCGCCTTCGCCATCATCACTATCGACTTGATTCATCGCTTGACATGATGTCGACAATTTCTCCAAATGTGTTCGACCAAATCAGATTTTAAGTTTTGATGAGTTGATGAGTCCATTAGCTCCGAAGAACCACCAACGATTCTTCATGCGTTTTAAGGGATCATGATCTTGGTGTCCTCATCTTCAAACCATGTAGGATATATCGCCCATGCTTGTTTCGGATGATCATATTATGTAATATGATACATGTATACAATAATATCTTGGATATCATTTTAAAAACCC
The DNA here is from genome assembly GCA_022545495.1 of Chrysanthemum lavandulifolium. NCBI lineage: Eukaryota > Viridiplantae > Streptophyta > Magnoliopsida > Asterales > Asteraceae > Chrysanthemum > Chrysanthemum lavandulifolium. The sequence continues at coordinate 103,248,517 of CM040238.1, read as the reverse complement.
CGAGCGAGAACTTTAAGATTTTCCACTTTTCTTCAACACACCAAAAGCCTGCTCCACATCTTTCCTTGTTGCTTCGTGCCTCCTCTCAGACAATATTCTTTACGATCACCCGTGGGAGGATTTGAAATAGACTTCATAAGAACGGACCATGTGGATATATCCCATCGAAGATAATATCCCTTTTAAATTCAAGGTCGGTGCTCTCTCGTATTTGATATCATTGAAAGCAATGTGAACGACGTAAACGCTTACGCCATTATTCATTCCGGAGATACAAAGAACGCATGCCAAATCCATAAATCTTGGGAAGCGACCGCCCAACAAAATGAATGGATGCGCCCGTGATCACCCCTACAATGTTGAGCTCTCTCACTATTCGGGCAATTCTCCCACTCCCAACTTGTACAATCAATGCTTCCCATCATCCCGGAAAGCGATGCTTATGCTCGTGATGAGCATATATTCTTTCAAGGTCGAATCGTGGGCTCGCAAATACTCACGACCATATAACTCCATGATAACCTCGCAAAACTTACGAAGACATTCACGGGATGTGGATGCACCAGTGCCGACTCGTCAAGAGAATCGAGAACGCCGCGTATCCCAATCGACGAATGGCCGCAGACACTTGACCAATGGGCTAATACTAGGTATGCCCCCAGCATCAAGAGTTTGTCGAAAATAAGTAGAGTGATCGGTTATCTCGAACAATTTCGTGAATAGCTCTACCATACGGAACCGCCGACGAATGTTCTTGCGTCGAATCGCGGGTTTTCGGAGAAGTATGCCGCCACTAAACGATTATGAGCACCCTCATGATCCCTACGTATGTACCTTCGTCGGGTTTTTGGTCGTGATGCTTTGTAAGCCTTCCAAGCAAAATCCGCAAACCCACAAACTCACTAAAACTTCTTCATCGTCGAAGACGAAGAAGAACCGAATAAATGCTCGAATGACGACATATTAAAAATTGTGTTTCGTGGGTATTTCGTTAGAATGGTTGATTGAATATAGATGAGAAATGGTGAGTGGTGAATTATGTTTGAGGTGAAGTTGGTATTTATAGAGTGGTAAAATTGGTTTAAAAAAAAAGTTTTTTTTTAGTTTAATGACCAAACGGTCAAATTTTTAAAAGTATATTGATTTTAGCCCCAAACGGGCAAAATTGCATGCAATATGTGTCTTAAATGTCGGTCGAATTTCCAACCGATTTCGTTTTTTTTGGACCACGCCCGATGTGACGACCGACGTCCACATCCGTGATAACCGATCTTAACATCGGTTGAGGGAGGAAAATATCGGTGACCAACCGATGTTAAGAGCTCGAATGCGACTAGCCTAACGTTTTGGTTTTTTCTTCAAATTGTGATTTGTGGCTTATGGTTTAACATAAAAAAGTAGACAAATGAAGATTGTTATAGAGTAGCTAGGTATGTTTTCAAGAGTTGAGATCAATATAGATCTCATATTTATCATAGATCTAATAAATCAATCTTAGTCATCCATTTTGATCAAAATTAATAAAAAAATCAATTTCCACCCCTTTTTTAAAATAACATATCTTACAAATGTAAATATTTAAACTACAAAAAATACACCATCGCGATGAGAATTAAATTATTTTTCTATAGATATGCACTTATCTATATTTTCGACAAACTTTTTTTCCAAAAATTCCGCCCAGAAAAATCACATATGATTTTCAAAAATCGAATCACATGTGATTTTCACAAATCATATATGATTTTTACAAGTCATATATGATTTGAAAAAATCATATATGATTTGTAAAAATCGAATCACATGTGATTTTCACAAATCATATATGATTTTTCTGGGCCGAAATTTTTAAAAAAAAATCGTTAAAAATATTTAGAAGTGCATATCTATAAAAAAAGACAATTTAATTCTCGTCGCGATGGTATGCTTTTTTTCGCGTAACGATTAATGGTTTGCGAGATATTTAATTTTTAAGAAAAGGGTGAAAGTTTATTTTTTTGTTTTAATTAAAAAAATGAATGACTATGATTGGTTCATTGGATCTATGGTAAATTTGAGATATTCAACTTTTGCCATGTTCTCAATTGTTCATACTTCATATTTACTTTTTTAGGATGTCACTTCATTGTTTCTTTCAAATTTCCTATCAAATCTTTAACTATGCTAAAGTCGCCAAAATCTTTATTTCAAGATTGTCGATGATACTAAAAACATCGCCGTTGTACAAACATATATCGAGTGGATTAGACACATGAGTTACGATCCTTTAGAAAGTATAAAAATTGTTTCCAACCGTCGGATCATCCAATTTTCATCTAAGAAAAGAGGGAACAACAATTTTTTTTGCCAAATAGGCAGTTTGGTTAATTGACCCGTTTTTAATTCCACCATCAAACTAAAATTGTCAAAACTTTCAAACGAAAAACTTTTATAAAAATCCGATTTCACTATAATGTCTATAATTTAATTCTCTATAATGTAGTATAAATTTTGATATATAAATCGAAACCTTTTTAAGATTTTAAGTGGCTATTGACTTTCTTAAATTTTTCGGCATCTCCGGCTCTAATTTTATCTAACTTAATGGTTAAATTACGTAAAACTTAAAACACAAAAGTTGTAGAGTTTTAGCCATTCTTATCCCAAAAATTTGAATCACACATTGTTTATCAGTTTTTTTAATGAACAATATCACAATGTTCATCAGTTCATGTCGTTCATCAATTAGTTTTGTTAATTAGTCTTGTTCATCAGTTAGTCTTATTCATCAGTCTCGTATATCAATCTTGTTCATCAGTTAGTCTTGTTTATCAGTTAGTTTTGTTCATCAGTTTTTTTTTAATAAACATCATCAAAATGTTCATCAGTTAGATCATGCTGTTCATCAGTTAGTCTTGTTCATCAGTTGATCTTGTTCATCCATATTTTTTTAATGAACAACATCACAATATTCATCAGTTAGATCATGTTGTTCATCATTTAGTCTTATTAATCTGTTTCTCTTGTTTATCAGTTTTTTTTTCAATGAACAACATCACAATTTTCATCAATTAGATAATATTGTTTATCAATTCATCTTATTAATTGGTTAGTCTGCTCATCGCTAATCTTGTTCATTGGTTAAAGGAAACTAAAATAACTAAAAATGTATTGTGGTACACATATTAGTGCATTTAAATGTACTTTTACAAGAAAAATCTCTCTTAAGCATTTTATCAAACACATTTTGTACACTAAATATGTTTAAAACATCAATTTCAAAATGCAATATCTCACTCATATCATATCGAAATTGAGGGATTCAAATTTCTGGGTAAAAACAACCAAAATTTTACAACTTTAATGTTTTAAGTTTTAGGTAAATATAACTTTTAAGTCAGATAAATTTTGCCGAAGATGCCAAAAATTTCAAGAAAATTAATACCCACTTAAGATCTAAAAAAAAGTTTCGATTTATATATCAAAATTCATACCAAATTAAAGAGAGTTAAATTCTGAAAATTATGACAATTTTAAATTTGAATGTGAAATTAAAAATCATGTCAAAGTACCAAACAGCCCCTTTGACAGAAAATAGTGAAAAAAAGAGGGGGAAAAGAGGGGGACATGTGTCCATTTATTACTACTGTTTAAACTTTTTATTTTGTCAAACTTTTTAATCGAGCGCAAAGCTTAGTCACATTCTCTCGTCTCAAAATTATAGTCTATATTTCCGTTTTGGGATGTCACAAAATAATTGTCCAATTTTCATTTCAACTGGTCAAAAAAGTGTTAGTCGACATATTGTAATGGGCTCAAGCCCATGTTCTAGATTAGTCTTTGTGGAAACGTAGAGGGGGTGAATCGCTATCGCTTAAAAACTTTAGATCTTTAGTATCAAATCGCTTATGAAGCTTATTATAATATGAAAGTTCCAATTATTGTTTGTGACCAATGTAAAGCATAGTAAACCATGTTGTCACACAAGCATTAACATCAAACCACATCACAAGCAATAGTATAGTGCAACTATGAAAGTAAAGAGATAAAGAAAGGAAAGTGCAAACCGAACACGATGATTTATAGTGGTTCGTCACGGATCTCCTTTCCGCCCTACTCCACTCCCCGAGTACCCAACTCGAGAGTTACTTCACTAAATCAACAAGCTCCCTTCTCGTGGAGAAAACCTTACAATCGTCGCTACACTTTTCCGGACAAAGCTAAATACCGGTTCTAGTTCGAGGTAGAACCAACCTAACGTCGCTTATACAATATTTCCGACACTAAGCTAGATGTCGAGTTCTTTTACAAGGTACAACCACTCCCAATATGTTTTATGGCCCAACATAATAAACCTTGTGTTTTATGGCACAAACACATAAACCATCTAATCTAGTTTGGTGAAAATGTTGTGAGGATGCAATGATGTTCTACACTAATGATCCATGACACAAATGTCTAATGGATATGAATAACTACTTCTAAATGATCTTCCATTGATAGGAAGCCTTCATGATGAAGATCACAAGTTCCCTAAACTTGTTGTGATAGATCTTCAGCTTGTGGTGAGTGTGGATGGCTAGATCTCCAAGCTTTCCTTGGTTGATCAATGTAGAGTATGCTTACAACAAAGATGAATGTTAGAAGCATTATGATCATGATCATTAGGGTGTTTAATGTATGTTACTACATTGTTAATGATAGATCTAAATGTATGCAAGAAGGTGGAGAAGATGTGTTTTCAAGTGGTGAAGAAATGGGAAAACAATGGGCTTATTTATAGCCAAAGTGGATGAGGGCGATCCATGGACCACGGACCCTTAAAAGGGTTCCGTCCTTTATACAATTTGGTACCGTGGGTACCTGACATAAAATCTAAAAAATCTTTCTTCAAATCTTTGCAAGATATTACCAAATCTTACTAAGATCACATTTGATATATTGAGTATCAATCTAACCAAAATATTCAAGTGATCTTCCAAGGATTTCAAAGATGATGCATGACATGATGTAACATGTATTTCCATTTTTAGATTAAAGGTTTATCAAGATAAACTTGTAAAATGTATTATGTAACTAGTTAATAAAATGTCTAGTTACCTTTTGAAATACTTGTGAATGCAACATGTAAAATGAGGTTCAAATAGAATGGTTAACCTATTAAAATACTTAGTGACTCTAAATGTATTTTAAACATTCTAAATGATTTGTTAATGGGTTTGATCATAATGCCACATAACAAACATGTACGAACCGTGTTGTAACATACGAGGACTTGAGACATCGAGAGGTGTTGAATGTATGTTGAGACAAAGTGTGATTGCAAGTAACTTGTACATTTTACGTTATGTATTACAAGTTACATGTTTGTCATCAATCAAAACAAACGAGATCAGATAGATTATATATCATAATATTTGCACTAACAATCTCCCCTTTTGATGATGACAAATATATGTAAACGTAATAGAAAGTAAATGTAAAGGTTACTTGTATCCTTACTACCTTTACGTTACCTTCTCCGCTTACACTCTTCTCCCCTTTGTCGAAACAAAAGGCGTGTCCTTGAGTTTAACTTATATCTCCCCAAAAGGCGAGCTTGCATCATCCCTAGTGAAGTTAAATCGTCCACTACAATCCGTCCCTTGTTTGGTAGCGGATCCATGGATCAAATAAAGAGGCTTAACCTACATCAAGGTTAGTTTTATGCAACAAAATTATGAGAAATATATGAAAAAAATGCATAGCAATGTTAGCCTATTTTCTCCACTTTTTATCAAGCATAAATGCTTGTTGAAAAGTGAGAATGATGCTAAATGCGTGCATGCTCCCCTCGACGGTTGCTCCCCTTGTTTGAGGCGTCGTGGTGTAATTAAAACCTACAAAACAAATATTAGTGCAAGACTATATTCGTCATTGGACGAGTGAGTGATATACAACAAAGTGTGTATAAGATGCATTCAAGAAATTCTTGACGGAAGCTCCCCTTGCTCTAGGCCAAGATGAACCTTCAAAATAAATATTAGTATAATAGAAGCTTTGTCTTAAGACAAATATGTCATATACAACCAAGTGTATAGACGATGCAATATGAGTGCTTAAAGGATATTCCTCCTTGTTCTAGGGTGTCAAGAAGCACCTAAAATAAGAAAAATAATTGATGCAAACTTCATCCTTAGATGAGTAAATTATATACAATCGAGTGTATATGATGATGAACCTACAATGAAAAACATTAGTGCAATATATTTCATCTTTTTCACAAAGAAAAATAAGATATATATATATGTGATAAATGATATAATCAAAGATCTCATGAAGTGTAGTCTCCTAATTACGGTCATAAGAAAAGTGAGAATATAACATGATAAAACCTACAAAATAATTCCTAGAAAGAAGATATGAATTCTTCCACCGGTGTGCCACTAGTGGTGCTAGTGTTGGTGTCGGTTTACTAGTAGGATTCATGTGGTGATGGTAGATGACTCGAGAATTACAAAAGTAAGTTTCGCTAATCCATGGTGGTGATGATTAGTGAAAGTGGTGATGGAAGGTGGTGGTGATTAGGTAGGAAGCTATTAAGGAGTTAGAAACTCGTATGTATAGCAAATATAAAAATATGGACTCATGCAATCCTTTCGTCATGTCAAGTGACCAAAGCTAAGAGGAAAAAAATGTGAATGGACGTTGCATTTCAATGATGCACAAGGGTTATGATTTGAATGATTTATTGATGCTAACAATCTATTGTTTTGAGCAAGTTCTCATATGCTTCAACCCAAGAGTAATCAATAATGCGCTCTATCTAAGAATATTATAATGAAGATACCAAAAGATATAAAAGTGATGAAGATAAATTCGCTCATTGATTGACACGAATTATAAAAATGACCTATTCTAGGTGACAATGGGAAAGGTAGTATTAGCATGGTTTTGACCGACATGGATGATTATCACTTTGAAAGAAGTGAAGACAATATGGAAAATACTAATAATGAGTACCTATATGAGGATGAGAATGACATCATATGAGTGAGAGTTGGATGGACCAACGTGTTGAGATGGTCGCTTTGATTAATATATCGCTTAACCGACAAGGACATGCATGATAAGCGAGAAAAGGATAAGATCCCATGATGGTGTTCTAGTTAGTGAAGTTGTAAGGTGCTAGTTTAAGGAAATCCTATATGTGGAGATGAAGACGTTTTGTAAAACACATGATGCGTTTTCACTTGATGAGGTATTGGTGTGAAAAAGGTTGAACTAGTTGTGGTTTCATGAACCGATTTTAGCTAAGTGGTGTTTACCTATGTGTTGGTATTGTAGAGTCTAAGAGACATAAAATTTGACAAAAGAAAATTATGTGAATGAATTTCTCTCCCCCTTAATTGGTGGACATGCAACATAATGTGTAATGTATCAAATAAGGAATGATAACAAAGTGTTTAGGAGGTTATTCGGGTTAACGAAAGAGGTGGGCTTAGTAATGTTTTTCTGGATGATGGTTAGCATACAATGAGCTTCATCCTTAAAGTCACGTACCTCTTCTTGATTAATGCGAGATGATCGTATAATGAGGCATGTGGTTTCCTAATAGGAAGTGAAGAGGATCGAGTATTGTTATAACTAAATAATGATGTAGATGATTTTGGAAAGCGGAAGCTAAAATGAGATTTGGAAAGAGGTCGGTTGAAAGACAAAATGCAAAGCCAACCTCTAGAACTTAATTTTATATGCTTTTAAACTATATGCAAGTTTAGGGGTCCCATAAAGCATAGTACTAATCTACATAGCAATAAAGGGATTATGCAAAATGAGCATATAAAAGTTAGAACCAGTGAGATAACAAATAATTTGTTATCAACCTACAAAACAAATTTTTTAGTGACAAAAGATGTTAACATGATAGAAATCAAATGATAACATATTATATAAGCAAAACACATTGCACTTTAGTAGACAAGAAATCACCATACAAGATAGCATCAAGACAATCATATTATGCAAGAATACAACTTTATTCAAGACATTTCATTTTGAGATTGTTTTGTCATTAGACTTAGACGCTTACATACTTGGCTTGTAAATTAACACAACAATCTATGTGATTAATTTGTAAGATAAAAAGGCTTTAAAAGTTTGTCATACCAAAAGCATTTTGACATATTATATGTGCATATGTAGCAAACAAATAGTGTGACAAGAAGCAAAGAAATAAGATGAAAGATTCATGCAAGCCATGTTTAAGACATAACAATTTGAGCATGTATCATTTGGATCGTACTACACATAGATATAATGAATGCCAACTAATAGCTTTCAAACACAAACTTATCATATTAGAATTATCACGTATCATAATGACATATTATGATTTCATAAGTAACATGTTAATCATGCTAAAATTAATTCAAAGTAAGTATCATGCAAATAAAGTTTTAGGTTTAAACGCTTAGTAGCATGAAACAAGAATACAAGCATTATAAAGATAAAACCGCACTAAGGTTTACACATTCGACTAGTTATCAAACACTAAGATAATGTCAAATCAACTTATCGTATCAAACAAGAACATGTGATCAACACATGTAAGTGCAATGCAAGTGGTTTTAAAAGAAAAGTCATATATACTACTTGTTTGATTAGTATTCCTAAGGCGAGGCAAACTATCAATGTTTTAATACTTACTTTAGGCAAGTATAGGAAAGCGATTTTTCAAGTTGGAGAATGAATATGAGACTATTACTAGCAATTGCTCAATTAAGGCTAAACACGACCATTTTTACGGGTGATTCCACATACCCAACTTCTCTCCGTGAAGCAATTCAACCGTTAGGTCAAATTGAGTTTCTAGTGCAATAGATTCTTCAAGAATCATTCTCATGTTAGAAAGATGAGAACTCCTACTTTTGCCTATTAAAGTGTATAAAAGATGATAGTTTACCAATACTTGGCTTAATGTGACACAACTAATATGCAATATAACTAAGGTGATGAAGATGTCATGTTATACACATGAATTTTAACAATGGTGTGTTGATAAACGATGTGTTTTAATCTTGTGTTTAGAATCTAAGGTTTGTTCAAATTACAAAGCTAATTGTATGATCTAATGGATGACATCTTTTATGTTGAAGTGGATACTTAAAAAGTGATTTGATTATCTAAGACTAGGGAATGGAATATGTTAAATTAAGAATGTTCTCAAGAAAGCTCTTTGGAACTTTATTTGACAAGAATCTAAATAAGGTTACTAACTTCAATAGATCATGTGTATGTTCTAGATGTGTAGTTTCAACCTTGATGCACAAGGTTTGAGCAAGGTTAGTTATGATGTACGCTGAAAGAAAATAGATACAAATAGTATCTTTCAACAAATGAGATTATCCCATGGGATAAAGTTATCATGCTTATGAAAACAAGTATGACAAGATGAATTGATATGCTAGTTCACGTAACTTGTAGATGTTTGTTTCAAGATCATTTAGCTAATGAGGTGTAATGAAATCTCTTGTAACACAACTATTTATGTCGTAAGAGTGATGCATAGGATATACAATATCCTTTTAACAAAATGAAAGCTTAACGATGAATCTTAGTCATAATGTTCTTCAAAACATCATGTTTTCCTAAATGAAGATATGAAGCCAAAGTGTTTGAATCGGATAGTCCCATCTAAATAAACTTGGTCTCAAGATTATATTCACTAGATGATGACAAGAGGAATTCACCGAGTTTCTTATGTATACTCCTCAAGAGTCATTGTTGCTTGGGGTGTATGATGTTGGCTTTGAGATTACATTTTAACATATGTTGTTAAAATGTTGATTTGAAGTTTAACGAAATTTATGCAGAGTTTAACGACAAAGTATTACTAATACTTTGATTATTTGTGAAGGTAATACTACTTATACCTAGTGGAAATTGACAACAATTACCAAGAGCACCATGCTTATTTGATAGTTGAGGTTCTAGCCATAATGAATTATCTAAGTCCTTATATGTGGAAAGGATGGTTGAGTTTGTTCAAACGTGCATTTGATTCAAGACAAGTGTTGGACACAAGGGCTTTTGAGCAATACACTCAACGAATTCAAATGATGGCAAGGATGGTGGATTGGTTGATCTAGTGGTAGGTCTTCTAGTGTGTCTAAATAAGGATGTGGTGATGTAGGGGTTTGTTGTGCTATGGGAGTACTTAGGTTGATTATTTGTCCACGATGTTGAACACAAAAATACGATACTAATTCTTATGGTTCATTGGTTACTACAACTAGCGGGTGAAGTGCTTGAAGTTTTGGTTATGTCTATGAAGCTTAGGGGCTGAGGTATAGGTTCACCTTGAAAGGGCATGTTTGATTTAAAGTATACTCTTGGAAGTTCATGAGCAATACGGTTAATAGTGCCAAAAGATGGAAGAGGGATAGTAGGTGTCAAAGAGGATAAGTGGCACCGTGGGTTTTTGTTTTGATAAGTGTTTCAACATGTGTTGTTAAAATACTTGGTGTTGATTTTTCGGATATGACTTTAATGACTACAATCGTAAGTCGATATACTTGAATATTTCGGATGAAATACTTAAGTTGTCAATCCTAATTTGTTGAGGTTATAAAGCTTAGATTGAACTCAAGGATAACAAGACTTGATAATATGTATTTAACATATGTGAGTTATGACTCGATGTAAATACTTATTGTCTTGAAGGATGACACATTATTTTCATGTTAACCAAAGTGAGGCAATACATGTAGATACAAAACAATATCTATAGTCATATGTTAGACTTGTGTATGATATCTTTGCAAATAATGAGTCCAGTTTATTAGTCTCAGTAAGTCATCTAAGTCATCCGCAAACGGGTGAGGAGATGTTGGTGGTGTTGCACAAAGTTTGATAGGAACAAGCTTTGGAGACTTTGGTAGTGAAGTTGTTTTGGATGATGGTGGGTGATTTTGGTGGTGGAGTTGAGTACTCAAGTTTAGAAAGTTCACATCTTGAATGGGTTGATTTATGGAACTAAGGATTCATGGATATGATGTTAATCCATACAAAGATGGTAGTTTCTAATGAGATGGAAGTGTCTAAAATCATGTCAAACATCCCAAGTTAATCCATTGAGGATGTGTTGAGTGAGGTATGAAAGATATGTATTAACAACTATCCTAGAAACGAAGTTTGGTAAATTAGATCATGGATTTAGTAAAATTCAATAACTTACCGTAGGATTCACGGCACCATTTATTTACACAAATGAACCCTTAAATTGGTGCCGCCTGGTCCGCCTGCATGTATGGCGGTACCAAAATACATAATGACGGTACCAACATTTTGGTGCCGTCTCGATCCGTGGACATCGAAAAGTTCATGCACCCATTTTTAGGTGTCGGGAGTTTTCCGAAACCCGAAATTTTCCTTAAAACATGTGACATTAATTACTTCTAGTTAGGAAAAGTCGATAACACATATACAAATATAGTGGAGCATAGACTTTGACCATATTAACGATTTTCACATAAAAGTGAAAATGGGTAAAATTTGATAACATACTTGTGCTATCCACCGCATAAACCGGTTAGCATACAACATTGTTTTAAGTCATATTATCATCCTACAAAGTAAAACAAATAAATTACATCATACAACATTGTTTTGTCCTTGTACCAAACACTCTCTTAACACCTTCATTTTCAAAGTACTTGACTAATTTACTTAGTACTCATTGCTAAGTGAGTTATGACATTTCATAAGTTATGCGAGATGTTAGTAACCTTGTAAACGAAGTGATCTAATTCTACAAGCGATGGTAAAATAATTTTCCAACTTAGTGCACAAAATCTAGCAAATAACCTATTGTGCATAAACAAGAAATCGTCAAACAAGTTTAATAAATAACATGGCAAGATTGACACTTATACTATGCAAACAAACAAGTGTAAACAACAATTTGAAAATAAGCAAGCAACATATATGCACACAACATAAACAAGTGGTCATTTAGCATAGCATAACAAGAAAGACACTTTTCATCATTTTATGCTTAAATATGACGATGTATACCAAGCTTGATTAGTTTCCTTTAAACATATTACCAAATTATTTAGTTTCAAAGGAAGTTGTATCAAAGTTCTAAGAAAACCAACTTAAATTGCTTGATTCAAAAATTTGAGTTTTTATGTTAAAGTTAAACTCAATATTTTAGACATATTGTAGTATTTGGTCTATTTCACTTATTTAAAATTAGACTCAGGCCATGAGAGTATTTTTAAATGAAAATAGACTCAATTTCCTTTAAAATGATAGGTGGCTCGACTCTGCACGGACTTACGGTTAATTAGTTATGATTTTTGAAGTTGCCCAAAACTGCAGCATCAGACAGACGGATTCCACGGAACCAAATAAAGGGATCCGCCTTTATAAGATTTGGTGCCGTGGTCCTCGAGACAGATTCACCAAAACTAGTATTTGACATAGAGAAAACGCATGCGACTTACTAGATTTCATAGTAAACATATAATACACATATTTAACAACATATCTACTTATGTAACTTATCTTAAACATTTACGGAGGTGATTTTTCAACTAGATTTATAGTTATCCCAAACACTCCTTTAAAATCATATTTCTTCGTAAATTTTCTATGAGCACACAATACAATACTTACTAGTTCTTTCAACAAACTTTTTATTTTACTTTTCAAGAAAACCTTCAAGCTTGTATACAAAGTTACATTTAAAACAAAATTTCTAAGTATAACAAGCAAAGCATTTTTCATATTATTTTTCGCTCAATGGTAATTTGATACATGGATCGTACTCATTTTAAAACCATTTGTTTTGAAAATACAAGCTACGTGGCTCTGGTACCAATTGTGGAAACGAGGGGGTGAATACGCTACCGCTTAAAAACTTTAGATCTTTAGTATCAAATCGCCATGAAGCTTATTATAATATGAAAGTTCCAATTATTGTTTGTGACCAATGTAAAGCATAGTAAACCATGTTGTCACACAAGCATTAACATCAAACCACATCACAAGCAATAGTATAGTGCAACTATGAAAGTAAAGAGATAAAGAAAGGAAAGTGCAAACCGAACACGATGATTTATAGTGGTTCGTCACGGATCTCCTTTCCGCCTACTCCACTCCCCGAGTACCCAACTCGAGAGTTACTTCACTAAATCAACAAGCTCCCTCTCACGGAGAAAACCTTACAATCGTCGCTACACTTTTTCCGTACAAAGCTAAATACCGGTTCTAGTTCGAGGTAGAACCAACCTAACGTCGCTTATACAATATTTCCGACACTAAGCTAGATGTCGAGTTCTTTACAAGGGTACAACCACTCCCAATATGTTTTATGGCCCAACATAATAAACCTTGTGTTTTATGGCACAAACACATAAACCATCTAATCTAGTTTGGTGAAAATGTTGTGAGGATGCAATGATGTTCTACACTAATGATCCATGACACAAATGTCTAATGGATATGAATAACTACTTCTAAATGATCTTCCATTGATAGGAAGCCTTCATGATGAAGATCACAAGTTCCCTAAACTTGTTGTGATAGATCTTCACTTGTGGTGAGTGTGGATGGCTAGATCTCCAAGCTTCCTTGGTTGATCAATGTAGAGTATGCTTACAACAAAGATGAATGTTAGAAGCATTATGATCATGATCATTAGGGTGTTTAATGTATGTTACTACATTGTTAATGATAGATCTAAATGTATGCAAGAAGGTGGAGAAGATGTGTTTTCAAGTGGTGAAGAAATGGGAAAACAATGGGCTTCTATTTATAGCCAAAGTGGACAGAGGCGTCCATTTGGACCACGGACCCCTTAAAAGGGTTCCGCCCTTTATACAATTTGGTACCGTGGGTACCGACATAAAATCTAAAAATCTTTCTTCAAATCTTTGCAAGATATTACCAAATCTTACTAAGATCACATTTGATATATTGAGTATCAATCTAACCAAAATATTCAAGTGATCTTCCAAGGATTTCAAAGATGATGCATGACATGATGTAACATGTATTTCCATTTTTAGATTAAAGGTTTATCAAGATAAACTTGTAAATGTATTATGTAACTAGTTAATAAAATGTCTAGTTACCTTTTGAAATACTTGTGAATGCAACATGTAAAATGAGGTTCGAAATAGAATGGTTAACCTATTAAAATACTTAGTGACTCTAAATGTATTTTAAACATTCTAAATGATTTGTTAATGGGTTTGATCATAATGCCACATAACAAACATGTACGAACCTGTGTTGTAACATACGAGGACTTGAGACATCGAGAGGTGTTGAATGTATGTTGAGACAAAGTGTGATTGCAAGTAACTTGTACATTTTACGTTATGTATTACAAGTTACATGTTTGTCATCAATCAAAACAAACGAGACTGTATAGATTATATATCATAATATTTGCACTAACAATCTTTGTATCATTATTTATACTGAACCTTTTGTGAATGAATGACACAAAAAATTCATGTGTTTACATGGTACCAGCCTAACAAACACAAACCCATCCATAATCCATAAACCCTAATCCATAATATCGACCCTACCAACCCTAAAACTTCCTACTGTTCTTTAATCATACACTTTTGTTCAAGTTTTTTTTCATCAATCTTTGGTTTGTTGATAACCAGTCGACCTATTCACAGGTTCACGTCGATCATTGGTTCATTTATTGATAACCATTCGTCGTGTTTAGCAAAGTTTAGTCGACCATTGGTCCTTGTTGTGGTACCAATCGACTTATGCTCAAGCTTCTTCGTGTTTCACAGTTTTTAGTTGATCGTTGGTTTTGTTGTGGTACTAACCATCATGGTTTTTTTTAGCAGCACATTGTTTGTTTCGTTTCGTGTTTAACAGGTTTCACACAAACCCTAATCCTAAAACTTGTTTTACTATATACTATAATCTATCATCATGACTGTTACTCCCACCATGACTCACGAGCAAATGATGGCCCTCATTCAAACTCAACAATCACTTTTAGCTCAATTGGGATATCATAGGAATAATGGGTTTGGTAATAATGGAACTGCTCCTACTGCTACTCAGATACCTTTTGCTTTTCATACTACTGTTGGTCCAACGCAGTCATTTGTCGGGCTCCCTAGCCCAACTGGTTATTCGTTGGGTCCAAATCAACATGCGCCCCTTGCTTAGGAAAGCCCAATACGCCCAAACTGTGTTTCTTTCCACATGTCCACTTCAACAAACAGTAGTCCAATGAGCCCACCTCAACAAATTTCACCTTGCTTTCTCACAGTAGTCCAAGAGGTCCAGCACTAATGGGTTTGAATACAATGAAAAAAAAAACTTTATTGCTTATTGTGTTTAGTGTCACGATCGCACAAGATCCTACTACTAGTGCTTGGAATATGGATATAGGTGTGAGTTCTTGCCTTAATGAGTCGGCTTAATAGTCTTAGTGATGTTTTCAATATGTGCATATATCCATCTGTCTCAGTTGGTGACGGTTATACTATACCCGCCACCAATTATGGACATAGTATTTTGCCAACACCTCATGCACCCATTCACCTTAATAATGTTCTTATCACACCTAACATTATCAAAAATCTAATTTATGTCCATCGCTTGTTCATGATAATAATTGTACCGCTGATTTAACGGTTTTGGTTTTTTCTATTAAAGATTTCATGACCCATCGTGTGCTTCTCCGTGTGATAGCATGGGGATCTTTACCCGTCACGAAACCCTCTCCCTTCCTCATGCCTTTCTTGCCAACAAGATATGTGGCACCAACGACTTGACATCCGTGAAATGAAGTGTTACGTCATCTTATTTTCGTAATTTCATTTCGTGTAATAAAGAGAAACCTTATGCTTTGTGTCATGTTTGTCGACCTGGCAAGCACACGAGGCTTCCCTTTGTTAGTTCTAATACTTTGGTTAAATCTTGTTTTGACAATGTTCACTCAGTATGTGTACTTCCCCCATTCCGAGTCTTTCGGGTTTTAAATACTATGTTCTATTCCTGGATCATTATTCACAATTTGTTTGGACTTATCACTTGGTTAATAAATCGGATGTCTTGTCAAAATTTGTATTATTTCGTAATATTGCTCATACTCAATTTAAGTGTGAAAGCAAGTTGTTTTTGTGTGATCATGGTGGTGAATTTGACAACCACGCCTTACATAAATTGTTTTCCTCACCGCATTTAGTTTAAGTTCTCCGTCCAAAACCTCTCAACAAAATGGTAAGTTCGAATGCATGATACACACTATCAACAATCTCATTCAGACCTTACTTTTTAAGAATCACCTACCACCTACTTTTGGGTCAAGCACTCAATATGGCCCTTCACTTATTAAATATTTTACCCTCGTGCTATTAACAATGAGATCCTCATACCCGCTTACTTGGAACAAACCGGATTACACCCTATTACGCACTCTTGTGTGTCTTTGTTACCCTCACTTTCGATAACACTCACAAAGTTGAACCACGTGCTACATCATCCCTATTTTTATGCACGCATCAAATCACCATGGATACCGTTGTCTTGACCTAAACACCAATTAAATTATTATTTCACATCATGTTACATTTGATGAGACGGTATTTCCATTTGGCTCTTGATGCCCGCCTCGCCTCCCTCATGTACCTTTTTGGATGATCTGACTAATTTCATTTCTCAAATTATTCGCTCAACACCCATTACACCTACTATACAATTTACACCAAATACTATCGATGTTGATCATGTTTCACCAGTTTCGACACCCATTACACCTACTACACCTCTTCCACCAAATGATACACTTCCACTCAATACTGATGTTATTCCCACACCGCTGCCCAATTTACAACAACAACCCATTCCTATAACTAACCCAAACCCTGCTTTATTCATCCCATGGTCACACATTTTGTGTCGTGGCAAATCGTCTCTTGATTTTCTAACTCTTTATGTGCCTTCCATTTCACATTTACCAAAATCGATAATCGATGTGTTTAATGATCCAAATTGGCAAAATGCTTTGAATGATGAATATAATGCACTTATTAAAAATAAAACTTGGACTCTTGTGCCCCACCCACGAACGCCAATATTGTTTGTTGTATGTGGTTATTTCGCCATAAGTATTTAGCATATGACACTCTTATTCGTTACAAGGCTCATCTTGTAGCGAATGGTAGTACGCATTTAGAGGGTATTGATGTTGATGAGACCTCTAGTCCGGTTGTCAAACCATGTACTATTCGGACAGTTCTTAGTTTGGCTACTTCTCGATATTTGTCTGTTCATCAACTTGATGTCAAGAATGCCTTCTTACATGGTGATTTATATGAGACGGTTTACATGTATCAGCCTCCAGGGTTTCATGTTGTTCTTGTTAACTTGGTTAGAATTAACTACAAAGTTAATCTATCCAAGCTCCATGACTTAGAAATTTTATGAGAAATACTTTCTTAAAAGATAAACGTAAAGTAAAAAGCAATTTTTCAACGTTTAATTCTATTTGCAATTAACAAAGAATTATACCAAAGTATTTGTGGAACAACACTGGGATTTAATGAAAAGTATGGTGATTCTCCTCACTAAACTTAAGCTAAGCTTAAGTATAACTATGCTAACCAACCGAGATATTCTCGAGACTTAGTTGTATTTGGAGGAGAGAAAGGTGTTTGTGAATGTCAACGCATTAAGTGCACAAACTTGTCAACCTTTCTACTCTTACTTATGATCCTATTTATACACAATGGTTTACAACCATTATTTAAAAAGACAAAGATGACCTGTTACTTTGGACAAAATACATGCGATTTGTCTCATTATAATGACTAATTTGGGTATGGGACAATGGTGCTTTCGATTAGTAGTGATCACATCGCTCTTGGTCTTTAGTCTTTCATGGAAAGTTTGACCTTGCTTGATAAGGACTCCCTTAATCATTTCAAGCTTATCCCGCCTTGTCCCACCTTTACTTCAGCCTTTTAGCCTTCGCCTCTTCGCCTTTAAGTCTTGATCTTCATAGTTGTTGAGAGATTGGGGTTCATGAGTTATTGTCATCACCACCGAACCCATCATCTTCTTTGTTCAAACATCATTCATCGAGTCCCACCTCACCGAATGGAGAACCTTTCTTCTTAGGCTCGTCCCGAGCTTTAGTTGACTCACTAAATGATAGTTCATTTAGTGACTCATGATGTTTAAGGTTAATAAACACTTAGGTTATTTTATCTTCAAATCCTAGTTTAAGGAGTTTGGGAATTCAACGCCCAACATTTCGGATTCTACACACCTTGATTATGTTTGTTTATTACATCGGTCTCTTTATGGTCTTAAGTAGGGCCCCTGCTTGGTTTCAAGATTTTGCAACTTGATAAGGTTTTAAAATGTACCTTTTGAGGGTCGTTTAAGCCCTTATTTGATCACTTTGTATCCGTTATTATTTAATATCGCTCCAATTCACTTTTAGGTATCTTGAAGGCAAAATGTTGGAATGACACTTATTCGGACGAAAAGGCGCGAATATACGAAGAAAATGGCCAAAGTCAAGATTCGAGACACTCAGTCATTGAACTAAAGGTGAAGGCATCGTGCACAACTAGTGACGCCGCTGGACAAGTTTTGTGACTACCAAGAGCCAAATTGCTCATTTACAAGTGACGGCTTGTGTTTTAAAAGAGTAGAGCGCCGCAACTCGACGGCCTAGATTTGATCCGCACAACGCCGAGATCGAAGGGACGGCCACAAGCATAAGGTGACGCCGTCGCAAGACTAATGTGGCCAAGACGAAACCCTAATAACGGCGATCGACGGCGTCACAAATCAAAGGGTGACGCCACGCACTTGTAATCTTATATATAGAATCCGAATTTTATAGTTTTCATGTGTAGTCTTTTGGAGTAAAACCTAAACCGAACCAAGGTGTCTTGTATAGTATTTTAGGTTCCATACCCTATCTTACATCAAGATAAGTGTTTTACTTCATTAATTCAATTATGTCTTCAATTAATTGTGTGTATGTTTGCATGTTTCTCATGCCCGGCTAATTTACTTGTGTGTTTGCTAGGAATATGAAACTTAATTATTGAATATTGATTGGTTGTCTCTTATCTTAATTGTTAATGATCTAGTATTGCGATAGATCATCCGTTGTGTAGTTAATGCTTGATTAATCTTTGTGAACCTTAGCTTATAGTACCTAGAGTCATTGTAGGCTAAACCATCCGAAGAGTACCTTAGTGTTAAGTTTATAAATCATAGAGATTTTGTAGGCAATAACCTTTGGTAGTTTCAAAGAGTTAGGGATAAACACATACCCTACGACCTTAGACACACAACGCGATTAAGAATAAGGACGAACAATTCAACCATCAATAGGAGATAATTAAGGAGTAATAAAACCTAAGTAAACACATCTTTAAATCATCATATGAGCACACAATAATTAGACATAGACTACATACACCTTAGATTAGATAATTAGACGAGTAGAGTAATCGGTAGAAATACCAACCCCAAATCCAATACCCCGAGATTCGTACCTTTCCATTTCTTAAAACATAAAAGATAAAAATAATCTTCCTCAACCCCAACCTTAGCGTAATAACTTCTCACTAGCATTCCTATTCCTTAGAGAATGATATCAATTCCCGTGGCTCACCCTAATACTACACTACAACGATTAGGTTCATCGCTTAGGTGTTGAAAACTTGCTCGACTAAAAGGAAGTTCCTTTGACCCGAACCACGCGTGTAGCGTTATCAAGTTTTGGCACCGCGTCGGAGAATAGAATAGCTAGTTAGAGTCCACCTCGTTTAGGTTTTCTTACTTGATTCCTATCAAGTAAGTTTTTTTTTTTTTTTTTTTTTTTTTTTTTTCCTCATTTTAGCATTCTTGTAGTCTATCCTCTTCTTTGTGTTTGTGTTCACCTTTTCATTTGTCGCTATGGCAAGTGAAGTTGCATTTGAATCATTAACAAATGAGGAACAATTGAATTTCGCATATTGGATTGCATTTTATTGTTCTAATGAATTTGTGAGTGATCTTAGAGATATCCAAAAGGAGACGGGTGTAACGTTGGATGGATTTGATAAATTTTGTGCTTGTGTGACTTCTATTCAATGATCATTGTTAGGATCAACTTCTTTTAGTAAGACCATCCGAAATTTTTGAGAAAAGCCTCCCAAGCATAAACCATCAGTTGAATGATCTTAGGCACCATGATAAAAAAGACCTAGTTTTTAAGAACATGAAACCTAAACCCAACAAGATTGTGAGTTGATTATAGTTGAACTACCTAGTTGCATCGTGGGATAGATTTCACCAAAACATATGACACGCGTGAGGAATCCTTTAGGCAAATAGAACATAGTAGTCAAGTTTTAGAGAACAATTCTTATGAATCGCATCAAGAATTTGAAATGGCCAAAGAAGGATTTGAGATGCTTAGGAGTGTATTTGGGTTAGACCATACTAATGAACATTTAGAGATCTAGATATAATGGAGAATGAGGTGGAAACCCAAGCCCACAGTGCCCTACCATCACTGAGGAGCACACATCGCCTATAACTTACCCGGAGAAGTAGAAGAGACTATAGGAACCCCGATTGATATAGAAACTTTGGACCAAACGCCACTAGAGAATGTAGGTTTAGATGCTTGTTGTCATGACCTCTCTCTTAGTCCTAGGGAAGTTCCTAATTTTGATGAAACGGAGCCTCAACCAAATACCTTACCCAATTTTTCGTCTTTAGATGTGAATCTTGGAATTGAATTAGGCCCCAATCCGCTCATCAAAATAAATAATCCGGGTAGTTGCTTGATAAAGGTGGTAGACTCTAGGCCATGTAGAGTGGAAGCTAATATAGAAGTAACCCATGACCTTACACACTTATATCACCCATTCATGGTTGATAACAAGAAACATTATGGGTTTAAACTGGGTTTATTAGGTCAAGATGGATCCTTAACTAAAAATCTTTTGAAGTTGATAGAAGATGATCCATTTTAGGAGAGATTTGATTCACCACCTACACCCATAAAATTAGGTAAGGTTAGAATGAATGGAGCACACCCTTTGAGCATATAAATCACCCATCACCCTCTCCTCACGTAGCAAATTTCCACCCTAAGGGTGTGTATCGCTACTATCACCCGCACTTAAACTTAAGTGTAAGGAAAACCTCCCCTTTATCCGTTAAATAAGGGTAGAGTAAAGCTCGTGACTCGAACAAAAACAAGCGCTTCTTGGGAGGCAACCCATGTGTATTTGTTTTTCAGTTTTATTTGTGTGTCATATATCTTTTCATTATTGTTTGTTCTCATGTTTGAATTTTTGAAAATGCTTTATTTTGTTTTTAACCTCGTCTTAATTACATATAAAGGTATTTTACATAAGGGATAAGTGTAGGGAGGATTACACACGTTTTCAAAAGAAACGTAAACATGAGAATTACAATTAATTAAAAGATATACATGTGTGTTTGTTCGAGTCAAATGCTTGTATCGAGTCATAATGGATGTATTGTGAAATTTTTCCGATTCTAAAGATGTAAATTTTCCGTAATTTTTTCCGTAAAATCACATACCGCTTTTGTAAGGATAACTGACGGCGCCGAAGGAGCAAAACAATCGATTACTTTTTCTCGCTTTCTAAGCTACTTATAAATTTTTGGAATTTTCCGTGTCTTAATTTTCCGTAAATTGTAAACATCCATTCCACAAGCATTATATCCTAGTTTAGTAGAGTCCTATATTGTCTCCGCCGATTTTACGCGAAGGTTTCGTTTGTTTTCTTCAAGTGTGCGAGTTTAATTTACCAAAAGAAGATACATAAGATGAGAAGGAGCTTTTCAGCAAACGTTCTTCTTGAAGAAAGATGTAACCACCACTTTACACGGATCCTACCGAGCTAATCGGGAGTATTAGTTTCTTTCGCTTTTAATTACCTTCCATTATCATAACTTTGATATTTCGGGAACATTGGGGACAATGTTCGCTTTAAGTGTAGGAGGGAAATAAAACGGAACTTTGAAACTATGCTTATCCTTAACTATTTGCTTTGTCCAATTGCATTTGTGTAATAAACCATGAGAAAATGTCGGTTAGGGTAATTTTGGCACCAAATTTTCAATTTTTCATGACATATAGGAGTGGGCCATTAGTCTTAATAAAGCGCCTCATGGATAGGAAGTTATATGACTAGCACAAAACCTTTACCACTTAAATTCCACCCTAAATGTGACGATCACCCTTAGATTAGTAGGAATTAAAGCATTCATCTTTAATGCTTAGAGTATGAACCGTAGTATAATAGATTCTAGAACTTGTTTTGTGATGCATCCCGAGATCGCTAGTAAGATTACACTTGTGTAGTTAGGAATAACTAAATGATAAGAGGCATTAGGATAACCCTTGTTTGATACCCGTAATATAATTACTTCTTCCACATCGGTTGAGTAATTCCCCACACCTTTGCGTTGTACTCATTTTAGTACATGATACCCTAGTTAACCCTCGTCGAGCCTATCCTTTTCGCTGCTCGTGATGTTTCGGTTCCGAATAT